>OZ038394.1:48755853-49165853 GCA_964036045.1 Eutreptiella sp. 'Long Island Sound 2002'
CATTGTGTGCTTTTGTCGTGCTATCTTCGCCCAAAGTAAGATCCAACAAATGTGTGCAATTTAGAGGTTTGAAGTAGTCGCATGGTTCAACACATTTGGTGAGATTCGCGTGAATGTGAAATTCACGCACCCAAATTCACGCATAAATTCACGCTAGATTCACAGATCCACGAGAATGTGAAATTCGCACGAAATTCGCACGAAATTCGTACGAATTTCGTGCGAATTTCGTGCGAATTCGTACGAATCGGCCCCAATTTTGTCTTGTCACTGCTATTTGTTGCACACATTGGATATTGAACAATTTGTTTTGTAGATCCCTAGATACACGCTAGCACGCACAATTTCGTTCTAGCCTAAAACGACATCGCGAGGGCATTCTACCCCACAACATCTAGCTAGAACGTAGACTAGAACAGGAATCATTCTAGCCTAGATGTATTCTACACTAGAACACAAATAACAAATCAAAACAATACACATTACATTTCTTAATCTTTGTTGCATTGCTCACAAATTTGTTGGGAAGGGCATAGGTTATAGGTGATAGTGGATGCAGTGGTGGGGGGGTCCGTTGGGGTCAAACCATTGTTGCATTGCTCACACAGTTGTTTGGAAGGGCAAAGGTTATAGTTGCTAGTAGATGCATGAGGGTGGGGTGGGGGGGTCCATTAGGTCATACCATAGGAGCGTAATCAACCACGTCTTGGGTTGGGAGGGGGGGGGGGGGGGCAAGGAGACCCCCCACTTACAGCCCCTGAGTGTCTGGGTGTGGGGTTATGAGGGTGTCTTGCTTGTTGCAGTGCGGTTAAGGTTAGGGAGGGTATCCTTTTTCTCTTCACAGGTTTTGTGTATCCCCATGGCTCTCATGTGCTAGTTGCTCATGCTTTGGCAGCAAATAATCAAGTCAGCGCCGACTTTACAGTATGCTCCCGTGTCTACTCGGAACTGTGTACTACGCAGGGGAATCTGACTGTTTAATTGAAACACAGCTTTGCGATGGGACCTGCTGGCTGGTTCCGCGAGGTGACTTCTGCCCAGTGCTCTGGTTGTCAATGCAAAGAGATTTAGCCAAGCGCGGGTAAACGGCGGGAGTAACTATGACTCTCTTAAGGTAGCCAAATGCCTCGTCGACTGATTGACGCGCATGAATGGATCAACGAGATTCCTGCTGTCCCTAGATGCTGGCTGGTGAACCAACCGCCAAGGGAACGGGCTTGGGTGTTCCAGCGGGGAAAGAAGACCCTGTTGAGTTTGACTCTAGTCTGACACAGTGCAGCAGCATGGAGGGTGTAGCACAGGTGGGAAGTGCGCGCCAACTCATGGCATTGATCATGGCCTTCGCGGCCATCTCGACTGTCGGCTCCTCCTTCTGGATGAGGCTCCGCGCTGCTACGCGCAAGCTTGCAATGAAATACCACTACCTCCACAGCCGCTTTACTAATCGGATGATTCGGGTACAGGTGTGTATGGGTGTGTGTGTGTGTGTGTGTGTGTGTGTGTGTGTGTCTGTGTGTGTGTGTGCCGGGGGGCAGGTGTAGGGAAATGTGTGTGCTTGGTTCTTTGGTCACCTCACGCCGTGTGTGTGTGTGTGTGTGTGTGTGTGTGTGTGTGTGTGTGTGTCTGCGTGTGTGTGTGTGTGTGTGTGTGTGTCTGTGCGGTGTGTGTGTGTGTGTATGTGTGTGTGTGTGCCGGGGGGGCAGGTATAGGGAAATGTGTGTGGGTGTGGGGACTTAGGTACATGCATAGGTGGTGTTGGTGTGGCTCTTCGTGCAGTGCCCTGCAAAAATGGTACGAAATTCGTACGAAATTCGTACGAAGTTCGTACGAAATTCGTGCGAAATTCGTACGAAATTCGTGCGAAATTCGTACGAATTTCGTACGAAAAGTGCCTCACAGATAGGTACTGTGAATGTGGTTGTTACGAAATTCGTACGAATTTCGTACGAAATTCGTACGAACTTCGTACGAATTTCGCACGAAATTCAAACAATTTGCATGAACTTGTGTCATTTGTGTGTGTGTGTGGGTGTGCCTGGTCAGAGGGGTTGTTGTTTGTGTGGGCGTGGGTGCATGGTGTGTGCGTGCCTGGGTAATATGTGCATGCATTGGTGGTTCTTGGGTTCTTGGGTGGTTTTGTTGAATCATGTGGGACGATACTTTTGTGCTGTTTGTAGTTTGTGACTGTCTGTCGTTTGTGTTTGTTGCTGCTGATTGTCATGATGTGTGTGTAATGCCTGCTTTTCGGCTGTGTTGGTATCGCTGTTTTGCTTGCTGCTTGTTGTGCTTCGTGTGTCTGCTCCTTCTCACTGGTGACTGTTGCTGATGACCTGACTGTGTTGTTCTTCTGTGTTGTTGTTGTGTTGCTGTGCTGTGTGCTATGGGTGGGTGTGGATGGTTGGATGGGTGGCTGCCTGTTGTTGAATCATGTGGGACAATACTTTTGTGCTGTTTGTAGTTTGTGACTGTCTGTCGTTTGTGTTCGTTGCTGCTGATTGTCATGATGTGTGTGTAATGCCTGCTTTTCGGCTGTGTTGGTATCGCTGTTTTGCTTGCTGCTTGTTGTGCTTCGTGTGTCTGCTGCTTCTCACTGGTGACTGTTGCTGATGACCTGACTGTGTTGTTCTTCTGTGTTGTTGTTGTGTTGCTGTGCTGTGTGCTATGGGCCGACTGTGTTGTTCTTCTGTGTTGTTGTTGTGTTGCTGTGTTGTGTGCTATGGGTGGGTGTGGATGGTCGGATGGGTGGCTGCCTGTTGTTGAATCATGTGGGACAATACTTTTGTGCTGTTTGTGGTTTGTGACTGTCTGTCGTTTGTGTTTGTTGCTGCTGATTGTCATGATGTGTGTGTAATGCCTGCTTTTCGGCTGTGTTGGTATCGCTGTTTTGCTTGCTGCTTGTTGTGCTCTGTGTGTCTGCTGCTCCTCATTGGTGACTGTTGCTGATGACCTGACTGTGTTGTTCTTCTGTGTTGTTGTTGTGTTGCTGTGCTGTGTGCTATGGGCTGAATGTGTTGTTCTTCTGTGTTGTCGTGGTGTTGCTGTGCTGTGTGCTATGGGCTGAATGTGTTGTTCTTCTGTGTTGTTGTGGTGTTGCTGTGCTGTGTGCTATGGGCTGAGTGTGTTTGTTCTGGAGAAAAATGATACAAATTCATGCAAATTGTTCGAAATTCGTACGAAATTCGTACGAAGTTCGTACGAATTTCGTACGAATTTCGTACGAAGTTCGTAACAACCACATTCACGGTACGTATTCACGGTACTTTGGGGGCGAGATTCGTACGAAATTCGTACGAATTTCGCACGAATTTCGTACGAAATTCGCACGAATTTCGTACGAATTTCGTACGAATTTCGTGCGAACTTCGTACGAATTTCGTACCATTTTT
Source organism: Eutreptiella sp. 'Long Island Sound 2002' (assembly GCA_964036045.1). Taxonomy (NCBI): domain Eukaryota; phylum Euglenozoa; class Euglenophyceae; order Eutreptiales; family Eutreptiaceae; genus Eutreptiella; species Eutreptiella sp. 'Long Island Sound 2002'. Next base: position 48,759,240 of record OZ038394.1, read on the forward strand.
GCAGGACACTGCACGAAGAGCCACACCAACACCACCTATGCATGCAACAAAGTCCCCACACCCACACACATTTCCCTGTACCTGCCCCCCCGGCACACACACACCCACAAACACACGCACACACACACACACACACACACACACATACACACACACACACACACATACACACACATACACACATCATTGTGGGTGTGTCTATGTGTGTGTGTGTGTGTGTGTGTGTGTGTGTGGATTGGTTTGTGTGCGTGGGTGCGTGTTTGTGTGTGGGTGTGTATCCATGGGTCCGTGGTTGTGTGTGTGGGTGTGTGGGTGTTGGTGTGAGGTTTGGGACGGGTTTGTGTGCGTATGTGGTCGGGTGGCCCCCACATCCCCACACACACCAACACACAGACGCATGCTCGCACGTAGACACAAACAGGAAGTCATGCATCCACCCACATGCAAACCCAACCATACACCCATACACAAACCCACACAAATCCACACACCCCACACAAAGGCACACCCACACACATGTGCACATGTTGCATGTAGCCAAGGTGCCTGCAGGGGTGCATTGGGGGGGGGGGTACCCCGGGTGTTAGGACAAATGAGGGGGTGCACAAGGGTGAAATTTGTATGAATTCACGTGAATTCACGTGAAATTCGTACGAAATTCGTACGAAATTCGTGCGAATTTCGTACGAATTCACGTGAATTCACGCCTGTGAATCGGCTACAGGCTTGCCGGGTTTCGGCACCTCTCGTTTTGGGCACGGTTTGGACATGATGGATGCTTTTGGGGCGGGACTTTCATTGGATGATGCGTAATGAAGCCGGGGGAAGAATTTTGGCCCCTCAAATCCCTCGGAAGGATCCAAAAATATGGCATTTTCCCCCAAAAACCTCAAAATTTGGGTAAATTCACGTGAAATTCACGCAATTATTCAAACGGCCACTTAACCCCCGTTCACGAAGGGTACATAGAAGGCCTTGCCGTCTTCCCAACCATCCGGCAGCTTCTTCTGCTTCTTGGCCCTCTGCTCGACCCACCCGCACCAGTACCCCGCTGTGCACAAAAGAATGCAATCAAGAGAGCAGAAGCATGGGGAACCAAATCAAGGGGCAATGTCGAGTAAGCATGTGACGGACAAAACGAACGAGGACAACGAAGGTTGCATGTTGCGGGCACATACATGTTTGTGCTTTCAGCTGGAAGACAACGAAGCTCATCTGGCCTGCCTCCTTCGGCTTCCATTTCTCCAACGCTCCATCAGCCTTCAGCCACTGCTTACAGTTGTTGGGGTACAGCGGGGTGGTCATTTTGCGAGAAGAGGGCCTCTGGGGCAACGGGGAACACGAAGAGAACGCGGCGAACGCAGCAAGCGTACCTCCAGAAGCACGGGCGGAAGCACCGAAGCGGAACACGGAAAACGCGGCCAACGCGCGGCACCTGTACAACGCTCAGAACGATGGAAGCAGAGGCAGAGGCAACATGCAAAGTGCTTCTCTCCTTGAAAATGGATGAACCGCATGAAAACTCATGCGCGAGTGCGTCGGGCCACCTCAAAAACCCCCGGAAGCGTCGTAAAAGCAAGGGTGTTTTTCCCGACCCCTAGAAGCGCCCATTTCGTCATCTACGTCGTAGACAAAGGAACATAGGAGGGGAGGGTGAGGTTGGTCTTCCTCTCCACCCACCCATCCTTCTCTGTGATGGTGACCTGCCGGTACCATCCCGTCCCCCCCATCCTGCAGGCCTCATCCCAAGGCTCCCCAAACCGCCACGACGCCCCCTCCGGCAGCCTCTTCTCCCCCTCCAGCTCCAACCGGGCCGCCACCGGCTTGGCGGGCCGTGCCCCCGCTGCTTCTGCCGCTCCGCCTGCTGCGGCGGCTGCCTGGGCGTCGTCCTTGACGAAGATGCGGGGCAGCTGCAAGATGGTAGCCTGAAAAAAACAAAAGAAACAAAAAAAAAACACGCGATAACCCGCGCGATAACCCCCGCGATAACTAGGTTATTGCGCGATAACCCCCGCGATAACCCCCCGCGATAACCCCGCGATAACTAGTTAGAACGCGATAACCTAGCGCGATAACTAGTTAGAGCACCTAGTTAGAACGCGATAACCTAGCGCGATAACTAGTTAGAGCAGGGGTTAGAGCAGGGTGTTGTGGGAAGTTTTCACACCTGGTGACATGGACACATGCCTTGGCCCTCCTTCTTGGCGTCGTCCAGCACCAGGCCCAGCCTCCGCAGCCACACGAAGTCCGTGACGGCCGCATACTCCCCCACCTGCCGCCACTCCACCACCTGGGCCACCCCCTCCACCTCAGGGGCCACCCTTGCCACTCCCCCATACAACCCCCTCCTCACCACCAAAATGGTGCCCGCCGGCACCTTCATCCCAACATGCCCTTGCAAGGTGGGCCAGGGCAGTGCCTCCCCATGGCACACCTTGGCCAAGGGGCACTGATCGGGGTGGCCTGCGACCGCCCCCGCCTCCTCATTAGTGAGGGGGGCAATCACCTCCCTCCCAATCCCCCACCCCGACAACAAAAAATGCCCGGTGGTTGTTCCCACCGGGAGCAAGCACTGAGCAGATTGCTCAATGCTGACCCCATTGGGGTCCACCACCACCTCCTCCTCCTCCCCCCCCCTCCACCTCCTCCCCCTCCTGGCATGGCACACAAAGGCCATCTTTGTGGGCGGTGCACAAAATCAGCCGATTGCATCCGTAGCAATTGGCTACCACCTTCCCCCTACACCTAACCGCCCCATCACACTGGACTGTCCTGGCCACCCGGCCAGCAGGTGCCCCCAGCTGGGGCCTCTTAATGGACTGGGTCACGTGCAGGTTGGGGAATCGAAGATTCCCCCCTTGGGTAAGCTCAATGGCAAAAAATGCCATGAGGCGGGGGTGGGACACCCCCGTGGGGGAGGCCTTGGGAATCCCCGACCCCCGGTGTACATCAACGGCATTAAAAAAAAAGGCACTGCCCCTCTTGAATGGCACAGCCCTCTCCACCCAAGGGTCAGGGAACCCCGAACTGCTGGAGGGCACAAAAAGAAAATGTGACCCATCCTCCTCCTCATGATTATGGGTTAGCATAATAAGGCAATTGACAATCAATGTGCCTTCAGGAATGGTGTAGGGGGGGGCGTCGCGATGGAGGTGCTGGGGGGTGTGGTCATAGCTCGAAATTTCGGCCATGTCAAGGATGGTGCAGCTCCATCCAACCCCCCCCACCACAGTCTTCTTCGCCGTCTCAAGCACACGATCTGCCACCCTTTTGAGGACTGGCAGATCATGGAGCTTGTGGGGGTTGTGCCTGTGGTGGTTGGCACCCCCATAGTTGCCATACAATGTACGGCGGGTCCCAGAATCTTGGGGCCTGCCGACAATGGGGGGGTTCTCATTGAAAATGGGTGCCTTCTCTGAGAGAGGCACCCTATCCAAATCATCCAAAAGACTTTGCAGCTGCACATCACTCAAAAAATCGTGCTCCAGGAGGTGGTTGACCACCAGCTTCCCCCCCACGGTGAGCACAAGGTCATTGGGGTCCCTATTAAAGGCCCCCAAGGGCTCGGCGGCAACCACCTCCTCCGCCTCCCCAATAAGGGGGGGTGTTGCCCCAAATGGAAAAAGAATCACCCCCTGCCCCGAAATAATGTTGGGAGTGGTGACCCCATACCACTCACGCTCCCACTCCCTTGTGGGGCAAAGGGAGTGCATGGGGAGCTTGTTTTCGGGGTCGTCAGTGCATACCCGGCGGGTGTTGTGGGTGAGGGGTTGGGGGAACCAACCATCCGACTGCCCCTTCCCCTTACCCGGTCGGATCCTTACCTTCTGGACACTAATCATGAGGGGGTTGTGGGGCTTCTCCTTCCTCCCCCCAGCCCCCACCCCCCCCGCATCCTCCTCCTCCTCCTCCACTTCCTCCTCCACCTCCTCTTGACCCACATAGAGGGTCGTCTTCGTCCCCGCACCCTTCTCGGCATGGGCGGTGACGGAGTCCACCACCGTGTCCAAATCGTCCGGATGAAGCTGGATCAAAAATCCAGCAACCCCTGGATTTACCTCTAGCAACTCGAAGATGTAGTTGCTGAGAACCAGGGGGTCTCGATTGTCCGCCATGAAGGGGGACTTATGGACAAGGAGTCCAAAGTCCACACCATGTTCAAAGCGGGTCGCCACAGGGCGCCTCACATTGGCATCACCCATCGTAAACCCCTCAGGACCGCCAAGGCGACGGACCCCAAGGAGCTTTTGATGGTGCTCGCACCAAGCGTGGGCAGCAGCAAGGGCCATTATCAAAGAATATGAAAGCTTTGAGAGCTAAAGCGAAAAGGGGAAACATAAAATGAAGCGCGATAACCCACGCGATAACCCACGCGATAACTAGGTTATCGCGCGATAACCCACGCGATAACCCCCGCGATAACTAGGTTATCGCGCGATAACCCACGCGATAACTAGTGCTCTAACCCCGTTCTAACCCCGCGATAACTAGTTAGAGCACACAAAGATCAAATCGCAAAAAGTGCAAAACGGGCAATATCGAGCAAACGAAACATGGAAGGCACATTGTTGCATCATAGTGCACCCATGTAACATGTGAAATTCCGGGTTCCAACCATATTAACAACACCCAAAATTGGGGGGGTTCCGCACCACGCCCTAGAACGCTGCATCCCAGGGGGGTTGGGGATGTCGTGGTTGGCGACGGGGTAGGAGTTGTGGAAGGAGGGGTGGGGGCAACCCATGCCAAGCATGGTGAAGGGGGCGTCGGTGCTGTAGAGGGTGGGGTGGGTGATGTCGGGGATGTGGGTGCGCAGGCGACGGTTGGTGGAGAACTCCGTGGGAGGTACTGCATCCCACGCCTGCACCTTCACCGTCTGGTACCGCACAACGGCGTCAGTGGCCGTGCGGTGCGTCCAGCCACTTTTTTTGACTGGATCCACCCACAGCCACTGCTCCTCGGGGTCGAGACCCTGAGGCGGCTTCTCCTGCAGGTCGAGAACGTTAACGAACTCTTTTGACGCTGCAGCAGTGCACAGCTTCAGGGTCTTGTTGAAGGCCTCAAGGGTGACTTGAGAAAGCTTCAACTCGACCGCGAGGGTCGTGCACGGGGTCCATGGGGTATTACCGGCCCATCACGGCACAGCAGAACCTGCTAAGAACCCCCTTGGTCAGGGCGAAGTTAACACGGGTGGCGTCAATTCGCCAGACCAAGTGGGGATTGCCCGGCTGGTCCCACTTGCCGAAGAGGGCGGCCTCCAGGGGTTCGCGGAGGGGGGGGAGCTGGGGGAAGGATTGGGCGTCCGGGGAGGTGAGGGTGTAGGGGATGGGAAAATAGCCCCCGGGGAAAGGCTCGGAGCCCACGTTGGCGATGTGGGCATCGACCACCGGCTGCACCTCAGGGTTAGGTGGTGCAGCGGGGGCAGACGTGGGGTCGGTGACTGTCACCTTCTTCCCCTTGCTCTTCTTGGGTTGCTTTGGAGGCATGATAAAGTGAAATGCCTAGAAGGGAAAGGGAATGCATAAAGGGTGCAAAGGAAGAGGAAGAATGGGGCAGTTGGCGCGCGCCAAAACCGGAGTTGGCGCGCGCCAACTCAAGAGTTGGCGCGCCAAGTTGGCGCGCCAACTTGGCAGTTGGCGCGCCAACTATGCAGTTGGCGCGCGCCAAGTGCCAAGTTGGCGCGCCAACTTTGACTTGGCTTCCAAAAAGTTGGCTTCGACCCAAAAAACCCACATATTGCAACATATCAACAAAGCAACGCAACCAAAAGCTGTAAAATATCAATAGCTCCTCACGTTTCATGCACAAGGCGTAGCAACAACACAGTGCACAAGTACAAGCAAGTTGAATGCTCTCGACATGGAGTTGACCAGGAGTTGGCGATGTACAGTATCTGGGGTACAGTATCTATGTACAGAATGTACAGTATCTGGGGTTGGCTTCGTAGTTACACACCTCTGCTTTCATTACATCCAACGGCATGTCTGCTGCGTTCACGGGGTGTGCTTCAGCATCTTGCCATTTCCTTTTTGGTTGCACACTGAGATCTGCGTCCATCGCATCGTCGCCGAACAGGTCGTGATCGTCATCAGAGCCGTCTAACGCCGCTTGCAACTGTGCAGGTTGTACGCCTTGAAGTGTGAGCATGAGCTTCATCATTCTGTGGGACTGGGAGTGTTTGGCATCCAGACTTCCGACTAACCGATTTCTCAAGGCTGTGCAGTTTCCCATCAACTTGCCTTTTCCACTCAATTGTGAACTCAGAGTTGAGGTTACGTGCTTTTTGTGCGCCTTTTGGTCTTCGTTCATTGGCAGATTTCTCTGATCCGAGTGTGCAGACTCTGAGTCGGACACTTCATGCACCTGTGTAGTCCGCACTTCTTCTGGTGTTACTACATCTCCTGCAGCCATAAAGGTGCCCACTTTGTCAACTGGTAGCCATGATTGTAAGCCTGTTTTTTTCCAGATCACTAACGCCAGTCCTCTCTTCTGCCCAACGCTACGCAGATCTAAGTCTGACAGATCGCCTCCCACATCGTTTGCTACGTCCCTGAAATCGCGGATTTCTCCATGTTCATCTTCTGCTAGTCTGCTGCACACCCCATGCGATTTTTTGCCCAGGTTATACCTAGAGCTCTTGTCCAATTCTGTGGATAGTGGCCACTTTACGTCGTGGTCGCTGCCCGTGTGTCCATAGGCATAGCAGAAATAGCAGGTAGCGATGCGGGCCCACGCTTGTTTTGCCGGTGATGCACCTTTGCCTCCTTTGCCACGCCCTCGACCTCGTTGCCACTGGCTCCCGCTCGTACTCCTCTCGGTTGTTCGTTTTTCGCGCCGGTTGATGCACGCTCACAACTTGTCAGCGATCTTGTCCCCAAGGCGATCAACTTGTTCGTCGGACATCTTTATAGCGCGGTCAGACATGCTTGTTCTGCAACAGCAGCACAATCCCGCAGCTCCAACGAACAATAGTGTAAGACAAACGCTTCTGTGGTTGCGTTTGTGGCGACGGATCTTTCTATCTCTGTCACACAAGCAACGAGCACTGGATCATCAGTGGTCACGCTGGCAGAGCCCGCACACAGGGGATGCCCAAACACAAAACCTGTCCAAAAGGCATTGCCAAGACAACGTAATAGGTGGACAGTTTTTGGCTTCGCTGGCTGTGAAGTGTCAGTGTGTACTATCACACGCTGTTGGGTTTGGCGCTGCAACACGTTTCTCTCCTCAGCCAGGCCACAGAGCAGGAATACGATGTAAAGTCGGGTATTCAGCCGCCGAGGCCAGAGCCCACAAGAGGACCACCAATCATACGGCTGGGTGTGAACAAAACACAAGTAGCTATCAAGTGCTGGGTGAATCATCTGGCCAATTCAGAAACCCGAACTAAAGGTGCTCAAAATTCAAACTAGTCTTAAAAATAAGATTGCTGTTTGAAAAATTGCATTTTGTGCACTGCATGCGCTGTTCTGTCAAAAAGGCCACTTTGGAACAGGCGATTCTGGCCCCTGCGGGTTCTTTCAGGCGCCAACAGTCGCGCGCGCTGTGTAATGTTTCAGGACAGCCTGAGGGCCGGTGCGAAGTGCGCACGGTAATGTAGAGTTTCAAGGAACCGGACTTCTCATTTTCTGTGAAACACCACGTTACCAAAGGCCAGTCTCGTCTGGCACACTGTACACAGCCGCGTACTATTGGTTCCATTTCCATCTGCCGTTCGGTCGGGACCAGTACCCGACATTTACAACACACTTGTAAGTGTGGTCCCCACTCACATGCGTGGCCGGTAGTGAGGCCATCTGGGCATGATAGAATTCCTCCGGCCCAATATGTGTCCAAGAACATCCGACGCAACGTATCGTCCGATGGGACGCCGCATTGACTCAAGCATTGGGCTCTGCCACGTTGCTTGCAACATCTTGTTCCTCCCAACCCACAACCTCCTCCACCGCGTCATCGCACGTTTTGGCCAAATGCCGGGTGCACTGCTCAAAAGAGCTTCCCAAGATCACAGCCTCCCGCACACCACTAATTTCAATGACCTCGGTTGCCACACCAAACTTGTCCGTTAGGACAAATGGGAAGTGTGCCCTCGTTGTCTGACTCAGTTTGCAATGGTGGGAAACGGTCCACTTCACCTCACAATGTGTTGGGGCAGTGCTACAAGTAGGAGAACAAACCGTACGGGCTGGTGGATCCAACCACCTGTATTGGTGTTGAACTCCAACCGGCCTGCTGGGCTGGCGCTCCATGACAATATTGCACTCCGTGCAGAAACACATAATACGTAGTTGCCCGATTCAAACATAATAATAGATTACATTCCGACAGTGAGACGGGTGTCCGGATGTGGGCGGAAAGGGGTGTGCAGCGGCATGTGTGGGCCCACACACCCCTCAACTACGATGGAGCTCGAGCAGGGAAGTCCAATTATGAACGGTGTCACAATGAATAGAGATGGGGTGTTGTTGTGCGCCATAATTTGCTGTGGTGTGTCTCCTAGATGAGCATTTTGGGTGCTCCGTGTTTGAACCACTTGCCACTTTGCCTTTGTTTTGTCATGTCTTCCTTACGCTGCGCTAAAGGCGCAAAAGGCCAAAGAAAAAGTTTGCCACTTGTCTTTTGGTTAAGGTTATGGTCCCTCCTTAGGGTTTCACTCACTACGAGCCTCCCCCAAAAAGCCGTGGGGTTTGGCGACCTTCCCCCGAAAAAAAAACGAAGTTGGGCTTCTGCCAAAAAGGGGGGGCCATGCCCCGTTTAACTTGCTTGCCTTACGGTCACGTGAGTCTCCTTAGGACTATTGGTCGCACCGACTTTCCTTACTCATGCACATGATTGTCAATTTATTGTATTGGCTCTTCTACATGCCATGGCCTTTGCTGGTATTATTCTACCTTCATGGCGGAAATGTTGTTGGTACCTTTGATATCCGAAGAGTGTTTTGTAACCAGCTTTTACAAAGCCTTGTTTCTCAAACCGTGTTTAGGCTTGAGTGGTGACAAAGGTTGCAAGATCTTGACACAATTTTAACGCACAAGCCTTCAGTGACACGGCAGATCCAACTTTCAGGTAGGAATGGGACCCCCAAACGATTTTCTGACGGTACGGAACGATTCAAAAACTGGTTACCGAAGAGCGTAAGCTTGAGGTTCCAGCCCGAGAAACGCTGCGAATGTCGGACACTTTCAGGTATATATATATATATATCACTACCCCACCAAATCAAGGAATCCCGGACAAAAAGTCTAAGTGTGAAGAGATGATGCGGATGGCCCAAGGGACCCTACGGGATGACAAAAATGCGATCTCTTCACACTTGCCTAGTGTTAGGGGTGGTTTTTCGGGCAAAATTGTGACGGATGGCAATCCCAGCACCCTGCTCTGTCCAAATCCCTCTGAAATGACAAATGCTCACATCATGCAACAATGTAGGACACAATGTAATGTCGATTTCTTCGATTTAGTGCACATAAATGATCATCCAATGTCTTTCAACCATTGCAATCACATCGGTAGTTCGATTTGCCCCCCACACATGTGTCATTAGGGTTAGGGTTAGGGTTAGGGTCTGCTAAATTTGCTTTTACTCCCAAAGGGCCCACCATTAGCATAGAGTTCTCCCTTGTACCAAAGAAAAGAGTAGGGAACCATCATTTAGGGCTAGGGTTGGTTCCTCCGCAACACCACATTGGCTCCAGTTCACGGTTAGGCTCATTCCACCTCACCCAAGCTCGTTGCGCTCGTCCCGGAGCTTGCCAGCAGTAATGCAACAATTGACATTGTTGCGCACCAACAAAGTGTTTACACCATGAAGCATAGCAACTTGTTGATTCACGCAATGCCTCGACCGTACACGGATGCGGTTATGGTCAGCGTGTTGGGATTCCATGGGTTCTTCATCAGCATACCCGCAAAATTTGTGGTGCATGATGAATTGGGTCCCATGCAATAGGGCAAGGTAAAGCTTAGGGGTAGGCTTCTCGTTCGGGAAGTTGCATGCAAAGAAACCCGAGTATATATATGGTATAGCTTCCGTCTATATCGCGAGCATGAGGCGCGCGCGCGCGTCGTCTGGCATCTGGCGGATTTTGCGATTTCGATTTCTGCCGCCAGAAATCGATCTGAATGCATTGCTGTGTGAAAATTTATACAGATGAGCACCTGTGAAATTATCATGCGGGAAACATCGCGATTTCTTGATCGGCGGTGCATATCCGCAATTTTGGCATCTTGATGCACAATTCTCAAGTTTGGATGCCAAAATCGTGAACAAGGTCCAAAACTAGATTCATTCAACTTTCGGGTTATTCGACGTTGAGGTGGTAGGCCAGAGATCTGAATTTTTGGCATTTTAATATATTTCACCCAGTTTAGTCATTTTGTGCGCTTAACATGCCAACTTACCGCTAAGCCCGCTTAACATGCTAGCTTGCCATGCCCATGGTCATACACCATGGCTCAAGCATTGAACCCACTACCTTTCATTTGCACCAGAATGACTTGCAAGGCCTCCTTTTGCCACGTAGGTTGGGAGCACAAACGTTGAAAAGGAAAGCTGTCTCCACTTCGCATTGTTGGTGTCATATTGCGGACAACATCCTAACCTAAAGATGTTGTAGACAAGGGTTGGGTGCAAGGGGGCCGAAGGCCCCCTTGCCAAAAAGAGTGAACAACAATAGATAGTAAATTGTAAAATGAGTTTTCCGGGTTACATTGGAACATACCTATTAGTTTACGTATTTTCATTTCAGAAGATTCTTCGACATCTTGTTTGAAATTTGGGTGTGTGTGCCTATTGTTGGAGCAACTATTGTGTGCCCATCTTGGTGCCCATACGTACCTACCTACAATCTGAGCAAAGGTAGCCTTTGGGCAAAGTAATGGGTAAATTGGAACATATATGAGTTAGTTTGCGGATTTGGTTTTCACAATTTTCTTTGACATCCCGTTTGACGCTCGAGGTTTCACAGGCCGAAGGCCGTTTGATTATTACCGAAGAGCGTAAGCTTGAGGTTCCACCCCGAGAAACGCTGCGAATGTCGGACACTTTCAGGTATATATATATATATATATATGGTATAGCTTCCGTCTATATCGCGAACAGGAGGTGCGAGTGCGCGTCGTCTGGCATCTGGCGGATTTTGCGATTTCGATTTCTGCCGCCAGAAATCGATCTGAATGCATTGCTGTGTGAAAATTTATACAGAGGAGCACCTGTAAAATTATCATGCCCGATTTCTTGATCGGTGGTGCATATCCGCAATTTTGGCATCTTGATGCACAGTGCTCAAGTTTGGATGCCAAATTCGTGAACAAGGTCCAAAACTAGATTCATTCAACTTTCGGGTTATTCGACGTTGAGGTGGTAGGCCAGAGATCTAAATTTTTTGGATTTTAATATATTTCACCCAGTTTAGTCATTTTGTGCGCTTAACATGCCAGCTTAGAGCTCAGCCCGCTTAACATGCTAGCTTGCCATGCCCATGGTCATACACCATGGCTCAAGCATTGAACCCATTACCTTTCCTTTGCACCAAAATGACTTGCAAAACATCAATGTTGGCCCTTGTGGCCTCCTTTTGCCACGTAGGTTGGGAGCACAAGCGTTGAAAAGGAAAGCTGTGTCCACTTCACATTGTTGGTGTCATATTGCGGACAACATCCTAACCTAAAGATGTTGTAGACAAGGGTTGGCCCCCTTGCCAAAAAGAGTGAACAGTAGATAGTAAAATGTAAAATGAGTTTTCCGGGTTACATTGGAACATACCTATTAGTTTACGTATTTTCATTTCAAAAGATTCTTCGACATCTTGTTTGAAATTTGGGTGTGTGTGCCTATCGTTGGAGCAACTATCGTGTGCCCATCTTGGTGCCCATACGTACCTACATACAATCTGAGCAAAGGTACCCAGCCTTTGGGCAGAGTAATGGATTTAGGCGGGTACATTAGAGAGTAAATTGGAACATATATGAGTTAGTTTGCGGATTTGGTTTTCACAATTTTCTTTGACATCCCGTTTGACGCTCGAGGTTCCACAGGCCGAAGGCCGTTTGATTACCGAAGAGCGTAAGCTTGAGGTTCCACCCCGAGAAACGCTGCGAATGTCGGACACTTTCAGGTATATATATATATGTATATATATGATACAACTTCCGTCTATATCGCGAACAGGGGGACGCGCGCGCGTCGTCTGGCATCTGCCGGATTTTGGGATTTCTGCCGCCAGAAATCGATCTGAATGCATTGCTGTGTGAAGGTTTATACAGATGAGCACCTGTGGAATTATCATGCGCGAAACAGCGCGATTTCGCGATCGGCGGTGCATATCCGCAATTTTGGCATCTTGCTGCACAATGCTCAAGTTAGGATGCCAAAATCGTGAACAAGGTCCAAAACTAGATTCATTCAACTTTGGGGTTATTCGACGTTGAGGTGGTAGGCCACAGATCTGAATCTTTGGGATTTTAATATGTTTCACCCAGGTTAGTCATTTTGTGCGCTTAACATGCCAGCTTACAGCTCAGCCCGCTTAACATGCTAGCTTGCCATGCCCATGGTCATACACCATGGCTCAAGCATTGAACCCACTACCTTTCCTTTGCACCAAAATGACTTGCAAAACATCAATGTTGGCCCTTGTGGCCTCCTTTTGCCACGTAGGTTGGGAGCACAAACGTTGAAAAGGAAAGCTGTCTCCACTTCGCATTGTTGGTGTCATATTGCGGACCACATCCTAGCCTAAAGATGTTGTAGACAAGGGTTGGGTGCAAGGGGGCCGAAGGCCCCCTTGCCAAAAAGAGTGAACAACAATAGATAGTAAAATGTAAAATGCGTTTTCCGGGTTACATTGGAACATACCTATTAGTTTATGTATTTTCATTTCAAAAGAGTCTTCGACATCTTGTTTGAAATTTGGGTGTGTGTGCCTATTGTTGGAGCAACTATTGTGTGCCCATCTTGGTGCCCATACGTACCTACCTACAATCTGAGCAAAGGTACCCAGCCTTTGGGCATAGTAATGGGTTCAGCCGGGTACATTAGAGAGTAAATTGGAACATATATCAGTTAGTTTGCGGATTTGGTTTTCACAACTTTCTTTGACATCCCCTTTGACGCTCGAGGTTTCACAGGCCGAAGGCCGTTTGAGTACCGAAGAGCGTAAGCTTGAGGTTCCACCCCGAGAAACGCTGCGAATGTCGGACACTTTCAGGTATATATATATAGATATGATACAACTTCCGTCAATATCGCGAACAGGAGGCGCGCGCGCGTGTCGTCTGGCATCTCGCGGATTTTGCGATTTCGAGATCTGCCGCCAGAAATCGATCTGAATGCATTGCTGTGTGAAAATTTATACAGATGAGCACCTGTGAAATTATCATGCGCGAAACAGCGCGATTTCTTGATCGGCGGTGCATATCCGCAATTTTGGCATCTTGATGTACAATGCTCAAGTTTGGATGCCAAAATCGTGAACAAGGTCCAAAACTAGATTCATTCAACTTTCGGGTTATTCGACGTTGAGGTGGTAGGCCAGAGATTTGAATTTTTGGGATTTTAGTATGTTTCACCCAGGTTAGTCATTTTGTGCGCTTAACATGCCAGCTTAGAGCTCAGCCCGCTTAACATGCTAGCTTGCCATGCCCATGGTCATACACCATGGCTCAAGCATTGAACCCACTACCTTTCCTTTGCACCAAAATGGCTTGCAAAACATCAATGTTGGCCCTTGTGGCCTCCTTTTGCCACGTAGGTTGGGAGCACAAGCGTTGAAAAGGAAAGCTGTGTCCACTTCACATTGTTGGTGTCATATTGCGGACAACATCCTAGCCTACAGATGTGGTAGACAAGGGTTGGGTGCAAGGGGGCCGAAGGCCCCCTTGCCAAAAAGAGTGAACAACAATAGATAGTAAAATGTAAAATGAGTTTTCCGGGTTACATTGGAACATACCTATTTGTTTACGTATTTTCATTTCGAAAGATTCTTCAACATCTTGTTTGAAATTTGGGTGTGTGTGCCTATTGTTGGAGCAACTATTGTGTACCCATCTTGGTGCCCATACGTACTTACCTAGAATCTGAGCAAAGGTACCCAGCTTTTGGGCAGAGTAATGAGTTTAGCCGGGTACATTAGAGAGTAAATTGGAACATATATCAGTTAGTTTGCGGATTTGGTTTTCACAATTTTCTTTGACATCCCGTTTGACGCTCAAGGTTCCACAGGCCGAAGTAGAAACTGAAGGCCGTTTGATTACCGAAGAGCGTAAGCTTGAGGTTCCACCCCGAGAAACGCTGCGAATGTCGGACACTTTCAGGTATATATATATAGATATGATACAACTTCCGTCTATATCGCGAACAGGAGGCGCGCGCACGCGTCGTCTGGGATTTGGCGGATTTTGCGATTTCGAGATCTGCCACCAGAAATCGATCTGAATGCATTGCTGTGTGAAAACTTATACAGATGAGCACCTGTGAAATTATCATGCGCGAAACAGCGGAATTTCTTGATCGGCGCTGGATATCCGCAATTTTGGCATCTTGATGCACAATGCTCAAGTTTAGATGCCAAAATCGTGAACAAGGTCCAAAACTAGATTCATTCAACTTTCGGGTTATTCGACGTTGAGGTGGTAGGCCAGAGATCTGAATCTTTGGGATTTTAATATATTTCACCCAGGTTAGTCATTTTGTGCGCTTAACATGCTACCTTAGAGCTCAGCCCGCTAAACATGCTAGCTTGCCATGCCCATGGTCATACACCATGGCTCAAGCATTGAACCCACTACCTTTCCTTTGCACCAGAATGACTTGCAAAACATCAATGTTGGCCCTTGTGGCCTGCTTTTGCCACGTACGTTGGGAGCACAAATGTTGAAAAGGAAAGCTGTCTCCACTTCACATTGTTGGTGTCATATTGCGGACAACATCCTAGCCTAAAGATGCTGTAGACAAGGGTTGGGTGCAAGGGGGCCGAAGGCCCCCTTCCCAAAAAGAGTGAACAACAATAGATAGTAAAATGTAAAATGCGTTTTCCGGGTTACATTGGAACATACCCATTAGTTTACGTATTTTCATTTCAAAACATTCTTCGACATTTTGTTTGAAATTTGGGTGCGTGTGCCTATTGTTGGAGCAACTATTGTGTGCCCATCTTGGTGCCCATACGAGAAAGTTTTATAGTGATTTCAACACCGTGTGTTTGTTGTGCCTTTCCTGCTGCTTGCTGCTGGTGCAGGGTTCCTGCTGCTTGTTTTTGATGAGGAAAATGTTTTATTGTGGAAATACAACCAATCCAGGATAACCCAAGCCAGAGATAAGCAAGTAGAACAAGATCATGATCAAAGCAATAACGGCTGCAGTCACAATGAGTTAGATAAAGACAACTATCAACAATTGACCATAGCAATTAGCATACATGCAACTCAGGATGAAATATTTTACATGTTTGAGAAAAAGTGATTGGAAAACTGCCCCAAGGGCTCACAGTCATCCATAGTGCCATCTTGAGATGTGCACTCTTTGTTTTTGGGTCCCATAGGTGCTGAGGTGGCATGGTTTGTGGCGCTAAGGTCACTGCCATGTCACATGGGATAATCCTACTTAGCTAGGCTGACTGGGTATTGAACCCAGGACCTCTCAAAAAGAGGTCCCCCAGCCCCCTAGGGTGCATACCACTAGGATAGCTAAGAATTCATGAGAAAACATGGATAAATTCATAGGGTCTGCCTTCAGTATATCAGTGCCTCAGCAACCCAGGAAAACATGTTTTATAGCTTATAGCTTGGGGATTAAGGGGTCAACACAACATCCTGATTTAGTGTTTGGTTCCATAGGTCAAAATGTGTTATCACCCATTTTGGTTGGGCCAATACTAAGAAAAAAATGCCAGAGTGCTTAGAGCACCTCTAATACAACTAAAGTATACCCTAAAGCATTGGAAAAGCACTTTTTCTTACTCCCCCCTTGTGCTGTGGTGGCCACCACCGTCGCATTTTCAGAAAAAAGGGTTTTTTTCTTGCTCCTTCCTTGGTTTCCACACCTACAGGGGGTGGTAATAGTTCGTAAGTGTAAAGGTTCGTTTTGTAGCAGCCCGTATGGGTAGTGTTCCGAATTGCTGCATGTAGAAACCGCCAGCGGTTACGAACCGCTGCAGCAACGAACCAAAACCGCGCAGATGTGTTCCGGGATTGGTCAAATTTGGGAAACGAGAACAGAGGCTTTTGTATCACGCTCTGTTGAGGTTTTGTGGTCATAATAGTAGTAATAATGATGATAGTAACAACAATGATCAATAACATTCATAATTTTTCTGTCTTCAGTAATGCAGCGCTTCCTCACAAAGGGAGGCCAGTCCATGAACGACGCTCTAGCTGCAGTGGTGTCGCAGTCCCAGAGCAAGAAGGTCTCCACCAGTTCTAAGTGTAGGAGGTCAACACACTTGCACAGCACTGAACCCAAGACGCAATTCTCCAAATCCAAAGATCGTGATTGTCGATGATTGCTAATTGCAACGAAGGCCTGTTGATAGGGCCTCACATGACAATGCTGCAAAACAGAAAATCGGCATAATTTTACAATCATTCTCATCAGACAATAAATCACAACATTTCCTATTGCGCGCATCTGCGACACTCATCTCTGCATTTCCGCGTCATTTCCGTACCTGGCCTCTGCACACCTGCACTCCCCTCCCAGGACCATTGCACGGGCGTGCACATGGCCGAAAAGTTTCATAGGGGTGCAGAGCCAGGGTCATCAACAATGGCTACGGCCATTCAGCACCATCAAAAAAACTTTACAATACAAGATCAGAACAAACTGCACTACCAAAGCACCGGTGACATGGCACCAGGTGCTTACGCATTCATATGCTCTTCACAGGGTAAACGATAACCCATACACAGCACTCCACTTCTGTGGGTACACCGCTGTGGTGTCTACCTAAGGTAATTTACAATCAGCCACCTGCTGCTGTCCCTCCTGGGCACTGTGCACCCAACAACCTAGTGGGTCCTGCCGGGACACATGTAAAAAAAAACATATATCTTGCTCCGAAAACAGATTGCAAAAAATCTCCTGATGGACTGCCATGTGGCCTCAAAGCCATTAATTAATGCAAAACATTCAAGGCCACTGTGCTGGGCTGTAAGCACCAGCTGGCCTGCATACAACTCCGTAAAACAGCAAAAAAAAGCCTATAACGAATACCCAAAAAACACTGAAAATGTCTCCAGACTTGCAACACGAAAGACAAACACACTGCAGGCACTCAAAAGCAGGCAGCACGACAGGGTAGAGCCAAAAGTGTGGTCTTTGGAAGACATTGTTTCAAGCTGACTCAGTGCTGGAAAAGGAAACCCACTTAATAATGTACAGTGCACCAAGCCGTTTAGCCACACTTATCTTGAGCTCTCCCAATTCTGTCCTCAGACTTGCCTGTGACACAGAAGCAAAAACAGCAGCATGAAAAACAAAAGCTGGACCCACTAACACAAAAAATGAAGCAACAAAAAGGAACACTGCGTCGACGTGGCAAAACAACACCATTGAAAGAATGCAGGGAATAGAATGAAGGCCACGTTGCGTTGCAGGAGTTGCAGGAGCATCCTGCTTCTCATCTGCCTTGTAAGAAGCGAAAGCCACAAAACTGGAAAGATGCAAAAAAAAATGGACAAAGAGAGAAAACGAAAGCAAGCGTGTATGCCTCTGCTATACCACCACACGAAATGTATACCTCTCAGAGGTCCTCATCGCACAGGCACAAACTCGAAAATTCAGATGACAAATCAGATTCACACGAAGAAAACAGCGAGGACAATAAAATACCGCGACGGAGACGAAAACAACGAACAGACAACTACAGAACGCAAAGCACAGAGCAAACGACCCATTAAAAAGAGTGTCTTACTGCTCAAACAACAAGTCATTTTCCACTGTAGCTCTCTTCAGATTCTGAGCATTCCTACACACACAGCATAATAAGGCAGTCCCTGCAGCGACAAAAAAACAGCTCGCTGCAACAAGAGCTACATAAAAAAAACGCCACAAAGAGTACCGAAGAAACAAACACAGACAGGCACACACCTGGTAAGGCGTGCGTCGTCTGGCTTGACAGCTGACTGGTAAGATGAGTTGAGGTCCTGAAAACAAAAGAAGACCTCACAAAAATACAACCGATCCTGAGCTGGGTAAGCACAACCACAACAGACAGACCAACAACAACGGCGAACGTCGAAAAAACAAGGGCAACACACCGAAAGCAACGTTGCTACTCAATGGTGCGACACAGGAGCATGCTGCTTCTCTGATTGCACCAAAGGAGCAGAGAGCGCGTGCACTGGAGCAAAAAACTGCTACTCATTACACACACCCCAAGTTTATCTCTCACCAGTCATATTCTTGAACTTCCGCCCTCTCCCACGTGTCCCTCTGCTGCGTGGCGCTACCCCGCGCTCTTGGTTCAGCGCCGTCGTAACCATCTTCACATCCTGGCGCTCAGCCCAGGACCTCCTAAGCGCGTTCACTGGCAGACTATCAGTCTCGAATAGGTACTTGTACAGCACTTCAACTGCCAGCGGAGCAGGCCTCGTTGTCCACAGGGTCTCAGGCAGCGGCGGTATCAACAAGTCATCCTCCACTTCACTTTTGCCGCAAACAACAAGCAGAGAAGGAAAGCGTAGACAGGCTTTCTCGGATTCTATGGTAGCTCGGTTCCAGATTTTGTCACGCTGAACTTCTTCCAGTCACAGCACTTCTCTGGACCATTGACCGCCATCCCAGACGAGAGGTCCAAATATCTTCGCCAGCTCGGTACTCGCCACGAATCGATCGTTCATGAACACATCAAAGCAAGCGCTGCGCTCAGACTGCAGGTAGTCTGTCAAAATCATTTTCGACCTCCTGTTACGTCTAAGGCCCCAACAGGTGCGAAGCACTCGCCAAACGCTGCAATTGTAGTAGGTCAACACACTTGCACAGCACTGAACTCAAGACGCAATTCTCCAAATCCAAAGATCGTGATTGGCGATGATTGTTAATTGCAGCGAAGGCCTGTTGATAGGGCCTCACATGACAATGCTGCAAAACAGAAAATCAGCATAATTTTACAATCATTCTCATCAGACAATAAATCACAACATTTCCTATTGCGCGCATCTGCGACACTCATCTCTGCATTTCCGCATCATTTCCGCACCTGGCCTCTGCACACCTGCACTAAGGCCCGTCAATACAGGAGCTCAGCGCCGAGGACTTGGCTAGAGTGGACGCCGTCGCAAAAGTCCCTTTGTGCGCAACTGTTCCTCGAAAGTAACTACAACCACGTTGTGCTGCGTTACGGGTGTCAAGCGCCGCCCCTTAACACGCTTCGCACCTGGGCTGGCAAGGTGCAGGAGGGTGAGCCACTGGAAGGGTACGGCACCGACTCAGTTCCCAGCCGCACAAAGGAGGAGACCATTCTGAAGTTCATCAAAGAAGTGAAGTATGAGGCTGCCGTGCCTGACCTGGACACCATTGCGGCGCTTGGAAGAACAGTTGCTGAGTGGTCTCGTGGGCCTGGTCTTGCTCCTGTTTTAAACCGCCAATGGGCTGCAAACTTTCGTCGCAGGCACAAGATGGGTTGTCTCAAGAAGATCACGACTGAGCGGCTGCCTTCTACAGTGTCTGACTTAGTGCTGGACAAAAAATAGAGACGTGGATTCTTGGTCCTCGTTGAGCAGCCTCAAAAGTATGGTGTGCGTATCCCTGAAGGTGAACCCCAGTCGCTGCCGCCGTGGGCGCGGTTGGGCCTGGACGAGACGCCCCTCCTGTACGCGCCCAAGTTGCGCGGAGGGTATGCAGCCGGAGAAAAACAGGTCGGTCACTACAGCAGCGCTGACAAGCAACAGGCCACGGCCACGCCTGTGGTCAACCGTGAAGGCACCGTAAAGGTACTACAAGTGTTGCATAGAGGAAAGACAGGGCCCTGCCATGCGCGTCTCGACCTGCCTAAGGGCCTGCCATCCTACATGCACGAAGACCACGCGGAGAAGAAGTGTCAGACTGGCGACACGTTCAAACGCCTGATGATCAAGGTCGACACTGAAGTTGCGAAGGACAGACGCGACCATGGCGTGGCGCAGAATTACCCATGTGTCGTCATCATGGACTGGGTTGGAAACCATCTCGACGATGACGAGTTGAAGCGCGTCGACGACGCTGAAATAAGGCTGGCGAATTTATACTATTTTGTGCCGCGGCCACATACGTATGTTTTCTTTGGTCGCGCTCGTCGCAGCCATGTCAGCAATGTTGGCGATCAGGTCATCAATCCAGGCATGAGAGCATGGTTGCGCGACAGACTGAAGCGTCGCCACATTGACCAATGCCTGAAGGTCCACGATGGACTGCTGCCAAAGCACTCCAAGCTGGATAGCAGCGAGCGTAAGATGAAGGCACTCCTTTTAACTTGGCATGCTGAATGGGCAGCATCCCCTTTGACAACCACACACATCCTCAGCAGCTGGAACATGGTGTTTACAGAGGTGCCAGTGACAGAATCTGTAGATGATGTGGACCTCCCCTGCCCTTCAGCAGCCATTCCCATGCCTCCACCTTTGCTGTCTGTTGTTCCTGGTCATGTTTCAGATTCAGAGGAAGCCTCAGAGGCACAGGCAGAGGCAGATGAAGCCTCGGGGGCAGAGGTGCAGGACAACATTGATGTCCTGTCAGTCCCAGGCACACCACCTGTACAAGGAGCAGCAAAGAGGAGGGCTGAGACCCGGTTGGACAAACTTGCCAAAAGGTTTCGTGCTGCACCACGTGATGTACATGCTCAGCGTGTGGCCAGGGAGAACAGGCAAAGGGGAAGGGAGGCGCGGGAGGCAGTGCAGACTTCGGATGATGAAGGTACTCTTGACGCGTTCCCGTGGGGGGCCTGGCCACGGGACGCTGCAGTGACACGCACAAGCAAGCAGGCAGGCAAAGCACTGCGCTCACAGGGGCATCAATTACGCTCGTGTCATGAGACAAAGCGTTTCAGGATCCTTGCCACTCTGAAACAAGGGAACGAAAGTATGTACAGCAACACATCACGATATGTACACATGGGGTTAAGACTGGACTGGGGTAAGGGCATCACAGGACAATGGACACTCAGTCCCAACTCGTATCCCAATACCAGGTCCGACCCTCTCAGTGGCTGGTGGTGGCGGGGGCTCAAACACAACCCATGCCCTGCTCAGTCCGGACCCTGGCACCCTGCCAATAGGGGGGGTGTCCCGCCCAGCCACAGGCGAGTTCCTGGGAACCAAGGAGCTCCAAGGCCAACCGACAGTGGCTCCCTATGCTCCCTAAACGGCAGGTCCCAACTCCTCTCTGAGCCAGAGATATGGCCCCGCCATTATCCCCTAGGAGTTGGTAGCTGAAAATGGGCTGTTTCAGCCCAAACTGACATTAGCTCAAAAATCTCCAAAATTGACCCCTCGTCTGGACCCGCCAGAGGTAGGGACGAGGCAACTGACCCTATGCCCTTCGAGTACAAACTCCCTGGAGCCCTCACTCAACCTGGTTCCCTCTGAGGTCCCGGCATCAGGGTACCACGGGTTCGTCAAGTGGGGTCATGATGCCAAAATCACCAAAATTGGCGTCATTCCCACGCATGGCTCGCCCGGCCAGGGCAAGGCCAATGGCTCACAGGATAGGAGGCAGGACCTAGGACTTCTATCTGAGTGTACAACTTGAAATTAGGTCCGGGCTCCTTGTGGGCATAGAGATATGGGGCCGCCAATTGACCACACGGCGGGGTGAAATTGGGGTCCCAAAAGGGGGTCATTTTGGCTGCTTGAAATGAGCCAAAATTCGGGGGTGCTCCCAATATTATATCTCCAGGCCGGCTTGGAGATTGGATCTGCCATTCCATACGCGATCCTCCAGGAGTCCAACAGAGACTCCCATGCACTTGGCTCTCAAAGATCTCCATGCCACTTGGCGTGGTGACAATCCCAATTGGGTCCACAAGTGCCGAAATGGCAAAATTGTCCACACTCACTTTGGGCTAGCACCCTAACGAAGGTTGCTCCGCTTCGCCCACGTGGTGTGTGAGCCATGGGGACCAATGTCCATAACACCCATGTCATATATGGTCCATTGGTCCATGCGTCCGGCGTGCACGAGGGTGCTGAACATGGTGCACGGCGGGCAGAAAATGTGGAAAATTGCTCAAAATGGCCGAAAATGCGCACACTCATGGTTAGGGCAAATGAGGCACATGCCCGACTTGGACCGGAGTGTGCCATAGGATTGGTATCAAGTCATATGTGTCCAACATATCTTTTGGGCGTCGCCCAACTCCTCGGGTTTCCGGAATGGCAGGGTCGCCAAGTGAGCCCATGATTTGGAATGGTCCCAAATCGCCAACATGGCGGCCACGGTATGCCAATCTCAAGAGGAGTTATTCGCCGGGTTCAAGATATGTTGGGCACCGAAGTATGTACCCTCATAACATGCTTGGGTCATGATGTCAATTGAGCGCAACGTTGAGATACACGGTCGCCACGTGACATCATGACGGGCCAAAAACAGCAATATTGGCGAAAAAACACCCAAAAGTGCCTTGAAAGGCGCACAAATATATTATAATATCTTCCGCTCGGATTGAGTAATCGACCAATCCTTCTAAACACAATGACTTGACACCAATGACCGTCGATTCCACATATGTGCCCCACTTGGGGCGCTTTGAAAGGTCACGAGCGCTACTTCCCAAGTGGGCACATGAAAATATGGAAAATTGCAAAACAGTCACCTTGCTCCCAACGCATCGCTTTGAGATCGCCCCACAAGCTTTCCTCCACGAAGGTTAGGCTTGCAATTGATTGTGGGGAGTATAAGGAAGGGCCTCGTGCAATATGAGGTCCATTGGTGGGTGTATTGCTCTTAGCCAAACCCGCCAAATGGGCACGCAATACAACACATGGCACATACCACATACTGCCCAAAAAGGTAGCTCCCCCCACGATATGTTATGCCCCGCCAAGGGCATAACTTTGTGTCAATCGCTCATAGGAACTCAAGGAAAGTTCCTATGCAACACCAACACTCGCGCGCTACACTCGAAAGTTATCTTAACACACGCAATATCATGGCCAAAGAGTTATAACGTAAACTCTACCCTCTTGACCATGATCCATTACGCTAGCGCGCACGTGTGGAGACGCAAGGCGTATAAAGCTTCATAAATTACGTCGGGAGTATTGTGAATACATCCCATGCTTTCTTATTGCCATTCCTCGCAAGCAGCACGAGATATGACCCTCACAAGTGGCCCCACCAATCAACTTTGTTCTGCCCATATCTCTAAGACAAATGGAGGGCAAGACAAAAGGAAAGTTGATTCGTGCATAGGGAAGCACGTAGGTCCACTCGAAAGAGGTCAAATCAAGTGCGGGCATGTCGAAGTCGAAAATCCGATTTCGACATCCTGAAAAATTCGGATTAAGGTTGCGAGTGTACAATGTGAAAATTGCAGATGCATCAATGCAATTCCTGAAAATTTTAGAGTCTTCGTCACGGATTGCGCTAAAATGTCTGTAAATAACAGTTAAACTGGCGGTTACGCTAAAGTCGCGAGCCAACCGCCGGCAGTCAAAACATTGATTATCAGAACGGAAGCGTGAAAATTTACGGAAACAATATGAAAATAAAACCCTGTTGATTCCTGATATTCTGATGTGTAAATCTCAGCGGGCGACGCATCGGTTGCCGATGCGGCCGCTAATAGCTGAAATGCCCAGATCTCTCACACAAACACGTCTTACCTACATCTGTTGTTAGGGTTAGGTTGCCGAATCGACGGCCGAAGGCGGTGCGGGGCAGATTGGCGTGAAATAGTAAGATACCGGCAAATGGCAGTTTGCCGGTACATGGTAACATGCCCCAAGTGGCCGGAATGCCGTCACGGGGGCTTTACGGCAAGGGACACGCTCCTGCCGGGGTCTCACCGGGCTTCACCGGGGGTCTTCCCCTCCGTACATGGGGTTAGTGGGCACACGGAGACCGGTTGTATACCCCACCATGGTCATGGGGTTCTGGGTACCGCTTCACCCCCCTCCTTAGAGCAAACCCTGGGGGGGGCTCGATAACACCACGCATGGCAGCGGGTACCCAGGACCATCCCCTGAGGGGGGGAATGTCACATCCTCACTTCAGGCTGATTCGCAGGTTAGGCTGCCCAATTCCCACAGTAATGAAGGATATTTTGGGGGGAGGGGGCGACCTCGAAGCTTCCCTTCGGCATGCACACCTCAAACCCCCAAACCCATGAAGGCGAAGTCTTCCACTTGCATTCACGACTGTCCAAAGGATTCTGTGATCCTTGCCTCGGCCATGACACAATCTGGCGTCTTGGGCAAGGAGATGAAGGTATATGTAGACAAAGAAAACATGTAGACAAGTAATATGTACAAGTAACAATTCTATACTATAAAATAGCATAAAAAAGAAGACGAAATGAAGGCGACGGCGTCGCCGCCATCAGAAAATCTGACGGCTACGAGGCGTCGCCATCAGGATCTCCACTGAGATCCTGCCCAAATTGGGCCAAGCAGTGGTTTTTGGGCGAAAAACAATGAAATAAAGTGATTTTTGAGCCAAAAACGCTCATTTCACGCGTCTCCCCCCAACGCGTCGCGTAGCCGACACGACGCGTTTCTGTACCAATTCAACCTACATATGAAAAGGCCCACTGTTGGGCTACGCCATAGGCGTCTGGGCGACTCCTGGAATCGCCTCAGCATTTTTTGAAAAATGCGTGAAGGCGCCACTTTTCGCAAAAATGGACCTTCGCGGAACGCCGCGAAAAAGGTCACGCTATAATCTTTTAGTTCTAAAAACGATAAAACAATAATAAAATTGCCTAAAATCTTTAGAAATCGAGGAATAAATCCTCGTTCTGGAGCTGCGTCGCGCAGGCGACGACTGTCGTCGCCAGCCCAAAAAAGACGTAAAATGTCGATTTCTGGGGTATTTTACAGAAATCCCACAGAAATCAGGATGCCGTAGCATCAACAGGAAAATTCCTGATCTGGCCTGGTGAAGAGTGCCACAGGCTGGGCAGCGGGTATGGGTGAAGCACCCCATACCGCTTCACCCCCCTCCTTAGAAGCCTTGCCTATATCCAAAGGAAGGCAAGGCCAAGGAGGCGCTCTGACCCCTGCAGTGCCCTGGTTTCACGACTGATTCAGCAGAACAGTGGGGGGGGGGGGCTTCGTAATTAATTTACATGCCACCACACATGTAAAAAAATTTTTTATTTTTTTTTGATCTTGATATATTCATAGGGCAATTGCCCCCCAGGCGTCCACACTGGTCCCTGGCACTCCTCGTGGCCTGTAGTTACATGAACAGAGGCACTGCAGGGCCTTCCGCCCTGACTGATGGCGCTTAGGCGCACATATGGGCCCTTTTTCTCCATGGGCATGGAAATCAATAATTCAATAAATTCAGAAAAAATTGTTTAGGGTCAAACCCAAGGCAACGACTTCCTCGCGCCTGAATTTAGGGCCATTTCCTGCCCAAGGCGACGAATTCCTCGTGCCTTTTAGGGTCGATTCCCAACCCAGGGCGACGAATTAACGCGCCTAATTTGGGGGATTTAGGGTCATTTCCTACCCAAGGCGCCCCACGCCAATTTAGGGTGGGACCTCCTGCAAAAGTCAACCAACCCAAGGCGACGAATTAACGCGCCTTCTTGTGCACTTCGCAGACGTCGTCGTCGTCGCTGTGGTCGTCGCCCAGTGGCGGCGGGCTGGACTTGGGGGCTCCATAGGGTCCATGGGGAAGCCATGGTCTTATCCATCGTCGGAGCTCCTTCATCGCGTTGATGCCCTTGACCTTAGCTCCTGCAGTTTCCCAGCGAACAGCGATCAGCGATCCGCGTACTCCTGCAGTCTGGGCGTCGTCGTCGTCCGCAGGCCGTCACGCGCCCTTGGTGGCCTTGGCGTCGGCAGAATCCTTTTGAAGGATATTTGGGGGGAGGGGGCGACCTCGAAGCTTCCCTTCGGCATGCACACCTCAAACTCCCAAACCCATGAAGGCGAAGTCTTCCACTTGCATTCACGATTGTCCAAAGGATTCTGTGATCCTTGCCTCGGCCATGACACAATCTGGCGTCCTGGGCAAGGAGATGAAGGTATATGTAGACAAAGAAAACATGTAGACAAGTAATATGGACAAGTAACAATTCTATACTATAAAATAGCATAAAAAAGAAGACGAAATGAAGGCGACGGCGTCGCCGCCATCAGAAAATCTGACGGCTACGAGGCGTCGCCCTCAGGATCTCCACTGAGATCCTGCCCAAACTGGGCCAAGCAGTGGTTTTTGGGCGAAAAACAATGAAATAAAGTGATTTTTGAGCCAAAAACTCTCATTTCACGCGTCTCCCCCCAACGCGTCGCGTAGCCGACACGACGCGTTTCTGTACCAATTCAACCTACATATGAAAAGGCCCACTGTTGGGCTACGCCATAGGCATCTGGGCGATTCCTGGAATCGCCTCAGCATTTTTTGAAAAATGCGTGAAGGCGCCACTTTTCGCAAAAATGGACCTTCGCGGAACGCCGCGAAAAAGGTCACGCTATAATCTTTTAGTTCTAAAAACGATAAAACAACAATAAAATTGCCTAAAATCTTTAGAAATCGAGGAATAAATCCATGTTCTGGAGCTGCGTCGCGCAGGCGACGACTGTCGTTGCCAGCCCAAAAAAGACGTAAAATGTCGATTTCTGGGGTATTTTACAGAAATCCCACAGAAATCAGGATGCCGTAGCATCAACAGGAAAATTCCTGATCTGGCCTGGCGAAGAGCGCCACAGGCTGGGCAGCGGGTATGGGTGAAGCACCCCATACCGCTTCAGTAAGACAGGTACGGTGCTGTAGGTGTTAGTAACTGCAAGTATAGTATCAAGTATCAAGATCCGGGTGCCGGCTGCGACGGTCACTACCACAGTGGCAGTGGCATACACGGCCAACATAGGCGTCACACGACGACCGAGGTTGTCCCACAGGTCGAAAGCGACCACAAAGATCCATCAGGCCACCCCAGGCTTCCCAAGGCCCGCCGGCTGGGGGAGAGTCCCCACGGGTCCTTCCTCGAGCGCACCATGTCCATATCCACGACGCGAGTCCAGAGTGGTACAGCCGAACGAGCTCCTCCTTAAGGGATCGGGCATCAAGGCCGTCTTTTCCCTCGCCCTATTACCACGAAGGCCATACATGAGGGAGTCCTCATGCAGTGTGGGCGGAGGCGTCGACTCCTCGAACCACCAGTTTCCCAGGCAGACTGACCGAGGTCAGGAGCACCGGAGGCCGCCACCCGACTGCAAGTGCATCTGCGAGTCGGTAGGCTCACACTGGGACTGACAGTGGCGGACCGCTGGGAGTGCATTCAGGCAACTGGGCTTCCCGCCTGGCGCCATCAGGATCTCAGCACATCACATCCACTAGGGCACATGGTATCACGGGCACTCAAACAGAAGAATCTGTACTTAGGTACTGGTCCAGGCTGGACCTCATGTAAAAGCATGTAAACGGCGACTCAGGGCGCCTTCGTATTGCGATTCGCATCCCCTCAGGGGGGAAAAACAGTCCATACTTCGGTGATGGGCTGATAAACAACATACAGATGCACATATCCTGGGGCAGAAAAATAAGCAACAAGCGGGGTAAATAGGCGTGTAAACACGCTCTGGATAGAGCGCCAAACCACGCCCCGGTTAGGATAAGGCATATGCAGGAGGGTGGACAGGAAAACGCCTGAGTTCAGGCCATATATAGTCTGCAGACACACGTCGACTGGTCTGGATCCCGCAAGTGCCATGGGACCAGACCACACACCAGAAAAAAAAATCGCAATGCCGATGACAGCGGCATCCGTTGCGCAACGTCGTATGGGCTTCAAGGCCCCAAGAGCTCAAAAAATATGAAGGTCAGTCGCCCTGCCTGGTTTCCCAAGGATTCAGCAGGTGGGAAGTGACGAATAGAAGTGGATGAGAGGGGCCATCCTCCTCTGGATTCAGCAGGGGGGGGTACATGGCCACTCTGATGGCAGGTCACCAAAAGATGGAAGAGAGCAAGCAAGTGAGGGACGATCCGTCGACCACACAAGCGCTCAAACTGCATCAGGGGAGAGCCCAGGGCGCTGATCAGGCACCCCTGGCTGCAATCGCCCGGCTGAGTGCTGCCAAGTCCGAGACATGGATCTTGGTCTTGTGCTTGCGGATGTACTCCATGAAGGGAGTATTGACCCGCGGCACGAACGAGGAGACGGGTTCCCAGGTGTCGTGGGACGGCCCATAGCCTCGCCAACGAACCTTGAACTCCAGGCCTCCGGGTGCCGAGGCATTCGGACGCTGGGCCAGGATTTTCTCGACGGTATAGTCGTCCTGCTCGGCATAGTCGTCGCCCGAATCAGCCTCATGTGCGGCATAGTCCAGGGACACATGTTGGCCACGGAGGTCGGGTTCCCGCACACGGAGTTGACTCTCGTGGCGCTCCCGGAACTGTCCGTGACCCACCTTGATGCGGTAGGTGTCCTCACCAATCCTGCGGACCACCTCTCCGGGTGTGAACCAGGTTTTGGTGCGGTGGGTGCCCATAGGGCGGGGTCTGATCACCCACACCGGGTCTCCCACCCTGAACTTCTGCGCTGTCGAGCTCGGGGCGGACTTCTGACGCTCAGCATGCTCCTTCTCGAGCTGCTGGCGGATGTCCCGCGCCGTTTGCTCTTGCCGCGCGAAGAATTCATTGGCGTCCATAGCCATACCATCACCAGACAAGGGAAGTCCCCTACCCAGGGGGTCCCTGCCGAACAGAATCTGGTGAGGGGACAAACCACCCGGAGTGGGGGTGTCATGATGGCCCTTCAGAGCGGGCCACATCTCCTCAAACCAGTTCTGACGTGGATTGGTGATGTGCATCTTGCGCAGCTTCTCGAACAGCTGCCGTCCAGCCACTTCAGCACGGCCGTTAGACCGGCTGAGATAGGCGACGCTCTTGGCATGACGTATTCCCATAAGGGAACACATAGCCTTGAACCAGCCACCAGTAAACTGGGGCCCTCGGTCACTGCAAATGGTGCAGGGGATGTCAAAGACGGTCAGCCAATGACGAATCAGCATGACTGCCACTTCCTTGGCAAGCAACCCCTTTTTGCGTGCTGGAACGGCTACTACGTAGCCACTGTGGCAATCCACACAAAGAACCACACAGTCAAAGGTCTCCTTGCCAATGTGCACTTCGGGCATGGAGAAGACGTCCATGGCCACGCTCTCCATGGGCTGGTCAGGAACCGGGGTTCATTGGGCTTCCCCCTTGACATTCCGGTTATCGGGATTGCAGGCCTGACAGGCCGAGCAGCCCTTCCTGACCTTCTTGATGGCGTTGTAGAGATTGATGTGGTCGATCTCGAACCGGCGCTGCATGTCAAGGGCTTGCTTCTTGACCCCTGGGTGCAGCATGTGGTGGTGCCAAGCTTCACATAGCTCGAGCACTCGGGACTCCGGTACTAGCAGCTTACCATTCCGGTAGAGCTTGCCATCTTCCTCAGTCAGCCCCTTTGGCCACTTCTGCCCGTCATCAGGGTCGGTCACAGCCCTATACTCGGCCGCAAAGGCCTCAGACTTAGCGTAGTCGTCGGTCCAGTCGTCCTGGAGGCAAGACTCAGGGAAGAGGTGCTTGTCGGACTCAGCTCCATCAGGGGCGAGTACTCTGACCGCTCTGCCCATCCTCGTTCCGAGGGGGGCATCCGCAGCCATGACGACGAAGCATTTAACACCCTCCTCCTCCATCAGGCGCTCCATTTCAATGATCTTCTTGGCCTCAGCGGTCTCAGCCTCATCGCCATGGGCAGAGATATCCGTCATGCCCTTGCTGGCGGGATAGGCCCACCTGCTGAGACAGTCCGCCACGGTGTTGTCCTTCCCAGGAACATACACAACCGTGAGGTCGAACTTGGCCAAGGTCTCATGCCATCTTGCCCGTCGGGAGGCGGGACCAGAGGGGGTGTCCACGTGCTCCTTGTGCCACGACTGCAGACTCTGATGGTCGGTGCAGACGGTGACGGGATGGAGGGCTATGTACCCAGCCCATTTCCTGAGAGCCATGACGATGGCATATGCCTCCTTTTCTCGGGGCGTCCACGTCCGTCTCTGGCCTTCCGCCACGACTCGGCTCCAGAAGGCTACGGGCACGTGCCTCCCATCGTCAAGCACTTGTTCCAACACAGCGCCAACGGCGTAGTCGGAAGCATCGGTGCGCAGGACGAACCCTCGGTCGGGATCCACGAGGTGCAGACCCACTGCGAATAGCAGCGCCTGCTTCATCCCCTCAAAGGCACGGTCGGAATCAGTATCCCAGACCAGAGCCTTCTTGGACCCCTTCTTGGTCTCCCCTCGGTTGCCCTTGAGCATGGTCGTCATGGGGGCTGCATACTCGGCATACATCTTGATATACCCTGAGTAGTAATTGCAGAACCCCAGATACGCCCGTAGCTCGGAGACCGTTTTGGGCTTTTCCCAGTGCTCAATCACAGCCACCTTGCCAGGTATGGGCTTTCGCTGCCCGTTCCCGACTACGTGGCCAGCGAAGACCACCTCGCTTACCGCAATGGTGGCCTTGTCACTGCTGCCCCTGAGTTTGTGCCGAACCAGAAGGTCCAGCACTCGAGTGACGTCCCTCTCATGTGCCTCCAGGAGCTCCTTGTAGCTCATACTGGGGTCCCCGGACGCGATGATCACGTCGTCCACGAAGGGGTCCGCACAGTCGCGCACCGGCTCAAGCAGGTTCTCCAGCATCCGCTGAAAAGCCGCATTGCCGTTGGTAACGCCCATAGGCATCACCTTCCACTGGAGAGGTCCAAGTGGAGTGCTCATGGCTGTGCAGGCACGGGACTCCTCGGCGAGAGGCATCTGATGATAACCATGTTTCAGGTCAATCACCGTGAAGATCCTCCGCGGGTGTTGTTTTTGCAGCATATCCTCAATGAGGGGCAGCGTATAGCTGTCGTGCTGCGTTTGGGCGTTTAGGCCGCGGTACTCGACCACGAGCCGCCACTCACCG
This sequence comes from Eutreptiella sp. 'Long Island Sound 2002', assembly GCA_964036045.1. NCBI lineage: Eukaryota > Euglenozoa > Euglenophyceae > Eutreptiales > Eutreptiaceae > Eutreptiella > Eutreptiella sp. 'Long Island Sound 2002'. The sequence continues at coordinate 48,790,336 of OZ038394.1, forward strand.
GCAACCTTCTTGGGGACGACGAAGCACGGAGAGGCCCACTCGGAGTGGCACGGCTGGAGCCAGCCTCTCTCGATGAAGTCACGGAGGATCTTCTCCATGGCCTCCTTCCTATCGCCCCTCAGGGCAAACTCCCGGTGCCGATACACACGGGGGTCCTGCTTCAGCCGTATCTTGGCCTCGCCATACGGTCCACGCACCGGTGGGGGAAACACAGGCTTTCCGCTGAAGAAGGTATCCCCATACTTCTGCTTCAGCCTGGCCCTCAATGCCTGAATCTTGGGGCAATCATCAGACTCCGCCTTAGCTTTTCCGGGCACCTGGACCACGGAGCTTACTTGAGGGGTAGCGACCCCACTCGGTTTCGGCTCAGGTGGTCTTCCCAGGTGGCCCAAAGGGCCATCTCTGGTCTTGCCTCGGAACAAGTCGCCGTAGGTGGGTGGGTTCCCGCCAATTGGCTCGTCCTGGCTGGACATGTAGTCCAGCACCCTCCTTACGAAGGTAATCCCATCATAGGAACCAGAGACGATGGTGTCCACTTCCCACCAGGCTTTGTTCTGGCCCTTGCCCTCACGCTGGCTTCCCCAGTCGTGAAAGGGCTGATCCATGTACCCCTGAACCAGATCCAACTCCTCTTCAGTGAGGGGGTCTTCCGATTCTCCGATGTCAACAGGGGAAACCGCGAAGCATTGCCGCCATGGCTCTGCTACAATGCGGTTGACACACACGAAATCCGTGGTGTCGGCCTGATCAAGGCCCACATCCACATAGTGGAATTCCGTTGGCCATCTCTGGGGTGGCATGGGCTGTCCCTTAGCATCCTGATAGACACTCTCTCCAGCCGGTAGGACGACCTTGTTTAAGGTCATGTTGGTCAATGAGACTACCCAATGTCGGGTACTTTCCTCCTCGGTGCATCCCATAGGAACGACCAGCACTGCCTTGGAGCGGTCCTTGCGGATCTTCGCTATCGCCCTTGGAATGTCCCAACGTGGGCAATGGATCCACATCAAGCCCTGATGCGGACCCCAGTGCTTCTTCTGAAGCGGTACCCAGAACCCCATGGCTAGGTTAGAGCATACAACCGGTCTCCGGTCCACTAACCCCATGTACGGAAGGGAAGACCGGTCTCCGGTCCACTACGGAAGGCGCCCGTTGACGCCCGGTGCGAGCCCGGCGGGAGCGTGTTCCGTGCCGTAAAGCCCCGCATCGGCAACCGATGCACCGCCAGCGGAGATTTATATATCAGAATATCCGGAATCAACAGGGTTTTATTTTCATATTGTTTCCGTCAATTTTTACGCTTCCGTTCTGATATGCACTGTTTTGACTGCTGGCGGTTGGATCGCGACTTTACCGTAACCGCCAGTTTAACTGTTTATAATGGAAATTTTAACGCTATCCGTGACGAAGGCTCTAAAGTCTTCAGGAATTGCGTTGATGCATCGGCAATTTTCACATTCTACACTCGCAACCTTAATCCGAATTTTTCAGGATGTCGAAATCGGATTTTCGACTTCGACATCCCCGCACTTGATTTGACCTCTTTCGAGTGGACCTACGTGCTTCCCTATGCACGAATCAACTTTCCTTTTATTCTGCCCTCCATTTGTCTTAAAGATATGGGCAAAACAAAGTTGATTCGTGAGGCCACTTGTGAAGGTCATATCTCGTGTTGCTTGCGAGGAATGACAATAAGGAAACGTGGGATGTACTCACAATACTCCGGACGTAATTTAGGAAGCATCATATGCCTTGCGTCTCCACACGTGCGCGCTACTGTAATGGATCATGGTCAAGAGGGTAGAGTTTGCGTTGTAACTCTATGGCCATGATATTGCCTGCGTTAAGATATCTTTCGAGTGTAGCGCGCGAGTGTTGGTGTTGCATAGGAACTCTCCTTGAGTTCCTATGGGCGATTGACACAAAGTTATGCCCTTGGAGGGGCATGACATATCGTGGGGGGAGCTACCTTTTTGGAGTATGTGCCTTGTGTTGTGTTGTGTGCCCATTTGGCGGGTCCATCGCTCCAAGACAAGCCCGGCAATGGACCTCATATTGTGCAAGCCCCTTCTCCATACTCCTCACAATCAATTGCAAGCCTAACCTTCGTGAAGGGAAGCTTGTGTGGCGATCCCAAAGCGATGCGTTGGGAGCAAGGTGTGTATTTTGCAATTTTCCATATTTTCATGTGCCCACTTCGGAAGTAGCGCTCGTAACCTTTCAAGGCGCCCCAAGTGGAGCACATATGTGGAATCGAAGGTCATTGGTGTCAAGTCATTGTGTTTAGAAGGATTAGTTGATTGCACGATCCAAGCCGAACATATTATAATATAATTGTGCACCTTTCAAGGCACCTTTGCGTATCTTTGTGCCAATTTTGCCGTTTTTGGCCCGTCATGATGTCAAGGGGCGACCGTGTATCTCAACGTTGCGCTCAATTGACATCATGACCCAAGTATGTTATGAGGGTACATACTTCGGTGCCCAACATATCTTGGACCCGGCGAATAACTCCTCTTGAGATTGGCATACCGTGGCCGCCATGTTGGCGATTTGGGACTATCCCAAATCATGGGCTCACTTGGCGACCCTGCCATTCCCAAAACCGGAGGAGTTGGGCGACGCCCAAAAGATATGTTGGACACATAGGACTTGATACCAATCCTAGGGCACACTCCGGTCCAAGTCGGGCATGTGCCTCATTTGCCCTAACCATGAGTGTGCGCATTTTTGGCTATTTTGAGCAATTTTCCACTTTTGCTGCCCGCCGTGCACTAGGTTGAGCCCACCCGTGCACGCCGGACGCATGGACCAATGGACCATATATGACATGGGTGTTATGCATAATGGTCCCCATGGTTCACACGCCACGTGGGCGAAGCGGAGCAACCTTCGTTAAGGCGCTAGCCCAAAGTGAGTGTGGGCAATTTTACCATTTTGGCATTTGTGGACCCAATTGGGATCGTCACCACGCCGAGTGGCATGGAGAGCTCTTTGAGAGCCAAGGGCGTGGGAGTCTCTGTTGGACTCCTGGTGGATCGCGTATCGAATGGCGGATCCGATCTCCAAGCCGGCGTGGAGATATACTATTGGGGGCACCCCGAGTTTTGGCTCATTTCGAGCAGCCAAAATGACCCCATTTTGGGACCCCAATTTCCCCCTTCCGTGTGGTCAATTGGCGGCCCCATTCCTCTATGCCCATAAGGAGCCCGGACCCAATTTCAAGTTGTACACTCAGATATAAGTCCTAGGTCCTGCCTCCTACCCTGTGAGCCATTGACGTTGCCCTGGCCGGGCGAGCCGCGCGTGGGAATGACGCCAATTTTGGTGATTTTGGCATCATAACCCCACTTGACGAACACGTGGTGCCCTGATGCCGGAACCTCAGAGGAAGCCAAGTTGGGTGAAGGCTCCAGAGAGTTTTTACTCGAAGGGCATAGGGTCAGTTGCCTCGTCCCTACCTCTGGCGGGTCCAGACGAGGGGTCAATTTTGGAGTTTTTCAAGCTAATATCAGTTTGGGCTGAAACAGCCCATTTTCAGCTACCAACTCCTGAGGGATAATGGCGGGGCCATATCTCTGGGTCAGAGAGGAGTTGGGACCTGCCGTTAAGGGAGCTTAGGGAGCCACTGTCGGTTGGCCTTGGAACCCTTTTGGTTCCCAGGAACTCGCCTGTGGCTGGGCGGGACACCCCCCCTATTGGCAGGGTTTCAGGGTCCGGACTGAGCAGGGCATGGGTTGAGTTTGAGCCCCCGCCCCCATCAGCCACTGAGAGGGTCGGACCTGGGATTGGGATATGAGTTAGGACTGAGTGTCTCTTGTCCTGTGATGCCCTTACCCCAGTCCAGTCTTAATCCCATGTGTACATATCCTGATGTGTTGCTGTACATACTTTCGTTCCCTTGTTGCAGAGTGGCAAGGATCCTGAAACGCTTTGTCACATGACACGAGCGTATTGATGCCCTTGTGAGCGTAGTGCTTTGCCTGCCTGCTCACCTGTGCGTGTCACCGCAGCGTCCCGTGGCCGGCCCCCCACGGGAACGCGTCAAAAACGTTTCACCGCCGCGTGGTTACCCAGCCCTCGCGTGCCACTCGGGGCCACCAACCTCGAGCAGCGCGGCGCAGCTCGCAGCTCGCAGCGCAGCGCAGCGGCTCGCAGCGCAGCGCAGCGGCTCGCAGCGCCACCCAGCGGCAGCGCCGAGTTCGTCACGGAGCCCGCAGCGCCGTCCAGAGCATTGCCCTGACCGCGCAGCGACCGTGAAAGAGGTGCACAGACCAGGACTCCTGCATCAGCGAGTCCCATCGGCCGACCAGCAAGGCCGCGTCAACCACCCCCACAACCACCGGCTGACCAGCACCCGCCGCACACCCAGTCCAGTGCTGCAGCACCCGCCTCAACAACCACCACCAGTTCGTTGAGTGGAACGAGTGCAAACCAAGTCCCTCAAGACCAACTACGCCCCCGCTGCCATGGTGAATTGGCAAGAAGCGGGTAGGACGTGGCCGCGGCCCCACCCCCATGCAGCGCGCCTGCTGCGTGGGTTGGCTTGGGACCAGCACTACCGCCACAGCCACCCCCAGTGCGAAGGCGGCATGCCCGGGACATTCGAGCTCCGCGAGGACATGGGGGAGGACCGCCTGCGGGCAGTGGAGGAGTGGCTGCGGGCAAAAGGGTACGAGTACCGCTTCCGCCGCAAGCGCTGGAGGACCTGGACCCGGCCAGACAGGCCCGGCAAAGGGCTGCGCCCCGACGGGATTGAGGAGGACGGGAACTCCAACGAGTACCCGTCGGGCGCCACGATCAATGTCTCCATGTGGGACATGATCGAAAAGAACTTCCCGGAACCGGGGAGCGAGCGCAGGCTGCAGGGCAGCAGCAGCGCGTCTCCGGGGAAGGAGAAGCGGTCCACCGGGGACAGGAAGCGGGACCGGAAGTGGCGGGAGTACCAGGAGTCCCTGGCCGCCGAAGCCGCCCAAGGCGCCAAGGGCGGAACCCCAGCCCCCAGTCCCCAACGGGCCAATGGTGGTCATCACCCCGGCCACGCCACCCTCGGCGACTTCATCCAAGTCGCCAGGCAGACCAAGGTCAAGGCCCGTCCGCTGCTCCTGAGGCCCCAGCAGGCCCCAGCAGGCCCCAGCAGCGACGTGGAGTCGGCCCACCGCGGGAGGATGCCGGCCGACCAGGTCAGCTCCAGCAGCAGCGCCGCTCCCGCTCAAAGGGACGTGGCGCGCGCCTGTGAGCGCGTCTGTGGGGTGCCCTGCAACCTTCGGGTTGCCCGGCAACGGGCCACGCAGCGGAACGCTGCCGTGGAGGGCGCCGTCGGCATCGCCCATGAGGAGGCCACCGAGTGGGGCAGAGGCATGGACTACCATGCCTCGAAAGTGGCAGCCATCGCGGCCGGTCTCACGGCTGCGGCCGCCCATGAGGCAGTGGCTGCCCGGATCAGGGCAACCGACGAGGAAGCCCGCCGGACGCAGGAGGCCATTGCCTGCAAGGAGGCCGAGGTGAAGGCGCTGGAAGAGGCGCTTGCCCAAGGGAGGGCAAAGAAGGAGGCGGAGGAAAGGGCCCACGCCGAAGCGACGGCTAAGGCCCAGGAGGATGCCGCCAAGAAGGACGCCATGGAGGCCGCGCGACGGAAGGTCGCTGAGGAGAGGGCCAAGATGGAGGCGGAGCTGGCGACGTTGGAAGCGGAGAAGGCTCGGCTGCAGCGGACCCGGGAAGCCGAAGCGGCTCGTGCTCGGGAGGAAGCTGAAGCGCGAGCTGCCGCAGCCACGGCCGCCGCAATGGAGGAGGCAGAGGCCAAACTCCGCCGCGAGACTCCCCCGGGAGGATCACGAGTGGAGACCCTTCGAAAGCTTTTCGAAGGGGACGCCTCCTCCAAGATGACGCTGGACAAGGCCGACACGGGCAGCAGTGGGAGCAGTGGCCCCACTGCCCATCGACGGAGGAAGGGCAAGGGGAAGACCCCCGAGAGGCCGCGGAGGCCAGCGGGTGGACACCCCCACGACAGTGACCCCTTCTTCACCGCCAGCGACGGGGATGAACGAGGCCGCCGACATCGCCAAGTGGTGGCTTGGACGGTCGGAGGAGGCGGAGACGTCCCCATGGAATCGGAAGGTGAGGATGAGGATCTCCCTCCTCCCTACCGGAGCTCAGAGTCTTCCGAGAACGAGACGCCCAGGTGGGGCGACATGGACGAGGATGACGACATGGACTTCGGCATCACGAAGAAGCGCCCATCCTCGGACCCACCGAGGCGACCCGGCGGAGGCCCACCGGGACCCCCTGGCGGAGGACCATCAGGACCCCCTGGAGGACGCCCACCAAGTGGACCCCCTGGAGGCGGACCACCGGGCGGGGGAGGACCCCCTGAACCGGGCGGACCCGGCGGAGGCCCTCCTGGAGGACCCCCTGGGGACCCCGACGACCCACCAGGGAACGGCGACCCGGATACTACCTGGCGGTGGATTGTCTACCTCCGCAGGAGGGTCTTTTCCCTGGAGTGCGAGGTAGACACGGGCAAGGGCGAGATGACTCGCATCTCCAAGGTCGCCACGCGCGCGCAGACAGAGCTGGACATCGCCAGGGCCGAGATCAGACAGCTGAACACGGTCATCAGCGGCCTGCAGCAGATGCTGGACGCGCTGGAAGCCCGTGGGAGCGTCGGCAGCGACCGCCCACCCCTGGAGTCTGGCTCGTCAGACGACAGCTGGGGACCCGGACCAGGTCCAGGCAGACCCCACGCCCCCGGCGGAGCCCCCAGAAGTCGCCCCAGCGCCAGTGCCCCCTCTCTCACCGCCCCCTCTCACCACAGCGCGGGCCGCCGCAACGAACGCGTGCCGCCCGGCAGTGGCAGTGAGGATTGGCGTGATGAGTGGCTCAGCGCGGAGTACCGCAACCGCCGTGCTCCACCGCGGACACCGGTACGCCCCCGGCGCCCCGCACCAGCCCCTGGGCCAATCGCAATGGCTGGTGGACGTTATGGTGGACTCAGGGATGAGGTCCCCAGAGGAGACGTGGAGTGGGATGTCGGCGAAGGTGAGGACCTGGACCTGGACCTGGAGGAGTTCGACATCAGCCCGCCGCGTGGTGTACGACGGGAGGCCGCTGAACGCAGCCGCCGGCGCCGTGATGAGGATGCGTACATGGAAGGAGTACGGCGTGAACATCTAGGTTCAGCGTACATGGAGGAACCGCAGCGTAGCCACAGGGATTCCATGGAGGAGATGGACGTAGCGGCCGTGGGAGTCCGTGGGCGAGGCCGATGGGAACCTCGGTCGACCTCGCGGCCGGCGTTCATGGTCTCCAAGGCCGCGGATGCCGCCGTGTGGGAAGACTTGAAGGACATTAAGCCCCCCATGTACGATGGTAACCCCCTCAACCTCGACCGCTTCTTGGAGAAGCTGGACGATTGGGGGCTGACCGTCACTGAAGACCTGCCTCCCGCGGATGCGGAGAGATATGTCTTCAGACGGTTCAGGTACCGCCTGCCGGAAGTGCTCGGAGAGCTATACTTCGTGGCGACCAAGGAGGGGAGAATCAAGACCCTCAAGGAAGCCAAGAAGTGGCTCAACGAGCAGGAGCGGGTGGACGCTCCGCAGGTGGCGGCCAAGCGCTGGAAGTCCATCAAGCTTGAGCATGATGGACGGGAGATCCGCCTACGAGATTGGCGAGACTTCCGAGGGAAATACACCCTCTTCCGCCGCAACGTGGAGGACTGGAACGAGGGTGACGAGCAGGCTCGCCTGCTCTCCATGCTGCCGGAAGCATGGATCAAGAGGGTCACCAAGGAGGAATCCAAGCGGGCCAAGTCCAACCACACGGTCAAGATGATGCTCCCCAAAGAGTATCATACGAACGTGGTGGCTTGGGCGAAGAAGAACGTGGCCCGGGATGTCAAACGGCACTCCCTGCGGAACGCTCTCCTCATCACCGTCTCGGGCAATCGCGAGAAGACCGCGATGTGGCGCCTTGACGAGTGTGAGTTGAGCGGCCAGACCATCCGTCTGCAGGCCATCTCGGCGCGGATGAGCTGCGACGAGATCCTGGAGTGGGTTGGAGAGGAGGTGCTCAAGGAGGACCGGAACCTCCACCACACCCGCGGGTTGAGGCCCGGCGACCGCGACGTCAACTACGTTGGCGAGGGACCTGGCGGGGAAGCTGCCATGGACCCAGCGGGAGCCGACGGCGATGAGACTCTCGTCGACGATGACGACGACGATGAGCCCGCCGAAGTGGCCGTTTGTGCCTTCGTGGCCAAAAACCTGAGCGCGGGGAGCAAACCGGGAAACTGGAAGCCCCTGCAGCAGGGTTGGAGGAAGCAGGAGAAGAGGGACCCTCGCCGCATTGGTGACCCTCCGCTGTCCTCTGGGGAGTTCATACCAGCTCACCCGCAGGGCTGTTTCGTGTGTTATGGGAGGAAGCGAGGCTTCAACCATGACCACCGAACATGCCCCGTCCACAAGGCGGACACGGAGGCTTACAAGAAGGCGCACGGGTCGAAGAAGCGTGCGCCCGCGGGTATCTGGGAAGCCAAAGTGGAGGTCGACAAGGACGAGCTGGCCAAGCTGATGTCGTCGGTGGGGACCGAGTTGGCCAAGGAGATCCAGGAGATCAAGCGGAACTGGGTCCCCAGGTCGGACAACAAGAACAAGGAGAACAACCAGAATGACCAGAACAAGGACAAGGACAAGAAGGGTAAGAAAAGTGGAAGGAAGAAGGGTGTCAACGAGGTTGATGCGGAGGAGAACACCCCTTCCTCCACAACCGACGCCCCCTAGCGGAGCCCCTGCAGCCAAGGGCCCCAGCTAGGGCGGTCGCAGGATGGTGACGTGGGAAGCGCCGAACCATCCCAGTCGGGAGTCGATAAGCACAAAGGGACTGCCGCGGGCGGAAAGCCTGGTCCGGCACCCAGTCGCGGAGGCGGGGTGAGGGCAAGTGAAGGCACGAACCCTTGCACCCGTCCGTCCTTCGCGACCAAGAATGTGTTTGATGTACTACAGGATCTATCCGAGAGTATCGGAGGATCACCCGGACCGCAGCTGGATGCTGCAGATGGGCAGCCTGAGCCCATTGTCCACGACCTGTACCAGTCGCTTGTTGAGCTTCTGGAACGGCCGGAGATCCTGAGTTTGCACGCCGTGCGCCGTGTCGGGCGTGAGCGGCAGTTGCATCTTAAGGTCCGTGCCTTATGCGGGGAAGTGGAAAAGGTTTTCGACGTGTTGGTCGACACGGGAGCTCAAGTCAGCTTGGTCAAGGCTGGCCTACTTCCACCAGAGTGTCTGACCGACAGTCGGAAACCTGTCAGGCTGAAGGTGGCGAACGGCCAGTACATGGTGGGAGGCACGAAGGAAGCGGCCATTGGGCTGCAGTTCGTGAACCATCGTGAGCTGAGCCGCCCAGACCTCGGCAAGGAAATCCTCCTGCACGGTCGCTTCTACGAGGCCGAGATGGACTGGGACATGATCGTCGGGTACGACTTCATGATGGAGACGGACTCCGGCGTTCTCCCGGCCCAGGCCTCCATGACCCTGTACCAGGACGACCAGCTCTCGTGGCTTTCGTCACCTGAGCACCATGTGGAATGCCAATGGATCCACCCCGAACGCAATCAGCTCGAAGTGGCCGCGCTGGACACTGAGCCCACTGGGCCAGCAAACCAGGAGTACGGCGTAATGCCGGAAGTGGCGAACCGAGTGGTCGCGGACCTGGGAGCGTCGGATCCGGCCCTGGATGCGTTCTCGTCAGGAACCTCCGCCCATCTTCGGGTATGTGAGAAGTACTGGAGCGCACAGGACTCCGCGTGGAAGAAGCACTGGGGTCCGCATCAGGGATTGATGTGGATCCATTGCCCCCGTTGGGACATTCCAAGAGCGATAGCGAAGATTCGCAAGGACCGCTCCAAGGCAGTGCTGGTTGTTCCTATGGGATGCACCGAGGAGGAAAGTACCCGACATTGGGTAGCCTCGTTGACCAACATGACCTTAAACAAGGTCGTCCTACCGGCTGGAGAGAGTGTCTATGAGGACGCTAAGGGACAGCCCATGCCACCCCAGAGATGGCCAACGGAATTCCACTATGTGGATGGGGGCCTTGATCAGGCCGACGCCACGGACTTCGTGTGTGTCAACCGCATCATAGCAGAGCCCTGGCGGCAATGCTTTGCGGTTCCCCCTGTTGACATCGAAGAATCGGATTCGGAAGACCCCCTCACTGAAGAGGAGTGGGATCTGGTTCAGGGGTATATGGATCAGCCCTTTCACGACTGGGGAACCCAGCGTGAGGGCAAAGGCCAGGACAAAGCCTGGTGGGAAGTGGACTCGATCGTCTCTGGTTCCTATGACGGGAACACCTTCGTTCAGAGGGTGCTGGACCACCTATCCAGCCAGGACGAGCCAATCGGGGGTAACCCACCCACCTACGGCGATCTATTCCGAGGCAAGACCAGAGATGGCCCTTTGGGCCACCTGGGAAGACCGCCTGAGCTGAAGACGAGCGGAGTAGCTACCCCTCAAGTAAGCTCCGTGGTTCAAGTGCCCGGAAAAGCCAAGGCGGAGTCCGACGATTGCCCCAAGATTCAGGCATTGAGGGCCAGGCTGAAGCAGAAGTATGGGGATACCTTCTTCAGCGGGAAGCCTGTGTTCCCTCCACCGGTACGTGGACCGTATGGCGAGTCAAAGATACGACTGAAGCAGGACCCCGGTGTGTATCGGCACCGGGAGTTTGCCCTGAGGGGCGAGAGGAAAGAGGCCATGGAGAAGATCCTCCGTCACTTCATCCAGAGAGGCTGGCTCGAGCCGTGCCACTCCGAATGGGCCTCTCCGTGCTTCGTCGTCCCCAAGAAGGTTGCCGGTGAGTGGCGGCTCGTGGTCGACTACCGCGGCCTGAACGCCCAAACGCAGCACGACAGCTATACGCTGCCCCTCATTGAGGACATGCTGCAAAAGCAACACCGGCGGACGATCTTCACGGTGATTGACCTGAAACATGGTTATCATCAGATGCCTCTCGCCGAGGAGTCCCGTGCCTGCACAGCCATGAGCACCCCACTTGGACCTCTCCAGTGGAAGGTGATGCCCATGGGCGTTCCCAACGGCAATGCGGCCTTTCAGCGGATGCTGGAGAACCTGCTTGAGGCGGTGCGCGACTGTGCTGACCCCTTCGTGGACGACGTGATCATCGCGTCCGGGGACCCCAGTATGAGCTACGAGGAGCTCCTGGAGGCACACGAGAGGGACGTCACTCGAGTGCTGGACCTTCTGGTTCGACACAAACTCACGGGCAGCAGTGACAAGGCCACCATTGCGGTAAGCGAGGTGGTCTTCGCTGGCCACGTGGTCGGGAACGGGCAGCGAAAGCCCATACCTGGCAAGGTGGCTGCGATTGAGCACTGGGAAAAGCCCAAGACGGTCTCTGAGCTACGGGCGTATCTGGGGTTCTGCAACTACTACTCAGGGTATATCAAAATGTATGCCGAGTATGCAGCCCCCATGACGACCATGCTCAAGGGCAACCGAGAGGAGACCAAGAAGGGGTCCAAGAAGGCTCTGGTCTGGACAGCTGAGTCCGACCGTGCCTTTGAGGGGATGAAGCAGGCGCTGCTATCCGCAGTGGGTCTGCACCTCGTGGATCCCGACCGAGGGTTCGTCCTGCGCACCGACGCTTCCGACTACGCCATTGGCGCTGTGTTGGAGCAAGTGCTTGACGACGGGAGGCACGTGCCCGTGGCCTTCTGGAGCCGAGTCCTGGCCGAAGGCCAGAGACGGACGTGGACGCCCCGTGAAAAGGAGGCGTATGCCATCGTCATGGCTCTCAGGAAATGGGCTGGGTACATAGCCCTCCATCCCGTCACCGTCTGCACCGACCATCAGAGTCTGCAGTTCTGGCACAAGGAGCACGTGGACACCCCCTCAGGTCCCGCCTCCCGACGGGCAAGATGGCATGAGACCTTGGCCAAGTTCGACCTTACGGTTGTGTATATTCCTGGAAAGGATAACACCGTGGCGGACTGTCTCAGCAGGTGGGCCTATCCCGCCAGCAAGGGCATGACGGATATCTCTGCCCATGGCGATGAGGCTGAGACCGCTGAAGCCAAGAGGATCATCGAAATGGACGCTGGCCGTGTCGCGCGATCGCAGCAGAAGAATAATACAAAACTAAGAAAACGACGCACCGCCAGCAAAAATAAAGCGAAAAATCGTTTTTTCCGACCTCAGAAACCCCCCAAAAAACTTTACGCCGCTGTTTGGCGAGGTCGCAAAATTTAGGACACTCACAAAACAAAGCCGAACAATAGAGTCGCGACGGCGAAGAACCTGAGCGTTGCATGCTCCAAAACACCTAGCAAAGTGCGTGTCCTAGGCGCTAGGGACTTGTGCGCGCTCCACCAACAAAGAAGAAGAAAAGAGGCGAACACCAAAAACAAGCGAGCCACGACGACGAAGACAAGAACAAAGCGAGCGCCGAGCCACCTAGCAAAGTGCGTGCCATAGGAGCTAGGCGACATGTGCGCGTCAAAAAAAAAAAAAAGAGAGAAGGAAACGCAACAAAAAGAGAAACACCAAACCACAAACAAAAAAGACGCGACCACGGACCACGGGAAAACGAGGTATGACAACCAAGTATGTTACGGCCCCATGCGTCCTACATATCGTATCCACCGCTACACATACGTGGATGAGAAAACCAAGTATGTTGCGAAGGAGGGCGCCAAGGGACAACACCGCACGCAAAAAAGAACGACGAACCGCCACGCACGTCAAAAGGCACGCCCGCAAACACAAACCACAACCATATATCCCCCATATTTATTCCTCCATAGGCCCCGACCGCCGCGCGATACACGAAAAAAAAAAAATCCACAAAAGCGCAAAAGGTATGGGGCGGCCACGGACAAAGGGGAAACAATGAAAAGGCGAACAAGCGAAGCCCACCAACCACGAGGAAACAACGGTATGGCGAGCAAGTATGTTAACAATACGAGGGAGGGCGCCAAAGGGACGGACCACGCACACACGCACACACATAAACAAGACCGCAAGGAGCGAGAAGACGGAGACAAGAGCAAGGAAAAACAAGGTATGAACCCCACACCGCCCCGCCCGCAAACACACACACGCTCTCGCTATAGGGAATGACCACGTACCACGGGGAAACAATGGTATGGAGGTATGACGAACAAGTATGTTAAAAATGCGAGGGAAGGCGCCAAGGGGACGAAAACACAAACGCACACAAAGCCGCAAGAGGCACGAAGACGGAGACGAGACAAAGGAAAGTCATGGTATGCAACCCCACCCCCGCCCCACCCACAAACAAACACACGCTTTCTCTATAGGGGACGGCAACAAGAAGCGGCACAAGGTACAACAAGTATGTTGAAAAAAAAAACGCGAAACGGCCTTCCACGCCCTCTCTATAGGGGAAACGCAATGCGGAGAGGTATGTTATCGAAGACGCAGCGAGAAAAGAAAAAAAACAACAAGGGAGGAGACACAAAACACAACACGCAAAAAAAAAAAAAAAGGACCTGCGCACGCTCTTTCCCAACAGGGGAAGAAAACATGATGGGACGAAAGGAAAGGTACGTGCTACGCATCACACATGCCACGCATCTCTGCTACGCATCTACAGGACCTCTTCTTCTGCCTTTTGAAACATGCCGACGACCGACGACGAGAACCAGCCAAGGTATGACACACCCCACCCCACCAACCACACACCGCGAGCACACACACGCGCACGCACGACAGCCACACCGAGCGCGACCCCCCCCCCCCCACGCCACCCACACCAACACGAAGGGCCACACAGCGCACACACACACACCAAGGCCAAGGGGAAGGGCACCCGGAAGACACACCCACCGCACCACCACACCACACCACCACCGGCAGCGAAACCCAGCCAGGAGTGGCGGGGAGTAGCACACAGGAACCTCCGCCAGGAGTGGCGAGGGACCAACCACACCAGCCACAAACCCACCACACACGCCACCGCCGCACGCCACACGCCACACACCACACACCGCACACCACACACCACCGCCGACAGCGAAACCCAGCCAGGAGTGGCGGGGAACCGCGCCCGGGACCCTCCGCCAGGAGTGGCGAGGAACGCCCACCACCGCCGGCAGCGAAACCCAGCCAGGAGTGGCGGGGAGTAGCACACAGGAACCTCCGCCGGGAGTGGCGAGGAACGAACCACACCACACACCAGCCGCAACCCCACCAGCACACCACCACCGCACACCACACACCACACACCACACACCACACACCACACACCACACACCACACACCACCGCCGCCAGCAGACCCCAGCCAGGAGAGGCGGGGGACCACACACCACCAGCGGCACCGAAACCCAGCCAGGAGTGGCGGGGAGTAGCACGCAGGAACCTCCGCCAGGAGTGGCGAGGGACCGACCACGCCACACACCGCCGCCAACGGACCCCAGCCAGGAGTGGCGAGGACCGCCCACCACCACCAGCAGCGAAACCCAGCCAGGAGTGGCGGGGAGTAGCACACAGGAACCTCCGCCAGGAGTGGCGAGGGACGAACCACCAACACACCACCGCCACACACCACACACCACCGCCGCCAGCGGACCCCAGCCAGGAGTGGCGGGGACCGCCCACCACCAGCGGCAGCGAAACCCAGCCAGGAGTGGCGGGGAGTAGCACACAGGAACCTCCGCCAGGAGTGGCGAGGGACCAACCACACCACACACCACCCACAACCCCGCCAACACACCACCGCCGCACACCACACACCACACACCACGCACCACCACCGCCAGCAGGCCCCAGCCAGGAGTGGCGGGAAACCGCACACCACCACCGGCAGCGAAACCCAGCCAGGAGTGGCGGGGAGTAGCACACAGGAAACTCCGCCAGGAGTGGCGAGGGACCAACCACACCACACACCAACCACAACCCCACCACACACCGCCGCCGCCAGCGAACCCCAGCCAGGAGTGGCGGGGAACCGCGCCCAGGGCCCTCAGCCAGGAGTGGCGAGGACCGCCCACCGCCACCGGCATCGAAACCCAGCCAGGAGTGGCGGGGAGTCGAACACAGGAACCTCCGCCAGGAGTGGCGAGGGACCAACCACAGCCACAACCCCACCAACACACCACCGCCGCACACCACACACCACACACCACACACCACACGCCACGCACCACCGCCGCCAGCAGGCCCCAGCCAGGAGTGGCGGGGAACCGCACACAACCACAGGCAGCGAAATCCAGCCAGGAGTGGCGGGGAGTAGCACACAGGAACCTCCGCCAGGAGTGGCGAGGACCTAACACACCACACACCAGCCACAACCCCACCACACACCACCGCCGCCCGGAGACCTCAGCCAGGAGTGGCGAGGACCGCCCACCACCACCGGCAGCGAAACCCAACCAGGAGTGGCGGGGAGTAGCACACGGGAACCTCTGCCAGGAGTGGCAAGGGACCAACCGCACCACACACCAGCCACAACCCCACCAACACACCGCCACCGCTCAGCATACACCACACACCACACACCACACACCACACGCCACTGCCGGCGGCGGAACCCCAGCCAGGAGTGGCGGGGAGCCGCACACCACCACAGGCAGCGAAACCCAGCCAGGAGTGGCGGGGAGTAGCACACAGGAACCTCCGCCAGGAGTGGCGAGGGACCAACCACACCACACACCCGCCACAACCCCACCAACACACCACCACCGCACACCAGAAACCACAAACCACGCACCACACACCAACACAGACACCACGCGCGCACGCACCGCGCCACAAACACACACACCGGCGGCGAACCACGACCAGAGGAGGGGGCGACACGCCGGCAAGCAACACAGCCAGGAACAGCGAAAAAAAACCCCCCCCACCACCACGACCCCACCCCGGAGAGACGGGACACCAACCACCGCAAACCGCACAGCGAAAAGGGGGGCGGGATGAAAAGGGCCCACGGGGGGCGCAGGCGAGGGACCCAACCTCAGGGGTTTGGGGGCCCCCCCGGTGACCGTATCGGCCCCACCTGAGCACACGCAATAAGGTGGGATACGCCCGGGACCGTTGGTCAGCGGCCCGCGGTGGCACCGGCCTGGGGGGGTGACCAATGGGCCTGACCAAGAGCACTCCCCACGGCACGTACTGCGGTTCGGGCCCAGCGAGGGGCTGCGGGTAGGGCACACCGTCCATCGGGGCAGGCAAGAGACGCGCCTGTCCCGCAAGGACTCCCCAGCGACCCACAGTGTACCCGACCCCGGTGTGGGGAACGGCTGGAGTACCTGGCTACGGAACACGTCCATGGACGGCATCCGTACAACAGAGTTACACCCTGACGGGGAGTGCAAGCAACGGCCCCCCAACGGGGAAACACCAGGGGAAGGGACCCGAGCCGGCGACAAGGACCCCCCCCCACACACCACAGCCGGGAAGGCCCGGGCACGACACCGCCCCAAGCGACACGGAAAAGAGACAGAAGGAGGAGGGCACGCAAAGGGGACAGCAAGGGGACACACCACCAACAGACCCCAGCCAAGGGGGGCGGGGAACCACACAGCCGAGACAGGGGGGGGGGCACGACACACAGCCCCCACACCAAACAGGGCCGCCAAACCACGCCCGCAAAGGCGAGGACAGGCACCCAAACGCACCACCAACACACCGCACACACGCCCGAGCGTGCACACAACACACACCCCCACAACCGCCACCGACAGGAGCTCCACAAGCGCACACCACACACCAAAGCGCAGGCGCCGCCCGCACCACACACGCAACACACACAAACCCAAACAACAGGAACCCAGCAACCCCCCCCCGCCAGGGGGGCTGCAGGGCCGCCAGAAACCGCTAGGACGCAAAGGAGGACCCGCCAAGCCCGCAGCCAGGAGTGGCGAACAGCCACACCCAGTAACACCCGAACGGCCACGCCCAACACCAGGACCGAGCACTACGACACCCACACCAGCACCGCCACCAACGCCCAAACCGGACGCCACGACACCCTCACCAACGGACACACCCGAAACCAGCGGAGGCACCATCGGCAACACCAGCGACCCCAGCACCCACCAAAACACTAGGACATGGGACACCCTCACCAACAACAAACCAACACAAAAAGCCACCCAACACTGACCAACGACCGCACCCAGCCGATCCGGTCCCCCACCGGCTCGCACCCAGAACCACCGCCACCAGCATCCACGCCATCGGAAACACCAACACCGCCAAAAATCAAGCTAGCACAACACCCTCACCAACACCGTCACCGCCGGCACCAACGCCTACGAAACCTACGCATGCCACCGCCGGTTCCAGCACCTACATCACCCAAGCCAACGGCATCAAGCACACCATCGCCGGCAACACCCCACCATCAGCGTCGCCACCAGCAACCTCTACCACCGGAGGACACCGAAACCACCACAGCCGGTGAGCCAACAAACCACCAAGCCCCGGCCAGGGGAAGCGAGGGCACGCGCCCGGAACCACCATGCAATCCCCGGCGACACCCACACCACCGGCGCCGCTAACACCACCCTCACCCACGACACCACCCGGAGCAACGCCTACGCCACCTACACCAACAGCAGCACCAGCAGACCACACCACCTACTGCCTCAGCACCGACAAACCAGAGCGTCAACGGCAACTGCCACGGCAACACCGCCCGGTACAACACCATCGGCATCCACAACACCAAGGGAGCCAACACACAGGCCAGCGACACCCATGGGTACCTCCACCAGAAGTGGCGAGGTCCCACCCCCGCCGTCAGAACACCACCATCCACCAGGGCAACACCCGCAGCGCCCACATCGGCCACAGCTCCACCGGCGGCGCCCTCGCCAGCACCGTCACCAACACCGCGACGGCCAGCCACGAGTGGCACGCCCGGAACCGCCGACCACCCAAACACAGGCCGCGCCCAGCACCAACACCAACAACACCCACGCCAACAGACCACCACGACACACGCCAACCACCAAGTAACACATAAGGCACCCTCGCCTTCGGCAACACCAACGCCACCAACACCCACGGCACTATCCACACCACCACCAACCCCACCAACGACGGGCCGAGGTGCCGTCACCTACAACGCCCCCAACACCACCACCACGGCCCCGCCACCTAGGGCAACCCCACCAACGGCGTCACCAAGGACGCCAGCACGGCTGGCGAACGAACGCCAACGAGCCCTCAGCCAGGAGAGGCGAACGCCCACACCCAGCAACACCCAAACGGCCACGCCCAGACCCAGGGCCAGGAACTGCGACACCCACACCTGCACCGCCGCCAACACCCAAACCGAACACCACAACACCCTCACCAACGGAGACGCCCGGAACCAACAACGGACCAACACAGGAAACCACCCAGCGGCCAAGTTACACCCAAGGCGTTCCAACCGCACCACCCACCGGCCCGCACCCAGAACCACCACCAGCACCAGCAGCAGCCACTGACAACCCACACACAGACCCACACCAACCACCAGCAGCATCAACAACATCAGAGACACCGTGAACCATGGCAATGCCCGCAACGACCTCACCACCGGCATCACCGACGGCGCCACCGGCAGTGCGACCTCACCGACAGCAACCCGGAGCATCCCCCATCCCGCATCCCGGTGAGACACCATCGGCAGCAAGGACACCGAGGGGGCCAAGGCCAACCCACCAGCCAACGACGCACATGGGAACCTCCGCCAGGAGTGGCGAGGTCCCCCCTCCGCCGTCAGAACACCGCCAGGGCAGCACTTACAACACCCTACAACGCCAACACACACAGCTCCCCCGGCGGCACCCCCACCAACGCCAACACCGGCACCACCGACAGCGGCAACACGGCGACACCACCACCCAACCGCAGCAAGGTCACCCTAAACCGCAACCGCAGCAACACCTGTCACTACGGACCCACGGACAGCCGACACCACCAGGACCACAGACCGGCCAAACACCAGCCACGAATGGCACGCCCAGAACCACCGAACACCAGCACACAGGCCACCCGGCACCAACACCAAAAACACCCACGCCACCGGACCACCGCGAGACACACCACCGCCAACCCCACCAACGACGAACCGAGGTACCGTCACCCACAACACCCCTAACACCACCACCACGACCCCGGCACAGAGTAACACCTAGGGCGCCCCCATCAACGACAACACCAAGGACCCCACCACGGCTGGCGAACAAACGCCACCAGCGCCGCCCACCAGGCCCCCAACCAAGGGTAGAAACAACAACGCCACACGCCATCGCACCCACCGCATCGAAATCACCCGGAGTAACGTCAACATCAACCAGGGGTCCCCACCACCCACCCAAGCAGCACAAAACACCACAGCAACACCACCACACCCTCGCCACCAGCGACACCACCGCCAGCACCCTCCGCCAGGAATGGCGAGGAGAAGGCCCAACAGCGCGGACCCACCCAACGTCCCCGGCACCCTCACCATCGGACCGCCACCACCGGCGCCGACCCCCAACACACCACCGTCACCAACGCCACCGACCCCGGACGCAAAAATCACACAGCCCGCACGCACGGCACCAGCCAGAGCAACGCCGACACCACTCCCGGCCAACTCACACGAACACCACCGGAAGCACCACCGTCGACCGAACGCCACGGCGACCCCAGGGTACGAGTCCCCCCCACCATCTGCACGGCCAGCGACACCGTCACCGGCACCAACCGGAACACCGACAACGACAGCCTCACCAACAACCGACACCCCCCTACCGCTGCCACCCACCAGTCACGCCACCCGCCGTCAAAGCCACCCACCAATGCCGCACCCCGAACCACACTTACACCCGAAACCGGCACCAGCACG
Organism: Eutreptiella sp. 'Long Island Sound 2002'; assembly: GCA_964036045.1. Taxonomy (NCBI): domain Eukaryota; phylum Euglenozoa; class Euglenophyceae; order Eutreptiales; family Eutreptiaceae; genus Eutreptiella; species Eutreptiella sp. 'Long Island Sound 2002'. The sequence goes on from OZ038394.1 coordinate 48,810,207, forward strand.
CCCGGCCGAGCCGTCAATGGCACCACCGCCCATGGCACCGCCTACGCTCACCACCGCCACCACCACCCCACGCGAGACCAGGAACCCCCGGCGTCGCCAACGGCCTCAACGAGCACCGACACCACCAACACCACCACCGCCGGACAGGGACTACCCACAAACCAGGAACATCTCCACCACCAACAACCAATACACCACCCGCGGCACCCCACCATCGCCGACACCACCACGGCACCCATCACACCTCCACCACCGGAGGCGACGTGGGCCACACCACCCGTCAACTACAGCACCCACGCCACCACCGCCACATCCGGCCCACAAACGTTACCGCCGACAACACCACATACGCCCATACGTCACCCACGCCATGCTCACCGACCATCACCTCGTCATCAGAGACACCAACACCACCGGCGACGACGACAGCGACAACAGCTGACCCACCAGCTAACCACCATCAACCATAGCCCAGCACCAGCTTCATCTACTCTAACGCCCATACCACCCTCGCGAACAGCGCCGCCACCGACACAATCATCCACTCCGGCGCCCACACCACCCTCACCACCAACATCACCAACACCACCACCCCCAAGGTCAGGGCCCGCGGGAAACAGAACGGCAGAGCGAGCACGCCACCACCCGCACGCGTCGCCCACCCTGTCGTACACCGCTCCGCAACACGCCCCCCCCCGCTTCCCCTGACAGGGCGTGCGCTCCAGCCCACTGCTGGGAAGACGACTTCGACATCCTCCCGGCCATCCGACACCTACTGGCAGCCACGGCCCCGCGCCCACAAGCCCACCAGCAACCCACGGAACCGCAAGAGCCCGACCACCCCATGCCACCACGCTCCACATCCCCCGCGTCCACCGCAGACCGGAACGCGGAACACCAGCGAGAGGAGCCCGACCCCGGCCGCGCCGCCACGCCCCCACCGCCCCCCCCCCCAAAGGACATCTACACCACGCTGGCCAGCACCCTAGCCCCCATGAACGCCGAGCAGTACTACCAGTCCGCCCAACGGGACCTCCCTGAGGACCACGCGACCCTCCAGGGATGGAAGCAGGAGAAAAGGTACGACAACGAGTGGGGCACAGAGGAAGACCTTCTCTGGGACGACACCTGGAAAGGCACCGCTGACGCCTTCCTGGAGGCAGCAGCCGAAACCTACCCCCGCCCGCCCGGGGACACCAGATACGGCCTCCACGCCCTCCTAGCATTCCACAGCTGGAAACACCGCCACACCGTCACCCTCCACCCCCTCGACCACAATCCACACCGATGGACACCTGAAGACGACGCCACAGCCACCATCACCGTACAGCAAAGCCCCGAGAACCCGGAGGAATACCACATCACCTGGGACGATCCGGCACCCCACCCCCCCGCCTCCCCCACCCTCCCAGATGTCTTCGCCACCATCAGTGCAGAGCTCCAGGAAGCGAAAGCCCCCCAGCAACTGGACGAAGAGATGCCCCAGGCACCATCACCATCAACCACACAAGACCAACCCCGCACAGAGCCCCTCACCCACCCCATCACCACAATGGAGCTCCCCCCACAACACCGCACCACCCCAGACCGAAACGGGTTTCGAGACCTGCCGCGGGAATGGGCGGTCCACAACGGCACACTCCGGTGGGACGAAATCACACCGGGCCTCCAAGCCATCCGCCTCCACTCGATCACAGAGCCCACCACCACCTGGGCACTACTGACGGACCGCCACCACCTCCTCCTCACCGTCCAAGGCGATGCCACGATCACACCCACGGAAGGAGACCCCGTAACAGCAGCCCCCGCCCACGCCGTCCACATACCCCCACAAGCATCGTCGGCACCTATGACGGTGCATCCAGGCCCCACCCCTTGGCGGGCCATCGTCATCACCTACCCCGCCCCCAATGACCACACACACACCTGGCAGCAACGATGGGAGGACATCGGAGGGGACCTCCTCCAAGAACACCTAGGGCTCACACGCACCCACCACACCCTACAACCGATGCGAGGAGTAGGCCAAGCGCCACACGGCATACACGCCCCGGGAGTATGGGCGTACGCCACACCCATAAACCCACAAGCAGCGGAGGACATCAAGACCGCCCTATCCATCCAGCAAGCCCAGACCCAAACCCCGCACCGCAACACCCAACGAGGCTACACAATTTGGTGGGCATACCAAGACCATGACACCCTCACCCCCCAACCGGAGGCCCCCCCTCTAGACACCAACACCACCGCCCTCCTCCAAGCCGCAGCAGCGGCAGCCACACAGGTAGGGGCCCCGGAAACCTGGGGCCCACGATACCTGGTCGAAACCAAAGTGGCGCCCCACACGAAGGGCCAAGACAAACCCCCAGCACCGAAGCCGCTTCACCCCCCGCTCAAGCTAGACCCGACGGAACACACCCCCCAGGATGAATGGGCGACCCACTACATCATCCCCCACACCACCACTCGCAAGAACGACGCCGCCAAGATCACCGTCACCCGCCACCTCCCCCACACCACACAGGTGTATGAGCTGACGGCCCCCAACGTCCTCGTCACCCGTTGCCGACACGACGAGCGATACACCATACAGGCGGAAGGGGCCGCCGCGACCACCCTGTACACATGGGCAACACGGGGGGACCTCCCACACCCCACCCTCCACCACGCCCCCTCCTGGCCCACCCCCTTCCACACAGCGGACCGCCCCAACAAGAAGCCCAAACACACGGGTGTGCACACCCACGCCCAGGAGGCCCAGCACCGACACGAAGCGAGGCACAAGGCCCGCACCCTCCACGACGACCACACCATCCCCCGCATCGGCGCCCCCCCCGCCAGGGTATCAGATACCACCCACAACCGCACGATCACAGGCATCACCACGGACTGCCTGAACCCAGCGGCGTCGCGGGCAGACGCCGTGTGGATCAGCGAAGGGCGCTCCCACACACGGGCGGTGGCGCGCCTCCACAACATCCAACCCCACAAACTCCAACGCGCCGTTGGACCCTTCGCCGTACACGTCACCCCGTACGGCATCGACCACCCCCGTTGTGAGCACCATGACCCGCCCTGCTCTACCCCATGCACCTCGCCCCTGCGCCAACCGCTGCCGGCCCCCACCATCACGGGCAACATGTACCTGGGCACCGTACCGGGAGACCCGGGCATATACATCCTGCCCAACAGGTCCAGGGAACACGCCATCCCCCTCCACGGTGTAGAATCCCTCGCCCTGGGACCACCCCCACCAAAACACCAACACCAACACATCCCGGGGGACAAACGGACACAGGCCCCAGACGGGGGAAAAAAGGCCCACCAACGCGCCCTGGCCCACGTCACCCTCCACCCCGCAGCCCACCTACCAAAGGACTTCGGCACGGAGCGCCACATCGTCCTGGAGGGACAAGCCCACCACATCATCACCGCCGCCCTGTACACCCTCGCCGCCCACGAACGCCACTGGGACCCCACAACCATCCCAGCAATGCCCCCACCACCCCAAGGCCCCAAAGATCCCGTCGGCCCCTTCCACATCGATCAACTCCTAAGCCGCAAGGCCCCCCCACACCTCCACCCCTCCAGGATACCACTAGCCATCGCATCGTGGGACACCCTCGACACCCCCCCCCGACAACCCGCCATCCACATCCTCAAGGCGGACACCCAATAGTGGGTCCTCCACTGGGCACACGGAGTCCTCATGGCGGCCCAGATCTATACCCCGGAAATGGACCCGGAAGACCCCCCACGGGGCCAGCAGCGACTCCTCCAAGCCACCACCCTCACAGGCCGCGAAGGCGCCCCCTGGGAAGCCCTCCACACAGCACTCTACTGGGCTCAAGGCTCCCCCAACGGCCCGGACACACCGGAACCCACAGAGGCCTGGGTCATGCAGGCCAAGACCATGAGGAACTACCACCTACACCACCCCTTCGATGACAGCCCCGCCGCACTGCCATGGCCAACAGATCCCCCGGAGACCGTGCGCAAGCTCGCCGACATCATACGCAGCCACGCGAAAGCGAAAATGCAAACACCGGCAGAACCCCCACTGAGGGATCCAGACCAGCAAGCAACGCACCCCTTCTTCAAACCCCATGCCCCGCTACCTCCAGTCCCACCCAAGCGAACGAGACGACAAAGGGGCGCACCCGCCCCCAGCCAAGCCGGAAAAGCAGCGACCTCCCGATCCCCCGCAAACCCAGACCAAGCATCCTCGTCATCCTCCCTCCCACCAATACCACCGCCCCACCCGGACCAAGCATCCTCGTCATCCTCCCTCCCACCAGTACCACCGCCCCACCCGGACCAGGCATCCTCATCATCCTCCCTCCCGCCACCAGCACAGCCCCCGCCCGAAGCGTACCCAGGGTTCGAAAAAGGTGCGAAGGTCCAACAGCCCTTCCGCAACGACCACACGGGCGACTGGATCTGGTGTGAGGGCACGATCCAGTACCGCCTCAAGGGACCGGGGGACAACGGGGGGCCACAAGTCCGGGTGATCTGGCACCGCCAAAAGGAGCTAGACCAAGGCAGCAGCGCCCCGGACAAACCACTCGGCGACACCCTGGAACTCACCAGCGCCCACCCCATCCGGCTCCGCACCGAAGAGAACAAGGCCCACACAGGCACCAAATACACTGGAGAGCTCCCCCCGGAGTGGAGCCAAGGCCTCCCCCCGCCGCGCCCACCCAAACGCCCACGAACCAGCAAAAAGTCCCCAAGCCCCGGTCCCCCTCCCTGACGGGGCAAGGGCCGAGGGCACAAGCCTCCACAGCCCCGGCCCGCCCCCACCGAGGCCACCGTCAACCTCCTCGACCTCAACCACCCGGCCGTCACATACTCCAAGGACGCCACAACCGCCCTCCAAGAGCTCCCGATGACACAGGGGCCGGGGTGGGTCCCCCACCTCCTCACCTTCCAGGAACAAGGCCTACAGCGCGACGACCCCCCAGAGACCACCCCCATATATACCCCGGACCAGAAAGCGTACAAATGCTACTGGCACAAGGGGACCCCCCTATACGCCCAAACCGGCATCCACGTCCACCTCGTCCACCACCTCAGCGTCCCAGGGAGGCTAGGTGTCTATGAGGTCGTCGGGGACGGATGGCAACTCAACGTCATCAACACCCACGTCCCCTTCGGCGAAGCCACGGAACCCTTCCTCCAAGCCCTGGCCGAGGCATACCGCCAAATGGCCATGCTCGCCCCCACAGTCATCATCGGCGACATGAACGCCGCCCCCACCCCAGCGGACCGAGGGGGACAGGCCACACCCCAGGACCAAGCAGTCCGCGACACCATCGAAATGCTGGGGCTCGTGGACCTGACGGCCAGCCTCGAAGGCCAACCATCCCACTTCCCCCACCAAACGGATGCCGCCCCATCCCGCATCGACGTATGCTATGGCGACCCCACCACCATCATCCGAGCGGAGGCCCGATATGGACCCCTCCCGCTGGGACCCACGGGCCATAGCCCCCTGCACATCCGCCTCACCATCCCCAACCTTCCCCCCAGCCCCCCAGAAGATGCGGACCAAGGCCTACCACCCCCCCTGAAGATGCCCCCGCTGCATGACAAGCATGCCTGGTCCCAATATCACAGGGCCATAGACCGCGCCCGGCGCATCCAACCAGACCCCACCGACCTACTCACAGCCATGCGCACGGCCGCCGTCGCCTGCGGCTTCCAGCAACAACCCCACACAGACGACGACCAACCACCCACAGCCCTGGGGGACATGCTCCATGACCTCTGGCATGCGAAGCAACAACTGGCGACCCTCCTCCACACCGACACCCCCCAAACCCGCCGCCAGATACACCACTGCAGGACACGGATAGCCCAAATCAGGGCGGACCTGCAGCGGTGGCACATCCACAGGCAACAGCGCATCGCCCAGGAACACGAACGGTATGCGCAACATGAACTCCCCTACAAGGCCATCCGCCACCTCAACGACGCCATGACCGATACCGGCCACCGCACCATCACCAGGGTCCGGCAGGAGGACGGCTCCCTCACCAACGACCCAGCGACAGTGCTCCAAGCCACCCAAGACAGCTTCCTCCGGCAACACACCCCCACCCAAGACACACTGGACCCAGACACCCAGGCCAAAATCGACCGCCTCCCTCGGGTCTTCAACCACGCCCAGAGGAGGCACCTGGAAAAACGCCCCTTCACCATCCACGAAGTCCGGAAGGCCATCCACAGTCTCCGGCAACACAAAACCCCAGGCTACGACGGCCTCCCTGCAGAGGCATACTACCACCTCCCCGCCCACCTCCTCCGCGTCCTCGCCCACCGCCTCTGGGACATCGTCACGGGGCGGACCCCCCTGCCACCAGACTGGGCAAACGTTGTCCGCCCCCTCTACAAAAAAGGGGACTGGGCAAACCCGGACAACTGGCGCCCCATAGTCTGTGCGGTCACGGAGGTCAAAATCGTCTGGACCATCCTCCTGCGCCGCATCCGCCCCCACCTGGACCCCCACATACCAGCGAGCCTCTGGGGGGCCATCTCAGGCCGCTCCCCACACGAGGCCATCTTCCTCCAGGACACCATCGCGGACATGGACCCGGTGGACCTCATCATTGCCTCCCTCGACGTCAAGGGAGCCTTCCCGAACACCCCCTGGCTCCTTCTAGAAGCGGTGTGGAAGCGCCTAGGCCTCCCCTTCTACAACTTCACCTCCGACTACATCCGCACCCGCAAATACACGGTCCGCACAGGAGCAGGCCTCACCCCCTTCCTGGAGCCAGGCAGCGGGGTCCCCCAAGGGGGAGCAGAGGGCCCCTTCCTGTACCTTCTAGTGACGCTCCCCCTGGCCCTCGCAATCGAGCAGGACTACCCGGCCTAGGCACCCTACCCCCTCCTCTCCCCCCTGGTCGGCTTCGCGGACGACACCAACCTCACCGTCGCGCACACCCCACACGACCCCCATGCCCCGGACCCCGGACCAACGGTCACCCAACAGGCCAACGACTTACTGGACGTGACCGTCTCCTACCTCTCCCACAACAACCTCATCGTCCACCCCACAAAGTCAGTGGCCATGATCAAGGGGTCTGCCACACCTCCCACCCTAGGGCCACAAGGGCCCCCCATGCACGTCGTGACGACCACCACCCACCTGGGGGTAGTCCAGGCCGCCAACCCTGAGGACGCCACCCTCCCTCCCAAGTTGCAGTCGCACCTCGCCCATCTCCCCAGATATGCGTCCCCGACCACCAAGGCCCTCTCCCTGTCCCACCAGAGCCTGGCGTACTACCTCACCGGGGTCTTGAACGCCTCCATAGGCTTCCAAGCACTCCACCTGACACACCCCACCACCGCCCTCCAGCCGGCCACACGCGCCGTGACCAAGGCATGGGCAGCACACGGGGGCTGGCCCACCTCCATACCCACCCGCGCCATCCGAGCGGCATGGCCCCACTATGGAGACGCCATAGGGGACGAGGTGAAAGCAGCCTATACCAGACACACCGCCCTCCTCCTTCACCGCATGACCCACAACCACTCACCGGAGGTCCGCGAGGTCACCGCCATCCGCCTCCAAGCCGCACAACGGGCCCGCAACACATGCCCGCGCTGGGTACTCCACCAGACGGGCATGCCCACCAACATGAACACGCGCCTATGGAACCACCTGCAACTTCTCCTCCCATCCCCACACCACGCCATACTCACCAACCACACGTGCCCAGAGAAAGGGCCACTAGCGGTCCTCTGCGGGGACCTCCACCATCACCCCAAGGGCACCATCCACACCATAGACCTTGTCGGGGCCTCCATCACCGTAGTATACGTCACCCTCTCCCAAATGCGAGTCCTGCACCACAGCGGGGCACACCACACCCCCTTTCTACAGCTTCCCGAGTGGCCACAATACCGCCTCTTCCACCAGTACCTCACGCAGACGGCACGAGCAGCGGGACACACTCTACCGGGCAGCAAAGACATGCGCACAGCCTACCGAGAATTCACAAAGCAACACCCGCGACCCATCCCAGCGACACCGCCCTACGCCCCCACCGGATCGAAACACGAACCCGTCCCCCCGGTAACGGGCCCAGTCCCACCACTAACCCTGCTACTGGCCCCGAACAAAGCCAAACCCACGCAGACCACCGTCATCCACCACGGGGCAAAATGGCGCATACCGAAGCACCACATGACCGCCCGAGACCTGCCAAAGGTCCCCCAAGATTCCCAGAGCATGCCACGCACATGTTGGACCTGTGACCCCGAGGCACCAACCACACCATGGCCCGTACTACACCTCATAGCACGCCACCACACCCACCCCACAACCCACCTACCACCACAGGCCTACGCATGGATAGCCCCATGGTTCCACCGCACCAACACTAACCCCACGGTAGCATGGAACCCCGACCACGCGCCCAAATGGCTCTTCACCACTACACCCACATGCCCCCGCCCCGACCCGGCAGGGGTCGCCATCCGTTACAGCATGTACGAGGCAGGCAGAACGGGCAAGCACGAGCACCCCTACTATCCACTCCACCACTCCTGCCACACACCGGAGCACCAAACACAAACCCTCACATGCCACGACCTAAACCCCGACACAGCCTACATCCTCCACTACATCTACTCCTACCTCACACAAGGACAGCCGGAGCAGGGACTCATAGCCCTGTCCCCCCAAGCGAAGCACATCATCTCCAAAGGAATAGGGGTGTACGCCACCCCCATCCTGCAGCCCACAACCCCAGTAGCCCACCTCGCCACGGGCCTTACCATATACGCCTACCTGCCCATGAACCCATGCCGCCTCCCACAACCATCACCGGCGGACCGGCTCTTCTTCACCGACGCCTCAGGCGAATCCTCCCTCACGCCCATCACCGGGGGGGCCACCCTGCAGCTAACCCACACCGGGGGACACTACCACATGGACCACCACACGGGCCACACCACCTATGGGGCCTCTTCCCACGGGGAGCTAGGGGCCATGGCCGACGCCATCACCGAGGTCGCGGCCCACCTACCCGCCCACTCCCCGCACATCGTCCGGGTCTGGTTCGTGGTAGACGCCACTGTCGACACACACCTGCTCCTCCGCATAGCAAGGCAACCACTTCACAAAGCAACCGCGACGAGCCTCGGCACCCAGGCACTGCTACTCTGGAAAGCCCTACGCAGCCTTCCCCCCTACGTCCAGCTCCACATCGTGAAACAAGAGTCCCACAGGCACCAATACGGAAATGGTAAGGTCGACAACCAGGCAGTACACCAGCGCACAACACACCTACCAGCCCTCCAGATCCCAGACCTCGGCCGCAACCACACACACCTCCAACACGTGCCCCCTGTACCCGAGCCCCATCAGACCCCGGACTGGGTACCAGAGGACGCCCCCTATTCCTCCCACGACAGAGCGTACCACTACCCCAACCCCATCCAACATCTCGCCCGCGTGCTCGGCGACGCAGACAGCCGGGCGCACATCCAGGAGCTCCAGGACAAACTGCAAGTCCCCCTCTACCACTCAGCGCTCCGCCCAGCAAACGTCCCAGCCCACCTCCAGAAACGACGCATCCAGCTCCTCAGGGAGCAGCTGCCACTCCTCACCAGGGTCGCCAGATGGCTCGCCCGCAAGCACATCCACGTCCCCGACGAACACACCCGCTGCCCATGCGACCACACCACCCCAGAGGACTGGGAACACTTCAAGAAATGCCCCCTCCATACAGACAGGGACACCCTAGTGGGCTGGTCCCCGGCGGAAACCCTGCCACAACACGAAGGATGGCCAACCCACAGCCACGCACACCAGGCCACCGAACACCTCTTCCGGGACCCCCTGATCAAAGAAGCCACCATGAGAGGGGCAGTGACGCAGGCCCTGCACCGACACCTCACCAAACACACGGAAAGCCCCATGGAGGCAGCAGCACACCTCCAGCTAGAAGCGGTCCGCAGAGCAGCGGCCCAAATGGTACACCGCAAACACCTCCTGCTAACACACGCGGAACAACTCACCGACCCCGCCGCCAGGGAACACATGCAGCGTCTCATCCATTACCATGCCGTGCATGACCCAGACGTCCACTAACCCGCTCCACGCCCCGCACGCGCCCCCCGTCTCCATCCACAGGTCTCCAAGGCACCACTACAGCGCCCCGAGACCCGTCTCGCACCCAAGAAGCCACCCGGCACCGCCCAGTCCGGCCGAGCCCAGCCAAGGCCAACCATACATCGACGTAGACACGCAAGACCCCGGCAGCCCATCCAGCCCACCCCCCCCGGACCCGGAGCACCCCCCCCTCACACCGGCCACCATCCGCGACCCTGACCTCCTCCGAGCGACCCTCCAAGACAGGGCCCCGGCCACCCCCCTGGGCTGGTACCGCCTACAAGAGGACTGGACCAAGCTCACCGTCAAAGCCCTCCGGGACCTGACCACCCCAGGCAGCGGCCTCCACGAGACCATAGTGGACCTCGTGCTCTGGCGAGCCCGCAAACACACCCGGGGCCAGCCCATCTGGATCCCCCCCATCGAGTGGGGCCAGGCCCTGACGCACGACACCGGCAGCAACGTCACGCGTCGAGGGACCGTACGCCTACGGCGGGCCCAAGCAGAGACGGACCACCCAGCGGACCCGAACCACCCGGAGCAGTGGAAACAGGCCACCGCGCCCAACCGCGACACCGCCCTCCGCGCCGCCGGCCTCCGCACCCCGGACGACGACCTCCCCCCCCCACCTACAGACAGTGGCCACCCCCCACCGGGGGTCTGGGTTACAGTCCTCGATCGCGGCCACTACTACGTGATAGCCGCTACGGCTACGTCCCCCGGCCAGCAATGGATCATCCAGGGGACAGACACCATGTACGCCCCGGAGACCGCCCCACCAGGGGCAGTGGGGGACCCCACCACCCAGCACAGGATCCTCAGGGGTGTCCTCCAGCCAGGGGACACGCCCCCAGCCCGCGCCCTGGCCCAAATCACCTCAGGGAAGGCGGGCTACCACCTGGGATTGGCCATGCTCTGCCTAACCCACTGGATCCAGCGCCACTGGCCACCCACGGGGACCGTGCCCTGGGTTTGGGCCATCCCCACCGCCCACACACAAGTCGAGGCAGGCCCGGACACACGACCAAACCCCCCCCCAGACCGCGACAGTCCCTCACCTGCGGGTACCACGCCATCCACAGGGTCCTCAACCGCGCGGGTCTTAGCCCAAAGCTAGCATGCCCCCTTCCCACCACTGACCAAGAGGTCCACCAGATACGAAAGCTCGTCTGCGAAATCCTTGCCGCGGCAGCAGAAGACGGCAAGCTTCTCCTCCAAACCGCCCGGCCTACAACTGCCCACGCAAGCGCGCGGCAAACGGACACATACACCGGCACAGCACACCCCCCCGCACAATCCCCGCCCATGCCCCCCCCCTCTCGCTGCTCAACCGGAGACCCACACACGCCCACCAGCGCGCGCACCCCCGGGCCCCGCGACAAGGGCCTCCCCCACCCGCCCGAACACCAGCACACGCCCGCCACACACCCGCCCGCCGGCCACCCTTCACCGCCCCCCACACTCGACAACCCACACACACCCGCCAAGGGGAGCCCCGCGCCCCGCGGCACGCCCACCCCACCCAGTGGCCCGCCCACGCCCCCCACACACACCCCAGAGGACCCAGGCCCACCCCCCCCGGCCCCTGAATGCAGCCCACGCGAACTGTTCCCCCCCGCGGACACCAACCCACACGACCTCGCACATTGCAGGACCCGGGCCCAGCCGAGCCCAGAGCGAGAAGGCCGCAGCCCCGCGCCTCCCTCCCCCGCCGCTGCCGACCAGATCGGCCCGCCGGGCCGCCAGGTCACGACCGGGCCCCCCCAGCCGCCCGCCCCCAACCTACAACCCGGGGACATGCCCTCCATCCTCCCCGCCGTGGCCGCAGCAGAAGCCGCCGCCCGCAAGCCCGCCCGCATCACAGCCAAACCCGCGTCCACCACCTCCTCCTCGTCCTCAGCCTCCTCTGAAAGTGCTGCCCTGGGTCGTTGTGGGTGCCGGAGGGCTCGGGGCCGGCAAGACCAGTGGGGCAGGCACGCGAGGAGTCTCCCTGGATGTTGTTATTGGGGTTGGAACCGGATACACGAACACCAACGGAGGCGAGAGCAGCGACAACAGAGGCAAGGTCCATGCTGATTGTGGTCCGGCAGAAAATCCCAGTCTATGAAGAAAATTGAGGGGAATTATTCTAAATACATCTGAGTGTCCAAAACTGTCCGAATGAATTTAAATAATCCATTTATGTAAAATTGTATGGCCGATCAGGCCCGCGAGCGCGCGCCAGCGGCAAATGGCGATTCCAGCTAAAATAGCGCAATGCGACGGATTTACGGGAAATGGACCGCGGAATCAAATCCGGCATATCAGAAATATATAGGAAATATCCTGTGACTGAGCTGCGAGGCGGCGAATCCGCCGAAGCAAATAAAATGACCAAAATGTAGCCAATCTGGGCAGAATGTCTGAAAATCTGAGCAGATGGGGCTAGCCGCACTTACACTCCCCCTCCAAAAACACACTGGGGTGTGTCGCTACGTCAACGAAGAACGTAGTGCGGGTAAGTCCCAGAAAAACATAGGAATGTAGCCTTGATGGGGCGAAATCTGCTTGATCTGACCTGATTTGGGCTGAATTGGCACTGAATCAGGGTGGATGAAACTGAAATGAGACAGAATGAGAAGTGACGAACAGTCCTCCGTGCAGTAAAACATTAGGTCAAGGGCTAAAAAGCATGTAAACGTATCGAGAATCGATACCAAACCATGCATTGGTTGAGAATGAGGTAGATTATTGATGGATTGAGTGGGGGAATCAAGAAATGGAGTGACATCTCAGCGCTCTGGCACAGTTTCGCTGTCGCGGGCACGCTACGGTGTCCTCGCCGAACTCTACATCGTGTTATCCCGCTTTTCTCGTTCTGAAAAGTACAGCATGTGACTCAGATTTGGCGCATCTGGTGGATGATCACAAGATTCAGCAAAAATGAGAATGAATTTGAGCAAAGATTGAGAGGATTAAGCAATCACAGAGAGGTTAAACAAATACACATGTAGTCTACAGACCCTAAGTGCACAGAAGATCATAAGCGTCAACGAAGTTAGGCAAAGCCGTCGACAGATCTTCGAGGAATGATGGGAGATGACAAGGAAATCAATCTAAATTGTCCTAACATGAGTAAATTCCCTGAGATGAAGGTGAAATGCAGCGGAATGTGTACAACTGAAACTACCAACACCTTCGTTTAGACTAAAGTTAATATATATTGTCGTTTATTCAGCTCAATTGTGCTTTCGGGCACGTTGGTTCGCGAGCATCTAACAGATTCTATCAAAATGTGAATCATGTGATGATGCATCATGATGGGACATGCTGGCCCTGGATCCTTGGCATGTAACGCGCCGAAGGTTCGCTGAAGGCGCTTTACTGACAGTATATAACTGAGAGACACCGAATTTACAGTGGCGGTGGTGTCAATCGACTTGGACAAGGCCAATCTTTCGATGGAATCCCACAAGACACTTGGATTCACCATTCTCGACAGTTTCTGGTCGAATTGAGCTCACATTGGCGTGTGCCAAAAATACAACGAAGCTTACGGACTTCAGAGGTTGCTGTTAGAAGTCCCTAGAGCTCCTAGATGAAGATTGTCTGAACAATTGACGTCTGGGTTTCGTACTTTGGTTCCACTGTTGTACAGAATGATGGACAAACCTGAGAAATTCAAGGTAAATTTGAGGATCCTGGATCTGAATCTGGACTTTGGCGTCAGCATCACAGCAAATGAAGGTATGATCTGAGTTCCTGGCGTCGCCTCTAGGGCAGCCAGTACTACAGGGGTTACCTGTAGGGGTGAATGTCGCTGGCCAGCGTTTTGATTATGTACATTTGCTTCCATCTGCACGAGTAGCCAAATTCCAAAGATGCACAGACCAACCGAGACAAGATTACCCCGAATCTGCCTGAATTAAGCCTGAGTTTGGTTTTTTCTGAACACGGCAGCACACTCCGTCAGCGTATCTACGCCTTGTCTGCCGAACGGAGACCAAAGAAAAGTTGATTGACGTCAAATTATCAAACATTCACAGTTCTCCACATCATGACATAAACAGAAAGAATGAACAGTGGATTGAGCAGAATGCGGTAGGATGGCTTCCTCAATTCGGCCAAGCACGAATGCAGGTGACCACCAACCTGTCTGGTCGGGCCCTGGTACGGCTTGGACGCTGCAAATCAGCGGCCGAACTTGAAGCTTGGTCCTCATGTGGCTCCTGGGCTGGCCTGACCGCAGGAGGGGGGATCGACGGATCAGCCCTGGAATGTGGCTGCTGAGGGCCGTAAAAGGCTGGATCTCGATTCACCACAGGTCGTTTTCCGTCGCTCTCCACTTGTCTGTCTGGTTTCGACAAACAATCTGTCAGGAGTACACCAATTTCGGGGTGCTTCTTGAGCAAGTCGATGAACCCCTTGGTGTATCCATGGACAAAAGATTGGGCTGGTTCCCAGTTGTTGTGACTGGAATCAAAGCCCCTCCACTCACACAGAAATTCCCATTCGCCCTTGGCGTCACGTCTTGCTTCAACAATCCTCTTGAGTTCGTACTTTCCCCCTTCGATTACCCGATCGGACAAGTGTTTTGCAGTCCAAAAAAGGGGTTTAACTCGATCCTTGGGGGAGGGGATCTCTCTCTTAAGGCGATCGCCCGAAACGTCAATTTCCCTGCTGACATCCACACGGATCCTCCACCTGTTCTCCCCAAGACGTGCTGTAACAGCAAATGGCCCCTCCCACAAGGGAAGAAGCTTGTCATCTCCGTCCAGGGTGGTTTCGGATTTTCGAAGCCAAACTCGATCATCGACTTCAAAATTGTGGGGGTTTTTTCGACCTTGATTTTGAACCCAAAGCCAGTCAGCTTGATGCTTCTCGATTAATTTCGACACAGATTTATCTGCTCGTTGGACTTCGTCCAAAAACAGCGAAGCATCCTTACAGGGGCGAGGATTATTCAACGGCATGTTCCACCAACACTTCTTTCGTCCAAAGACAATTTCATTTGGAGAAAGGCCATGATACAAAGGCGTGTTGTGGTAACGGCGAAGCAATGCGAAGAGAACTTCAAGCCAGTGGAAATCCTTCTCACTCGCGAGCTCCTTACGAAGCATATTTATAACAGAGCGGCCGGCTCTTTCGCCAGGCAGCGCTCGATGCGAGTGGATTTCACACCTGAGGTGGTGGATTCCAAGGCGAGCACACAATTCTCTCCACCATTCGGAGGTGTACTCTTTGCCTGAGTCCGTGACCACCTCGGATGGGACGTCCCAGCCTCCCATCCAGGTCTGCGCGCACCATTTGGCGGCAGCCTTGCCAGTCATCGACTCAATGTTGCAAGGCAACACTTGAATGTAGCCGGAATGACGGCACTGAATAAGGAGCACACCATTGACTTTTTTGTTAGTCCAATGGCACTCTTCGTCATCGAGCTCACCGAGATAGAAAAAATCACTCGTGACTCTGTTAAAGAGACGCTCCGGAATAGGATGAGGCCTCAGATGGCCGTGCTTCTTCGCGCTGGGAGGCGTCGAGACAGCACATTGGGCACATCCGGCAGCTACTTTCATGCAATGAGTGTAGAGCCTCGATCCAAACAGCCTATGCTTAATCATCGACCACAGTCGACGGCCATGTGCGTGGGGGGACTCCCATTTGTGCCACCAGTTTAACACTCGGGGGGCTAGGGCGTCTGGCACACACAATTTACCCTCCATCCACAGCTTCCCCCCATCCAACGAGTACTCTGCAAAAATCCCATCCCTGTGAGCATCTTTGGATTTAAGATTTCCAAAGACCTCTTTAAACATGGGATCCTGCAGGTAATCGGACGTCCAGTCACGGATGATCAGGGCATCCTTAGGCAGGGGTGGAGTTTTGGCCGGATCTCGACGCTTAATGCCCTCGATCAACCGAAATCGACTTACTCGTCGGGTATAGTCAAACCGTTTCACACTCCCTGAGGAGGGATCGGTGACTTTTTCCACGACTTTCAGCGTTTTGGTGCAGATCTCGTGAGCATGCGCCGGATCTGTGATGGCCGTGATGTCGTGACACGGCAATGCGTGCTGTTTAACAGCGCACTGCATGCATGCACGTCGAATGAGTTTCTTTTCTTCCTGATCCCATTCGATGATGACATGGCGGTCCTGCTCCGTACCATGGATGTTGGTACTTTGCAGCCCCTCTGAGGCGGGGTAAGCCCATCGGCTCAGAGCATCCGCTACCGTGTTATGTTTACCAGGCAAATACGACACATGGAGGTCAAACAGAGAGAGAAATTCGTGCCATCTGGCCCGTCGAACAGCTGGGCTCGCGACAGTATCAATGTGTTCAGTGGCCCAATACTCCAGAGATCGATGATCCGTCAGGACCTCGACTCGATTGGTGCCAACCCACGATTGGTACTTTTTTAAAGCACAGATGATGGCGTAAGTCTCTTGCTCACGCGGCGACCATTGCATTTGGCGTGGAGCTAGCTTCCGAGACCAAAATGCAAGAGGGTAATGATCGCCGGTGGCTTCATCAACCTGTTCAAGGACAGCTCCGATCGCGTACCTAGATGCGTCGGTTCTAATGTAGAAGGGTCTGTCAAATTGGGGCACATGCAACGTGGCGACTTCGCAGAGGGCTGCCTTCAAGTGATGGAAGGCCTCCTCGCACTCGTCAGTCCACTTGACACAAACCTTTGAACCTGCCTTGCCTGCATCTCTCCCTACCTTCAATAATTCAGTGAGGGGGGCAGCAAATTTGCCATAATTCGGCACAAAAGTGTGGTAAAAATTGCAACAACCCAGGAATCCTCGCAACTCCGTGATCGTCTCAGGGCGCTTCCACTTCTGAATAGCGACGAGCTTCCCTGGACTGGGTCGTCGAGTGCCATTCTCTAGGAGAGAACCACAAAATTCGACTGATTTTAAAAATAATTTTCCCTTCTTTGGCCCACAGATCAGCTGATTGGCGTCAAGAATATCCAAAACTTGGTTCAGCTGCTTCTCATGTAGGGCCACCAGCTCGGCTTCGGTCAGTCCCTCCCCCTCCGTCGCGATGATTATGTCATCTATGTACACACTCACAAAGGCACGAAGCTCAGGATGGGTTGTGAACAGCACATCCTCCATCATTCTTTGAAAAAATGAGGGGGCGTTCTTCAATCCCATGGGCATGACGGTCCATTGGACTGGGCCACATGGCGTGCACATACAAGTAAGAGGTCTGCTGTCCTTCCTCAACGGCATTTGGTGAAAGCCGTGACGGAGATCCAGCACAGAGAACAAACGACCTCTTGCCCTCTTGGCGATTTCCTCCTCAATGAGGGGCAGGGGGTGTGAATCCGCCTTTGTTTCGGCGTTGAGATTGCGAAAATCAACAACCATTCGCCAACCATCAATGGTGTTCTGGTCTGCAGGCGGTGGCTTCGGGACTGTGAAGGGTGAACAGCACCATTCGCTGGTCATACAACCCTCAAGCCAACCAAATTCCCTGAGATTTCTCTCGATGATTTTTCTGAGAATCTCATGTTTGTGTCCATGATTTTCATAAGGGCGCTGTTTTTTTGCCTTGTACCCTTCACGAAGCTCGATGAAGGCTTCACCGAACTGTCCACGGACAGGGGGATCTTTGATCAACTTCCCTGAAAGGGTTGTGTCCTTCCGTTCCTCAAAAATCTTTTCTCTTGACTTGGAACACAATTCAGTGTCCACCTGATCGCCAGGAATTACTGTCGAAAAAACTTTGGCGACTTCTTCGGCTTTGGCAGGCAGAATCTTCTTACGGATGTCCCTAAACAGGTCCGTATCAACTGCCTCTTGAAGATAGGTGGGTCTTGTGTCGAAATCCCAGAGATTTTCCTCGTGATCCAGCTCCTCGAAAGGATCCATGAAAACTTCCACAGGGGGTTTTTCATAAAAAACTCTGAATTTGCGGCGCGATTGGAGATTTTTCCTCGCCCGTGCACTGAAGATTCTTTTCGATGTCGACCGTATTGGGGAAGAGGGAGACGAGGCGGATCCATTGGTCGTTGAATCACCTTGGGTATCTGACGAACAAAAATCAGAAAAAATAGATTCATCATCAGTACCACGCTCAACCTCAGATTCAGACCCAACACAGGAATCTGTACTAGAATCAGCAGAATTAGAGTCAGAAAGCTTTCCATCCACCAGGAATGCAAGCGAACTCCAGGAGCGCTGTGGCAGGGGACCTGTGTCGTCCCTGGCATACAGCTTAATCTTCCTGGGAAGTTCGATGTAATCAACACAAATGTCTTGTAATTCCTGAAACCAAGGCTTGTCGTCCCACAAGGGCACAACTAAAATTGCCTGGGTCTTATCTTGCTTGATTTTGTGGATGACCTGCTGGATTAAGTGAAACGGAGGATTAATCCACAACTTCTTGTCCCATTTGTGGGTCCAAGCGTCGCTGAAGTGCTTATCAAAGCGCTTGTTCGTACGGTTAGCAAAGGCATCATACTGGGGCCAAAAGGAGTGATGTTCAAAAAAGTACTCACAAACTGCATCGCGCCATTTGTCGACAACTCTGTAGGATGAAGAGTGCCAGCGCGAAGGGCGTCGTGGCTGGGAGTCCCTACGAAGACATTCTAACTCTTGGGAGTAATCGGCACTCCCGTTCACCTCTGCAATGGTGACATCTTCACCAAATTTTGGTGTCACTTTTTGCTTCAAAAATTCTTCTGCACTTTTAAACCCTGCGTGCAAAAAACGAAATTCAGGACGCTCCAAAGGACCTGACTCCAGCAAAAAACAACGACGATGACCTACGCGCGCTACCCTGTTCTTGCGAAGCCAAGGATGCCCCAAATAAAGGTCATACTTTATGTCAGCACGGTAGAAGTAGTCATCCTTAAGGACAACTTCTTCCACATTTTGCTCTTCCCAAAGGTCTTGAGCGACCAAATGGGTGGATATATAACAACCGCGTTGCCCACCTGCGAGAGAATGTCCAGAAACTCCCTCGAGGGTAACAGGATGAGGCGATTCAAACACGCAGTCGTCGGGTAAGAATGCATTGGATTGGAGATTTACCTCCGATCCATTATCACACAAACAAGTGGCGAGGTGGAAATTTCCCTTGCAATCAGAGACCCACAGCTTTGTGACAAACTGACGAGCCCTGTGCTTGGACTGTACACCAACCTCGTCCACTACAACAGAAGGATCCGCTGCCGGATCCAGGGGAGAGGAGACAAGCGACCCTACATCAAGTAATGGTCGATCAGGAATTTGGGGATCATGCCTGAAATCGCCTGGGGAGGGGCGATTTTCGTGGCTCCCCTAGGCGTTCTGACCTCCAGCGGCTGCGTTAACGTTGTGAACACAGCCTGTTTCGTCGATCCATTCATCTTGGAACGGATCATCCGCTGGATTCAGAGCATTTTCGACGTAATCTCGATCCGCATCAGACACCTGGTCTGCACCTGAGACCTGATCCACACGATGGTTGCCCTTTCCTCGTCCACGGCCACGGCCGCCGGATGATGGACCACCACCGTCGCCACGCCCTCTGCCCTTACCAGAGAAGGGGGTTCCCGAAGGATTTCCCTTACCTTTACCCTGTGATCCTGGAGCATTTCCTTTGTTTTGACCGGATTGAGGGGTTTGGCCTGGATTTCGATTTCCGCCTCCGGCGTTGACATTGGGACCTGTCTGGCCGTTTGGCTGTCCACCGGAGCCGGATGGAGTCCGATTCCCTTTGCCTTGGGACCCGCCAGGGCCTCCAGTATTTTTGTTCCCACCGGAGGGAGTCGAATTACCCTTTCCCCCCTTGGCACCATGCACCTGTCTGTCATTCCTGTCTGAATTCTGTGGATTACTGACATTTTCACCAATCACCTTGTGATCGTAAGCAGACCATCGATGATTAGCAGTGGAATGCGTCTTAGCTCGGTTCGTAGAACCTAGAAGAAGACAGATGCCACAATGATCCTGAACATTCCGGGTGTCATTCACCTTTTTGTTGCCCTTTTGGGCCCCATTTTGGGTGTTTTGCTGGGTATTCCTGTTTCCCCCAAGACCCTCATGGAAATTTTGATTGGCGGCGTCAGCGAGCCTCTCAACCTCTTCCCACAGTTCCTGCGGAGTAAACGAAAACACCCAGTTCCTGGCCTTCAGGCGATTGCCGTGGAAGCTTACTCCCCTGTTGAGGACTTGGACAAACAAGTCCCGATCCTCGTGTTCATTAAACTTGATTTTCCACGTGTTTTCAGTGAATTTCACCTTGGTAAACGACGTGGGGGAGCACTTTTGAAGTGCCTCCCTGACGGTAAACCGGTTGGCCGAGGCGTCAAAGCCATCGATCTCCGCCCACCAGGTCTTGACCTTTTCTTCGGACTGTCGATTCCGAAGGGTGGCGGCGGTTTCTGAGGGGATCTTGTCAAAAATCAGATTTTTCAGCTCGGCACTAGAAAATTTTTCGCCTGAATGTTCAGATTCTTCTACGAGATTCCAGAAGCGCTGTCTCTTGTCCTGCACCTCATGCAAGATTAATCGAGAGAACGAAGGAAAATTCTTCAACATCTGGTGGTAATGGTCCTCAGGCAGTCGGGATCCACGTACCTCCAACTGTTCCCACACCTCATCAAAGGTAAGGGGGGAACTGGAATCTTCACGATCACTCCAGGTTCTGAGCCAAGTGTTGGCTGGCGCTCCCTCAAGGCAGTCCAGAAGCGCCATCAGCAACTGATCATCCTGGAGTTTTTGAGTCTTAACCCACAGTTTAAATTCCCGTTGGAACTGAGGCCAACGTCTGGGGTTCCCATTATACTTCGGTTGCTTGGCAACCTGACGAAGTCGCAATGAAGTGGGATTTAGGAGTGAATCCAGCCCAACACCGGCCGTAATGGCAGACACCTTGGCGGCATCATTAGCCACACCAGCTCCGGCGAGGGTCTGGGCGAGCAACATCTGGGCAATTGCATTGGAATCAACAGCAGGAAGGGTAGTACGGGAGGCAGTTCTTTTGGCATTCTGAACCTCAGTCCTAGCCTTCGCCGATCTACTCTGTGATCGAGAGATTGTAACCCTTTCCTTTAACTTAGTCCTGCTGATCCGTGCATCGGTGGTCTTAGAGTCCACCGAAGGAGCAATCGAAAAAATTTCTGTCGCCTCCTCCGACGGTTCTGTTGTCTGATCCACCGATGATGCGCCCTCAGACCTCATGTGGGTCTTGAAAAGATCTTTAATTCCCAGCGTCTGAATGATGAGTTGCATTTGATCTTTGAGCAATTGGAGCTCAGAGTCTCGCTGAGATCTGCAAGAGCAGTCGGCAGGACAGTACATACCGTGCCCTGAAGGGCCTGAGCAGGCTGTCGGACCACTAATCTCAGTGGTTCGCAGCCAGGAGTCCACTTGGGGAGCTCCTTCAGTCCTAATTTCCAGGCTTGCCTGCCTAGCTGCCTCTAAGATTCCTTCCTCAACCGCGGCGGCTAGATCGTCGCGGATGGAGACAGAGGGATGAGGGGCGGAGGGCCCGGCAACCGGTGTCTTGGTCTTCTCCTTCGGGAAGGGGCTTGCCTCCCAGATCTGCAAGAAAATGGAAAAAGATTCATCCTCTTGAGAACACCACCACATCCTGGTATTAATTTCTTCTTGAAGGAGGAAAAAATATTCAAATAAAAAATCAGAGGCGATTCTTTCTTGTCCTATCAGCTTAGACGTGGCTAATAGACACAGGGCCTCAAGACTCTGAAGGTTACGGGTCACTTCTGAAGACAAATGGTTGTCCCATTGTGCCCAATTGTCTGGTCGATGATAGGTAGGTACCTCACCTGGACCACCCATCTCAATGTCGTCAATGTCGGCTTCGATGGTCTCGAATGGAGGACATTGGTAAGGGATGTGGGTACCTCCCAGCTCCGTAAGGTCCACCGGAGCGTTGCCATTAGCGTAGGCTGGGAGATTCCAGCTGCTTGATGGCCAATTTCGACTGGGATCTTGATTGTAATCTGGGCCTCCACAGCTGCTGATTTGTGTCCTTCTTGGGCAATTTGGGCTAGCGCAAGGCATTCCTCTCAAGGCCTCGTTCGCACAGCACCACGGGAGCGTGATCGTTACGTCTCCGGAGGTGGCGGAGTCTACGGGGACATACTGAGGGGCTAGCTGTGGTTGGGACACCAAAGGAACAACATTCAGGTAGCCTCTGCTACCATGAAAGTGCAGCCCTGGGTCGTTGTGGGTGCCGGAGGGCTCGGGGCCGGCAAGACCAGTGGGGCAGGCACGCGAGGAGTCTCCCTGGATGTTGTTATTGGGGTTGGAACCGGATACACGAACACCAACGGAGGCGAGAGCAGCGACAACAGAGGCAAGGTCCATGCTGATTGTGGTCCGGCAGAAAATCCCAGTCTATGAAGAAAATTGAGGGGAATTATTCTAAATACATCTGAGTGTCCAAAACTGTCCGAATGAATTTAAATGATCCATTTATGTAAAATTGTATGGCCGATCAGGCCCGCGAGCGCGGGCCAGCGGCAAATGGCGATTCCAGCTAAAATAGCGGAATGCGGCGGATTTACGGGAAATGGACCGCGGAATCAAATCCGGCATATCAGAAATATATAGGAAATATCCTGTGACTGAGCTGCGAGGCGGCGAATCCGCCGAAGCAAATAAAATGACCAAAATGTAGCCAATCTGGGCAGAATGTCTGAAAATCTGAGCAGATGGGGCTAGCCGCACTTACATCCTCCACCTCCTCCACCTCATCCTCCGACCCCCCCCTCCCCGCCAAACTCATCCTCAAGGCCACGGCGAAAGCCAAAGCCGCGGCCGCACGCACCGGCCCCCCAACCCCCACACAGGCAACTCAGGCACCCCGGCAACCCACCGGGACGACCCCCGACCCGACATCGACGCCCTCACACCTCCGGACAGAGGTACTCCTCAACCTGGAACCGGACCCCAACCCCAAACCCGACCCCAAACCAAAACCGGACCCGAAACCCCAAACCCAACCCCAAACCCAAGCCGGCGCCCACGCGAGCACACACAACACCGCATACGCAACGACACAAAACCACCCGACACTACCCCCGCCCGGGCCCTCCCCCAAGCCAGGACCCCCCGCCCACCGCAACCCGCCCCCCCCTCCCGCCGGCACCCACCACCACCGCGGAGACGGCCACCCAGCACGGCCCCGTCCAGACCCTCGTCCACATCACCGTCACCAAGCGCCCCGTCATCCATCCCCCACAAACCACCACCACCGCCGGCCAAACCGACCCAGGGACGTGGGACCCCTCAACCATCGTCACCGTCAAGCCCGGCCCCCAACCCTTCCCCCATGCCCACCACATAGTGCAGCCCCGGGGACTGCCCACGATGGCCAACCCCCCACCCCCACAAGGGGGACCAGAAAACCCACAAGGACTCCATGGGCCATACCCACAACACCAACCCCACCACTACACACACCACCACCACCAGCGGCCCCACCACCACCACTACCAACACCACCCCCACCACTACCACTGCCCACCGCCCTACCCCACCGGGCCACAACCCCCCGTACACGAACAGCACCAGCGGACGGGATGGCAGCCACCGAGCGCCCCGCCCGCATACCCACCCCCCCGTACCAGCCACCACCCCCGTACCAGCCGTACCCCCGCGGCCACCATCCGATGGTCGAAGGGGCCCCATGGACAACGGGGGACCTCCCCCCCCAGGCGGCACCGCGCGGGGCCCCGTACCCCCCCGGCCACCATCCGATGGCCGAAGGGGCCCCAAGGACGACGGGGGACCTCCCCCCCCAAAGCGGCACCGCGCGAAGCCCCCCAGAGGCTGCCGACGCTTCCGGACTGGCCCGACTCGAGCGACGGGGGCCGGTCCCGCAAACGGCGGCGCTCCCGCTCCCCCCCCGCACGACACACTCGCCCACGGCGCCCACACTCCCACCGCGCCTCAACCACCCACTCGCGCCGCTCCCACTCCCCCAGATACCACCACGACCCCCAGGGACCCCGCTCCCGTCGCTCCCGCTCCCCCGGGCGCCACCACGAGCGCCACCGCCGCCCCATGTCCCCCTCCCCCCCCCCCCATCGGCCACCCAGCCCCCGCCACCACCACTCCCGCTCCCCCCGCCGCAGCCAGGCACGCCACTGCCGCCCCACGTCCACCTCCCCCTCCCCCGACACGCCCCGCCGGGCTCCCCGTTCCCCCCGCCACCCGTACCCATCCACCACCCCCAGCCCCCGCCACCACCATTCCCGCTCCCCCGGACGCCACCGAGCGCGCCACCGCCGCCCCATGTCCACCTCCCCCTCCCGCTCCCCCCTCCGCCCGTACCCGTCCTCCACCCCCAGCCCCCGCCGCCGCCGCTCCCGCTCCCCCAGGCACCGCCACCCCCGCCACCACCGCAGGTCCACGTCTTCCCCCCGCCGCTCCAGGACCCCGGACACGGACCCCTCCCCCCCCCGGGCCCCCGCCTACCTCGCCTGGTGGTCTCCCCCCGCTCTGCAGGAGCTCTGCCGCTGGGTGAAATGGGCCGGGGGAGCGGGAAGGCACGAAGGGGTGCACATGGTCCATACCTTCGAGGAGGTGCGCACCCGCACCCCCGCAAACCCCAACGAGGCCGCCCCGGAGGCCATCATGCCGCAAGCGGCATGGGAGGCCCTCCTCCGCGATGCGGTCCAGGGCCTCCGCCCCCCCTACACCCCCCAAGCCCTCCGCCAGTGGCTCCAGGCCACCCACCCCCAAGCCTGGGCCACCGGCGCCCCCTCCCCACCCCGCCCCTCCCTCCACCACCACACCAGGAAGGGGCAGGACAAGGGCAAGGGAAGGGCAAGGGGCACCAAGGAGCACACAGACAAGAGGGCACGGAAGGGCCCCAAGTGA
Source organism: Eutreptiella sp. 'Long Island Sound 2002' (assembly GCA_964036045.1). Lineage (NCBI taxonomy): Eukaryota > Euglenozoa > Euglenophyceae > Eutreptiales > Eutreptiaceae > Eutreptiella > Eutreptiella sp. 'Long Island Sound 2002'. Next base: position 48,835,164 of record OZ038394.1, read on the forward strand.
GGGCAGCCACACGCAGGGACAGGGCGCCGGCAGCGACACCACATGGGGGCAGGAAACCACCCAAGAACCAGGACGGGGCGGGAACGGGGACCAAGACACGGAGGACAAGAGCACCACGGCGGGCACCACGACCCACACCCAGGAAGGGCACACCACAACGGGGAGACCAGCGCCGCCCCAGCCCCACCAAACACCCCAACACACACCACCGAAGCAAACATCGGACGCCATACGGGACACACCAGCGCACGCCCACCGGCCACCGGAAACCACACGGAGAACAGAGGGCACACCTACACGGGGAGTACGGGCCACACCCACAGAGGAAGCCGCAGGGAACGCCGCCGCACGGCGCACCACCACGCCCTCACCACCAGGCGACGACCCCAACCAGGCACCTGAAGAGGACGAAACCACGGCCGCGGCACCCACGGCTACGGACCCCCAGAGGACACGGGACCAAGGCACAGGCCCCCAGGGAGGGCAACCCCACGGACCGTCACGCGACCACACCATGGGCTATAAGGGCCGGGCTGCGTTACCGTCGCGGTTTGACGCAGAGTACTGCTATGCACTTGGATTGACGGCCGGGGGCTTGATCTCAGCTGGCCTCACGTCCGTGAGGGCGTCCGTCACCAACCTGTTGCGTCCAGTGGAGGAATGGCACTGCGGCGGCACGCCGATCCCGTCCATGATGAATTTCGAGCGCCGCAAGGGGAAGTGAAAGGCTGTGATCGATCGCGAAGGCCTTGGTGCTGCTGGACGGTGCCCCCTTCAAGGCCATCTCCGAGCGCCGTGACGACTGGAAGAGCCAAGATTACTACCGGTGCCCCGGACCCCTGCAGTTCAGCACCGGAGATATGGACATCCCCCTGACCCTGAAGTATGAGCTCATCCCCCGGCGGCACCGACCCGGACCCTCATGTCCCTGCCAGCGCAGCCGAGCTGCAGTGCAAGCCTTTCGCCACTCAAACGGCGTTCGGAAGCCACCTCCACCGTCCGACTCCTGATTTCTGTTTGTCTGCCTTGGAGAAGGAACGTCTTCCTACACCCCGAGTATGCCTGCCTGTCAGCGGGGCCCGGTGAAGATTGAGTCCATGGGTGAGAGTCAGCGTGCACGCCCCAAGGGCACCGTGATCATTCAGCAGAACTTCCCGAAGACCTACCCGACCCACACAGGCCAGGCTGACCTCCACTGACCCACCGCGGCACCACGCGAGACCACGGCACACCGCACCACAGCGCGCCACAGAGCAACGCACCACAGCACGACGCGACGCGATGCGGCACAGAGCGGCACAGCACGACACAACTGACCCTAACCTAAGGGGCTAACCGAAGCCAGCCACCGCACACCCAGGAAGGCGCCGCGCCACCACGCCACACACCAGCACCGCAAGCCACACACGGGGCCACAGCGCGCCAGGCGACAACGGTGACGGACCAGCCAGAAGATTACAGCCGGCACCGCAGAGGGGTAAGGACAGGAACAGCCCCAGCCCCCTAACCCAAAACCACAAGCAGCCGCCTGGCGCAGCCGCCCAGCCGGCAGAGCCAGGACCTAACCCAGCAAGAAAGGGCGCCGAGCCCACCGTGTACAAAGCCCACCCGACCCATGGGGCCGGAACGTGACCACACAGAACGCAACTGAAGACAGCAGCCCGGAAGACAACACTGAATGCAGGCCAGTGCGTGCGCCAGCCCAGGGCAGGCAGAGGGAGGAACAGGCAAGCCCCCCCCCCAAAAAAAAAAAAAAGAAAAAAAAGGAGGGGGGAAGGGGAAAAGGCACGAAAACAGCCCACAGCCGCCAAACCGCCCGCCAACACTACCACAGGCGGCCAAGCCCCCCCCCAGAAGGCAACGAAAAAAAAAAAAAGGGCCCCCACAGAGGCACAGGGGGACCACCCACCCAAAACCGGCAACACCAAGCCAGTAACAGCGGACCACGGGGAAAAGGGACACGGAAAATAAAAAAAAAAAAAAAAAAACAGAGAGCCACCAGCCCAGCCCGAAAGAAAGGGGATGGAGGGACAGGGACCACAAAGCCAAAAAAAAAAAAAAAAAGAAAAGAAAAAACCAAAGCGAAAAAAAAAACACACCCCGACAACCCAGCCAAGAAGGGCTGGGCACAGGCGAGACCCAGGCCCAGCACACACGCCCACACCGCGCGCCGGAACCGGAAACGGCGGGGGGCAAGCGGGGCGCCCACGAAACCACACACGTCCCAAAAGCAGGCCAAAACCGAAGCCCAACCACGAACACCACAAACAGCCGACACTAGAGGGACAACACCACAAACCGTGCCCAAACACACCCACCCAAGACCCCAGCCAGGACTGGCGGGGTAAACAAAACCCGCACCCAACCGCCAACCGGACCCAAACACAAACGCCACACGACAGTAGGAAACCCAGTGCCCACAGCCCGGGCACTGAGGCAGCCCGTGCCATGCAGGTGACCCGGCCAAACGAGATCCGGAGACCGGGGGTAAGGCTGCATCCTAAGGCCTGCGCTGCTTTGGGACTCGAGGCGGAGCGTGCGACACCCAAGCGCCTCGGAGCCCTAGTACCAAGAACGTGCATGCACGCCTTGGGAACGGGATACGCCAGGAAGTCCGGTGAACCCCTAGGGTTCCGCCCAAAGGAGGGGACGTGCGCAAGCACGGGGGCACACCCTCCCGGCGAGACAAGCATGTCACGCTGGCGGCGATCAGCCCTCCCGGCGTAGCCCGGGGCCGCTTTGTTGGGGGCCAACAGTCAGGTCTAGCGGGAAGTAAGCCGCCTCCCCTCTTCACGCGCGAAGCCTCTTCCTGTTCGTCACAGGGGCGACGCCAGGGGGAACCATGGGGCGCCTCTCCACGACCGAGTGCACCTACCTACCTACCTACCTTGGGTAGCCTCGTTGACCAACATGACCTTAAACAAGGTCGTCCTACCGGCTGGAGAGAGTGTCTATGAGGACGCTAAGGGACAGCCCATGCCACCCCAGAGATGGCCAACGGAATTCCACTATGTGGATGGGGGCCTTGATCAGGCCGACGCCACGGACTTCGTGTGTGTCAACCGCATCATAGCAGAGCCCTGGCGGCAATGCTTTGCGGTTCCCCCTGTTGACATCGAAGAATCGGATTCGGAAGACCCCCTCACTGAAGAGGAGTGGGATCTGGTTCAGGGGTATATGGATCAGCCCTTTCACGACTGGGGAACCCAGCGTGAGGGCAAAGACCAGGACAAAGCCTGGTGGGAAGTGGACTCGATCGTCTCTGGTTCCTATGACGGGAACACCTTCGTTCAGAGGGTGCTGGACCACCTATCCAGCCAGGACGAGCCAATCGGGGGTAACCCACCCACCTACGGCGATCTATTCCGAGGCAAGACCAGAGATGGCCCTTTGGGCCACCTGGGAAGACCGCCTGAGCTGAAGACGAGCGGAGTAGCTACCCCTCAAGTAAGCTCCGTGGTTCAAGTGCCCGGAAAAGCCAAGGCGGAGTCCGACGATTGCCCCATGATTCAGGCATTGAGGGCCAGGCTGAAGCAGAAGTATGGGGATACCTTCTTCAGCGGGAAGCCTGTGTTCCCTCCACCGGTACGTGGACCGTATGGCGAGGCCAAGATACGAGTGAAGCAGGACCCCGGTGTGTATCGGCACCGGGAGTTTGCCCTGAGGGGCGAGAGGAAAGAGGCCATGGAGAAGATCCTCCGTCACTTCATCCAGAGAGGCTGGCTCGAGCCGTGCCACTCCGAATGGGCCTCTCCGTGCTTCGTCGTCCCCAAGAAGGTTACCGGTGAGTGGCGGCTCGTGGTCGACTACCGCGGCCTGAACGCCCAAACGCAGCACGACAGCTATACGCTGCCCCTCATTGAGGACATGCTGCAAAAGCAACACCGGCGGAGGATCTTCACGGTGATTGACCTGAAACATGGTTATCATCAGATGCCTCTCGCCGAGGAGTCCCGTGCCTGCACAGCCATGAGCACCCCACTTGGACCTCTCCAGTGGAAGGTGATGCCCATGGGCGTTCCCAACGGCAATGCGGCTTTTCAGCGGATGCTGGAGAACCTGCTTGAGCCGGTGCGCGACTGTGCGGACCCCTTCGTGGACGACGTGATCATCGCGTCCGGGGACCCCAGTATGAGCTACGAGGAGCTCCTGGAGGCACACGAGAGGGACGTCACTCGAGTGCTGGACCTTCTGGTTCGACACAAACTCACGGGCAGCAGTGACAAGGCCACCATTGCGGTAAGCGAGGTGGTCTTCGCTGGCCACCTGGTCGGGAACGGGCAGCGAAAGCCCATACCTGGCAAGGTGGCTGCGATTGAGCACTGGGAAAAGCCCAAGACGGTCTCTGAGCTACGGGCGTATCTGGGGTTCTGCAACTACTACTCGGGGTATATCAAAATGTATGCCGAGTATGCAGCCCCCATGACGACCATGCTCAAGGGCAACCGAGAGGAGACCAAGAAGGGGTCCAAGAAGGCTCTGGTCTGGACAGCTGAGTCCGACCGTGCCTTTGAGGGGATGAAGCAGGCGCTGCTATCCGCAGTGGGTCTGCACCTCGTGGATCCCGACCGAGGGTTCGTCCTGCGCACCGACGCTTCCGACTACGCCATTGGCGCTGTGTTGGAGCAAGTGCTTGACGACGGGAGGCACGTGCCCGTGGCCTTCTGGAGCCGAGTCCTGGCCGAAGGCCAGAGACGGACGTGGACGCCCCGTCAAAAGGAGGCGTATGCCATCGTCATGGCTCTCAGGAAATGGGCTGGGTACATAGCCCTCCATCCTATCACCGTCTGCACCGACCATCAGAGTCTGCAGTCGTGGCACAAGGAGCACGTGGACACCCCCTCAGGTCCCGCCTCCCGACGGGCAAGATGGCATGAGACCTTGGCCAAGTTCGACCTTACGGTTGTGTATATTCCTGGAAAGGATAACACCGTGGCGGACTGTCTCAGCAGGTGGGCCTATCCCGCCAGCAAGGGCATGACGGATATCTCTGCCCATGGCGATGAGGCTGAGACCGCTGAAGCCAAGAGGATCATCGAAATGGAGCGCCTGATGGAGGAGGAGGATGTTAAATGCGTCGTCGTCATGGCTGCGGATGCCCCCCTCGCGTCGAGGGTGAGCAGAGCGGTCAGTGTACTCGCCCCGGAGGGAGCTGAGTCCGACAAGCACCTCTTCCCGGAGTCTTGCCTCCAGGACAACTGGACTGACGATTACGCCAAGTCTGAGGCCTTTGCGGCCGAGTATAGGGCTGTGACCGACCCTGATGACGGGCAGAAGTGGCCAAAGGGGCTGACTGAGGAAGATGGCAAGCTCCACCGGAATGGTAAGCTGCTAGTACCAGAGTCCCGGGTGCTCGAGCTGTGTGAAGCTTGGCACCACCACATGCTGCACCCAGGGGTCAAGAAGCAAGCCCTTGACATGCAGCGTCGGTTCGAGATCGACCATATCGTTCTCTACACCGCCATCAAGAAGGTCAGGAAGGGTTGCTCGGTCTGTCAGGCCTGCAATCCCGATAACCGGAACGTCAAGGGGGAAGCCCAATGGACCCCGGTTCCTGACCAGCCCATGGAGAGCGTGGCCATGGACGTCTTCTCCATGCCCGAAGTGCACATTGGCAAGGAGACCTTTGACTGTGTGGTTCTCTGTGTGGACCGCCACAGCGGCTACGTTGTAGCCGTTCCGGCACGCAAAAAGGGGTTGCTTGCCAAGGAAGTGGCAGTCATGATGATTTGTCATTGGCTGACCGTCTTTGACATCCCCCGCACCATTTGCAGTGACCGAGGGCCCCAGTTTACTGGTGGCTGGTTCAAGGCTATGTGTTCCCTCATGGGAATACGACATGCCAAGAGCGTCGCCTATCTCAGCCGGTCTAACGGCCGTGCTGAAGTGACTGGACGGCAGCTGTTCGAGAAGCTGCGCAAGATCCACATCACCAATCCACGTCAGAACTGGTTTGAGGAGATGTGGCCTGCTCTGAAGGCCCATCATGACACCCCCACACCGGGCGGTTTGTCCCCTCACCAGATTCTGTTCGGCAGGGACCCCCTGGGTAGGGGACTTCCCTTGTCTGGTGATGGCATGGCTATGGATGCCAAGGAATTCTTCGCGCGGCAAGAGCAAACGGCGCGGGACATCCGCCAGCAGCTTGAGTAAGAGCATGCTGAGCGTCAGAAGTCCGCCCCGAGCTCGACAGGGCAGAAGTTCAGGGTAGGAGACCCGGTGTGGGTGATCAGACCCCGCCCTATGGGCACCCACCGCACCAAAACCTGGTTCACACCCGGAGAGGTGGTCCGCAGGATTGGTGAGGACACCTACCGCATAAAGGTGGGTCACGGACAGTTCCGGGAGCGCCACGAGAGTCAACTCCGTGTGCGGGAACCCGACCTCCGTGGCCAGCATGTGTCCCCGAGCTATGCCGCACATGAGGCTGATTCGGACGATGACTATGCTGAGCAGGACGACTATACAGTCGAGAAAATCCTGGCCCAGCGTCCGAAAGCCTCGGCACCCGGAGGTCTGGAGTTCAAGGTTCGTTGGCGAGGCTATGGGCCGTCCCACGACACCTGGGAACCCGTCTCCTCGTTCGTGCCGCGGGTCAATACTCCCTTCATGGAGTACATCCGCAAGCACAAGACCAAGATCCACGTTTCGGACTTGGCAGCACTCACCCGGGCGATTGCAGCCAGGGGTGCCTGATCAGCGCCCTGAGCTCTCCCCTGATGCGTTTTGAGCGCTTGTGAGGCCGACGAATCGTCCCTTACTTGCTTGCTCTCTTCCATCTTCCGGTGACCTGCCATCAGAGTGGCCATGTACCCCCCCCTGCTGAATCAAGAGGAGGATGGCCCCTCTCTTTCAAATCTATTCGTCACTTCCCACCTGCTGAATCCTTGGGGAACCAGGTAGGGCGACTGACCTTCATATTTTCTGAGCTCTTGGGGCCTTGAAGCCCATACGACGTTGCGCAACGGATGCCGCTGTCATCGGCATTGCGATTTTTGGTGTGTGGTCTGGTTCCATGGCACTTGCGGAATCCAGACCAGTCGACGTGTGTCTCGAGACTATATATGCCTGAATTCAGGCGTTTTCCTGTCCACCCTCCTGCATTGCCTTATCCTAACCGGGGCGTGGTTTGGCGCTCTGTCCAGAGTGTGTTTACGCGCCTATTTACCCCATTTATTGCTTATTTTTCTGCCCCTCCAGGATATGTGCATATGTATGTTGAGTCTTGTCGGCCCATCACTGAGGTGTGGACTGTTTTTCCCCCCGAGGGGATGCAAATCGCAACACAGAGGCGCCCTGAGTCGCCGTTTACATGTTCATACACAGGGTCCAGCCTGGACCAGTACCGCATTACATATTCTTCTGTTTGAGTGCTTGTGATACTGTGTTGCCCTATTCGCTGTGATGTGGAGATCCTGATAGCGCCAGGCGGGAAGACCAGTTGCCTGACTACACTCCCAGCGGTCCGCCACTGTCAGTCCCAGTGTGAGCCTACCGATTCGCAGACACACTTGCAGTCGGATGGCGGCCTCCGGTGCTCCTGACCTCGGTCGGTCTGCCTGGGAAACTGGTGGTTTGAGGAGTCGACGCCTCCGCCCACACTGCATGAGGACTCCCTCATGTATGGCCTTCGTGGTAATAGGGCGAGGGAAAAGACGGCCTTGATGCCCGATCCCTTAAGGAGGAGCTCCCTTAAGATCCCTTAAGGAGTTCGGCTGTACCACTCTGGACTCGCGTCGTATGGATATGGACATGGTGCGCCCGAGGAAGGACCCGTGGGGACTCTCCCCAGTCGGCGGGCCTTGGGAAGCTTGGGGTAGCCTGATGGATCTTTGTGGTCGCTCTCGACCTGTGGGACCACCTCGGTCGTCGTGCGTCGCCTATGTTGGCCGTGTATGCCACTGCCACTGTGGTGGTGACCGTAGCAGCCGTCACCCGGTGCGCCTGGTATGGGTTAACGGGTCCTTTGGATGCCGAACAATCGCCGCCAGGACCCGGGACTTGATACTTGATACTATACACGTGCTACAGCTTTTATAGCATCATACCTATCTTACTGTGGGATTTGACAGCCTAACCTGAGCCAGCCTGAAGTGAGGATGTGACACCCCCCCCCCTTCAGGAAATGGTCCTGGGTACCCGCTGCCATGCGTGGGTGTTATCGAGCCCCCCCCAGGGTTTGCTCTAAGGAGGGGGGTGAAGCGGTACCCAGAACCCCATGGCTAGGTTAGAGCATACAACCGGTCTCCGGTCCACTAACCCCATGTACGGAAGGGAAGACCGGTCTCCGGTCCACTACGGAAGGCGCCCGTTGACGCCCGGTGCGAGCCCGGCGGGAGCGTGTTCCGTGCCGTAAAGCCCCGCATCGGCAACCGATGCACCGCCAGCGGAGATTTATATATCAGAATATCCGGAATCAACAGGGTTTTATTTTCATATTGTTTCCGTCAATTTTTACGCTTCCGTTCTGATATGCACTGTTTTGACTGCTGGCGGTTGGATCGCGACTTTACCGTAACCGCCAGTTTAACTGTTTATAATGGAAATTTTAACGCTATCCGTGACGAAGGCTCTAAAGTCTTCAGGAATTGCGTTGATGCATCCGCAATTTTGACATTCTACACTCGCAACCTTAATCCGAATTTTTCAGGATGTCGAAATCGGATTTTCGACTTCGACATCCCCGCACTTGATTTGACCTCTTTCGAGTGGACCTACGTGCTTCCCTATGCACGAATCAACTTTCCTTTTATTCTGCCCTCCATTTGTCTTAAAGATATGGGCAAAACAAAGTTGATTCGTGAGGCCACTTGTGAAGGTCATATCTCTTGTTGCTTGCGAGGAATGACAATAAGGAAGCATGGGATGTATTCACAATACTCCCGACGTAATTTAGGAAGCTTTATACGCCTTGCGTCTCCACACGTGCGCGCTAGTGTAATGGATCATGGTCAAGAGGGTAGAGTTTGCGTTGTAACTCTATGGCCATGATATTGCGTGCGTTAAGATATCTTTCGAGTGTAGCGCGCGAGTGTTGGTGTTGCATAGGAACTCTCCTTGAGTTCCTATGAGCGATTGACACAAAGTTATGCCCTTGGAGGGGCATGACATATCGTGGGGGGAGCTACCTTTTTTGGCAATATGGAGTATGTGCCTTGTGTTGTGTTGCGTGCCCATTTGGCGGGTCCATCGCTCCAAGACAAGCCCGCCAATGGACCTCATATTGTGCAAGCCCCTTCTCCATACTCCCCACGATCAATTGCAAGCCTAACCTTCGTGAAGGGAAGCTTGTGTGGCGATCCCAAAGCGATGCGTTGGGAGCAAGGTGTGTATTTTGCAATTTTCCATATTTTCATGTGCCCACTTGGGAAGTAGCGCTCGTAACCTTTCAAGGCGCCCCAAGTGGAGCACATATGTGGAATTGAAGGTCATTGGTGTCAAGTCATTCTGCTTAGAAGGATTAGTTGATTGCACGATCCAAGCCGAAGATATTATAATATAATTGTGCACCTTTCAAGGCACTTTTGTATATCTTTGTGCCAATTTTGCCGTTTTTGGCCCGTCGTGATGTCAAGTGGCGACCGTGTATCTCAACGTTGCGCTCAATTGACATCATGACCCAAGTATGTTATGAGGGTACATACTTCGGTGCCCAACATATCTTGGACCCGGCGAATAACTCCTCTTGAGATTGGCATACCGTGGCCGCCATGTTGGCGATTTGGGACTATCCCAGGCTCACTTGGCGACCCTGCCATTCCCAAAACCGGAGGAGTTGGGCGACGCCCAAAAGATATGTTGGACACATAGGACTTGATACCAATCCTAGGGCACACTCCGGTCCAAGTCGGGCATGTGCCTCATTTGCCTTAACCATGAGTGTGCGCATTTTTGGCTATTTTGAGCAATTTTCCACTTTTGCTGCCCGCCGTGCACTAGGTTGAGCCCACCCGTGCACGCCGGACGCATGGACCAATGGACCATATATGACATGGGTGTTATGCATAATGGTCCCCATGGTTCACACGCCACGTGGGCGAAGCGGAGCAACCTTTGTTAAGGCGCTAGCCCAAAGTGAGTGTGGGCAATTTTACCATTTTGGCATTTGTGGACCCAATTGGGATCGTCACCACGCCGAGTGGCATGGAGATCTTTGAGAGCCAAGGGCATGGGAGTCTCTGTTGGACTCCCGGTGGATCGTGTATGGAATGGCCGATCCGATCTCCAAGCCGGCGTGGAGATATACTATTGGGGGCAACCCGAATTTTGGCTCATTTTGAGCAGCCAAAATGACCCCATTTCGGGACCCCAATTTCCCCCTTCCGTGTGGTCAATTGGCGGCCCCATTTCTCTATGCCCACAGGGAGCCCGGACCTAATTTGAAGTTGTACACTCAGATATACGTCCTAAGTCCTGCCTCCTACCCTGTCAGCCATTGGCCCCGCCCTGGCCGGGCGAGCCGCGCGTGGGAATGACGCCAATTTTGGTGATTTTGGCATCATAACCCCACTTAACGAACACGTGGTGCCCTGATGCCGGAAGGTCAGAGGGAACCAAGTTGGGTGAAGGCTCCAGGGAGTTCGTACTCGAAGGGCATAGGGTCAGTTGCCTCGTCCCTACCTCTGGCGGGTCCGGACGAGGGGTCAATTTTGGAGATTTTTGAGCTAATGTCAGTTTGGGCTGAAACAGCCCATTTTCAGCTACCAACTCCTGAGGGATAATGGCGGGGCCATATCTCTCGGTCAGAGAGGAGTTGGGACCTGCCGTTAAGGGAGCTTAGGGAGCGACTGTTGGTTGGCCTTGGAACCCTTTTGGTTCCCAGGAACTCGCCTGTGGCTGGGCGGGACACCCCCCCTATTGGCAGGGTTTCAGGGTCCGGACTGAGCAGGGCATGGGTTGAGTTTGAGCCCCCGCCCCCATCAGCCACTGAGAGGGTCGGACCTGGGATTGGGATATGAGTTAGGACTGAGTGTCTCTTGTCCTGTGATACCCTTACCCCAGTCCAGTCTTAATCCCATGTGTACATATCCTGATGTGTTGCTGTACATACTTTCGTTCCCTTGTTGCAGAGTGGCAAGGATCCTGAAACGCTTTGTCACATGACACGAGCGTATTGATGCCCTTGTGAGCGTAGTGCTTTGCCTGCCTGCTCACCTGTGTGTGTCACCGCAGCGTCCCATGGCCGGCCCCCCACGGGAACGCGTCACCTCCACGCGGAGTCCTGGGCGCTGCAGTACTTCTCACAAACCCGAAGATGGGCGGAGGTTCCTGAAGAGATTGCATCCAGGGCGAGATCCGAAGCTGCCAGGTCCGCAACAACTCGGCTCGCCACTTCCGGCATTACGCCGTACTCCTGGTTTGCTGGCCCAGTTGGCTCAGTGTCCAGCGCGGCCACTTCGAGCTGATTGCGTTCCGGGTGGATCCATTGGCATTCCACATGGTGCTCAGGTGACGAAAGCCACAAGAGCTGGTCGTCCTGGTACAGGGTCATTGATGCCTGGGCCGGGAGAACGCCGGAGTCCGTCTCCATCATGAAGTCGTACCCAACGATCATGTCCCAGTCCATCTCGGCCTCGTAGAAGCGACCTTGCAGGAGGATTTCCTTGCCGAGGTCTGGGCGGCTCATCTCACGATGGTTCACGAACTGCAGCCCGATGGCCGCTTCCTTCGTGCCTCCCACCATGTACTGGCCGTTCGCCACCTTCAGCCTGACAGGTTTCCGACTGTCGGTCAAACACTCTGGTGGAAGTAGGCCAGGCTTGACCAAGCTGACCTGTGCTCCCGTGTCGACCAACACGTCGAAGACCTTTTCCACTTCCCCGCATAAGGCACGGACCTTAAGATGCAACTGCCGCTCACGCCCCACTCGGCGCACAGCGTGCAAGCTCAGGATCTCCGGCCTTTCCAGAAGCTCCACAAGCGACTGGTGCAGGTTGTGGACAATGGGCTCAGGCTGCCCATCTGCAGCGTCCAGCTGCGGTCCGGGTGATCCTCCGATACTCTCGGATAGATCTTGAAGTACATCAAACACATTCTTGGTCGCGAAGGATGGATGGGTGCAAGGGTTCGTGCCTTCACTTGCCCCCACCCCGCCACCGCGACTGGGTGCCGGACCGGGCCTTCCGCCCGCGGCATTCCCTTTGTGCTTACCAACTCCCGATTGGGATGGTGTGGCGCTTCCCACGACACCATCCTGCGACCGCCCTAGCTGGGGCCCTTGGCTGCAGGGGCTCCGCTAGGGGGCGTCGGTTGTGGAAGTAGGGGTATTCTCCTCCGCATCAACCTCGTTGACACCCTTCTTCCTTCCCCTATTCCTAGGCTTCTTGTCCTTGTCCTTGTTCTGGTCGTTCTCTTTGTTCTCCTTGTTCTTGTTGTCCGACCTGGGGACCCAGTTCCTCTTGATCTCCTGGATCTCCTTGGCTAACTCGGTCCCCACCGACATCAGCTTGGAGAGCTCGTCCTTGTCCACCTCCACTTTGGCTTCTCGGATACCCGCAGGTGCACGCTTCTTCGACCCGTGCGCCTTCTGGTAGGCCTCCGTGTCAGCCTGGTGGGTGGGGCATGTTCGGTGGTCATGGTTGAAGCCTTTCTTCCTCCCATAACACACGAAACAGCCCTGCGGGTGAGCTCGTATGAACTCCCCAAAGGACAGCGGAGGGTCCCCAATACGGCGGGGGTCCCTCTTCTCCTGCTTCCTTCAACCCTGCTGCAGGGGCTCCCAGCTTCCCCGGTTGCTCCCCGCGCCGTTGTGGGCCACGAAGGCACAAACGGCCATCTCGGCGGGCTCATCATCGTCGTCATCGTCGACGAGAGTCTCATCGCCGTCGGCTCCCGCTGGGTCCATGGCAGCTTCCCCGCCAGGTCCCTCGCCAGCGTAGTTGACGTCGCGGTCGCCGGGCCTCAACCCGCGGGTGTGGTGGAGGTTCCGGTACTCCTTGAGCACCTCCTCTCCAACCCACTCCAGGATCTCGTCGCAGCTCGTCCGCGCCGGGATGGCCTGCAGACGGATGGTCTGGCCGCTCACGTCACACTCGTCAAGGCGCCACATCGCGGTCTTCTCGCGATCGCCCGAGAGGGTGATTAGGACAGCGTTCCGCAGGGAGTGCCGTTTGACATCCCGGGCCACATTCTTCCTCGTCCAAGCCACCACGTTCGTATGATACTCTTTGGGGAGCATCATCTTGACCGTGTGGTTGGACTTGGCCCTCTTGGCTTCCTCCTTGGTGACCCTCTTGATCCATGCTTCCGGCAGCATGGAGAGCAGGCGAGCCTGCTCGTCACCCTCATTCCAATCCTCCACGTTGCGGCGGAAGAGGGTGTATTGCCCTCGGAAGTCTCGCCAATCCCGTAGGCGAATCTCCCGACCATCATGCTGAAGCTTGATCGACTTCGACCGCTTGGCAGCCACCTGCGGAGCGTCCACCCGCTCCTGCTCGTTGAGCCACGTCTTGGCTTCCTTGAGGGTCCTGATCTTCCCCTCCTTGGTCGCCACGAAGTACAGCTCTTGGAGCACTTCCGGCAGGCGGTACCTGAACTGTCTGAAGACATATTTCTCCGCATCCGCGGGATCCATGTCTTCAGTGACGGTCACCCCCCAATCGTCCAGCTTCTCCAAGAAGCGGTCGAGGTTGAGGGGGTTGCCATCGTACATGGGGGGCTTGATGTCCTTCAGGTCTTCCCACACGGCGGCATCCGCGGCCTTAGAGACCATGAACGCCGGCCGCGAGGTCGACCGAGGTTCCCATCAGCCTCTCCCACAGACTCCCACGGCTGCCACTTCCATCTCCTCCCCGGTATCCGCGTGGCTACGCCGTGGTTCCTCCATGTACGCTGAACCTAGATGTTCACGCCGTACTCCTTCCATGTACGCTTCCTCATCACGGCGCCGGCGGCTGCGTTCAGCGGCCTCCCGTCGTACACCACGCGGCGGAGAGATGTCGAACTCCTCCAGGTCCAGGTCCAGGTCCTCACCACCGCCGACATCCCACTCCACGTCTCCTCTGGGGACCTCATCCCTGAGTCCACCATAACGTCCACCAGCCATTGCGATTGGCCCAGGGGCTGGTGCGGGGCGTCGGGGGCGCACCGGTGTCCGCGGTGGAGCACGGCGATTGTGGTACTCCGCGCTGAGCCACTCATCACGCCAATCCTCACTGCCACTGCCGGGCGGCACGCGCTCGTTGCGGCGGCCCGCGCTGTGGTGAGAGGGGGCGCTGAGAGAGGGGGCACTGGCGCTGGGGCGACTCCTGGGGGCTCCGCCGGGGGCGTGGGGTCTGCCTGGACCTGGTCCAGGTCCCCAGCCGTCGTCCGACGAGCCAGACTCCAGGGGTGGGTGTTCGCTGCCGACGCTCCCACGGGCTTCCAGCGCGTCCAGCCTCTGCTGCAGGCCGCTGATGACCTTGTTCAGCGACCTGGTCTCGCCCCTAGCGATGTCCAGCAGCTTCTGGGTGGCAGTGGCAGCCTGGGCGCTCTTGACCATCTCGATCTTGGAGATGTCCAGCTCTCTCTGTGCGCGCGCGGCGACCCTGGCGCTGCGAGTCATCTCGCCCTTGCGCGTGTCTACCTCGCGCTCAAGAGACTGGACCCTCCTGCGGAGGTAGAAAATCCACCGCCGGGTGGCATCCGGGTCGCCGTCCCCTGGTGGGTCGTTGGGGTCTCCAGGGGGTCCTCCAGGAGGGCCTCCGCCGGGTCCGCCCGGTCCAGGGGGTCCTCCCCCGCCCGGTGGTCCGCCTCCAGGGGGTCCACTTGGTGGGCGTCCTCCAGGGGGCCCTGATGGTCCTCCGCCAGGGGGTCCCGGTGGGTCTCCGCCGGGTCGCCTCGGTGGGTCCGAGGATGGGCGCTTCTTCGTGATGTCGAAGTCCATGTCGTCATCCTCGTCCATGTCGCCCCACCTGGGCGTCTCGGTCTGGGAAGACTCCGAGCTCCGGTAGGGAGGAGGCAGATCCTCATCCTCACCTTCTGGCTCCATGGGGACGTCTCCGCCTCCTCCGCCAGCCACTCCTCGGCGATGTCGGCGGCCTCGTTCATCCCCGTTGCTGGCGGTGAAGAAGGGGTCGGAGTCATGGGGGTGTCCGCCCGGTGGTCTGCGTGACCTCTCGGGGGTCTTCCCCTTACCCTTCCTCCGTCGGTGGGCGGTGGGGCCACTGCTCCCACTGCTGCCCGTGTTGACCTCGTCCAGCGTCATCTTGGAGGAGGGGTCCCCTTTGAAAAGCTTTCGAAGGGTCTCCACTCGGGATCCTCCCAGGGGAGTCTCGCGGCGGAGCTTGGCCTCCGCCTCCTCCATCGCGGCGGCTGTGGCTGCGGCAGCTCGCGCTTCGGCTTCCTCCCGGGCACGAGCCGCTTCGGCTTCCCGGGCCTGCTGCAGCCGAGCCTTCTCCGCTTCCAACGCCGCCAACTCCGCCTCCGTCTTAGCCCTCTCCTCAGCGACCTTCCGTCGCGCGGCCTCGATGGCGTCCTTCTTGGTGGCGTCCGCCTGGGCCCTAGCCGTTGCCTCGGCATGGGCCCTTTCCTCCGCCTCCTTCTTTGCCCTCTCTTGGGCAAGCGCCTCTTCCAGCGCCTTCACCTCGGCCTCCTTGCAGGCAATGGCCTCCTGGGTCAGGCGGGCTTCCTCGGCGGTTGCCGCCACCTCACCCCTGATCCGGGCAGCCAGTGCCTCATGGGCGGCCGCAGTCGTGAGACCGGCCGCGATGGCTGCCACGGTCGAGGCGTGGTAGTCCATGCCTCTGCCCCACTCGGTGGCCTCCTCTTGGGCGATGCCAACGGCGCCCTCCACGGCAGCGTTCTGCTGCGTGGCCCGTTGCCGGGCAACCTGAAGGTTGCAGGGCACCCCACAGGTGCGCTCGCAGGCGCGCGCCACATCCCTTTGGTGGAGAGCGACGCTGCTGCTGGAGCTGACCTGGTCGGCCGGCATCCTCCCGCGGTGGGCCGACTCCACGTCACTGCTGGGGCCTGACTTCCTCAGGAGCAGCGGACGCGGTTTGGCCTTGGCCTGCTTGGCGACTTCCAGGAAGTCGCCAAGGGTGGTGTGGCTGGGGTGGTGACCACCACTGGCTCGTTGGGGGCTGTGGGCTGGGGTTCCGCCCCTGGCGCCTTGGGCGGCTTCGGCGGCCAGGGACTCCTGGTACTCCCGCCACTTCCTGTCCCGCCTCCTGTCCCCGGCGGAACGCTTCTCCTTCCCAGGAGACGCGCCGCTGCTGCTGCTGCCCTGCAGCCGGCGCTCGTTCCCCAGCTCCGGGAACTCCTTCTCGATCATGTCCCACATGGAGACATTGATTGAGGCGCCCGACGGGTACTCGTTGGGCTTCTCGTCCTCCTCAATCCCGTCGGGCGCAGCCCTTCGCCGGGCCTGTCTGGGCGGGTCCAGGTCCTCCAGCGCTTGCGGCGGAAGCGGTACGCATACCCTTCCCCCCGCAGCCATTCCTCCACTGCCCGCAGGCGGTCCTCGCCCATGTCCTCGCGGAGCTCGAAGCTCCCGGGCATGCCGCCTTCGCACTGGGGATTGCTGTGGCGGTATTGCTGCCCCCACAGCAACCCACGCAGTAGGCGCGCCGCATGGGGGTGGGGCTGCGGCCACGTCTTGCCCGCCTCATCCCAATTCACCATCGTTCCTCTCGATGGTGTGGTCCTGGGGTGGTTGTTCAGGTGGGTGAGGTAGCACTGGACTGGGAGTGCGGCCGGTGCTGATCGGCCGCTGGTTGTGGAAGTGGTTGCTGTAGCTGGGAGTGCGGCCTTGCTGGTCGGCCGAGGGAACTCGTTGATGACGGAGTTCTGCTCCCTGCACTTCCTTCACGGACTCGGCGCTGTCGCTGGGCGGCGCTGCGAGCCGCTGCGCTGCGCTGCGAGCTGCGAGCTGCGAGCTGCTGCGCCACGCTGCTCGGGGTTGGTGGCCCCGAGTGGCACGCGAGGGATGGGTAGCCCCGCGGCGGTGAAACGCTTTTGACGCGTTCCCGTGGGGGGCCTGGCCACGGAACGCTGCGGTGACACGCACAAGCAAGCAGGCAGGCAAAGCACTGCGCTCACAGGGGCATCAATTACGCTCGTGTCATGAGACAAAGCGTTTCAGGATCCTTGCCACTCTGACACAAGGGAACGAAAGTATGTACAGCAACACATCAGGATATGTACACATGGGGTTGAGACTGAACTGGGGTAAGGGCATCACGGGACAATAGACACTCAGTCCTAACTCATATCCCGATCCCAGGTCCGACCCTCTCAGTGGCTGGTGGTGGCGGGGGCTCAAACACAACCCATGCCCTGCTCAGTCCGGACCCTGGAACCCTGCCAACAGGGGGGGTGTCCCGCCCAGCCACAGGCGAGTTTCTGGCAACCAAAAGGGTTCCAAGGCCAACCGACAGTGGCTCCCTATGCTCCCTAAACGGCAGGTCCCAACTCCTCTCTGAGCCAGAGATATGGCCCCGCCATTATCCCTCAGGAGTTGGTAGCTGAAAATGGGCTGTTTCAGCCCAAACTGACATTAGCTCAAAAATCTCCAAAATTGACCCCTCGTCCGGACCCGCCAGAGGTAGGGACGAGGCAACTGACCCTATGCCCTTCGAGTACGAACTCTCTGGAGCCCTCACCCAGCCTGGTTCCCTCTGAGGTTCCGGCATCAGGGCACCACGTGTTCGTTAAGTGGGGTTATGATGCCAAAATCACCAAAATTGGCGTCATTCCCACGCGTGGCTCGCCCGGCCAGGGCGGGGCCAATGGCTGACAGGATAGGAGGCAGGACCTAGGACATTACATCTGAGTGTACAACTTGAAATTAGGTCCGGGCTTACTGTGGGCATAGAGATATGGGGCCGCCAATTGACCACAGGGGGGGGTGAAATTGGGGTCCCAAAAGGGGGTCATTTTGGCTGCTCGAAATGAGCCAAAAATTTGGGGGTGCTCCCAATATTCTATCTCCACGCGGGCTTGGAGATCGGATCGGCCATTCCATACACGATCCACCGGGAGTCCAACAGAGACTCCCATGCCCTTGGCTCTCAAAGATCTCCATGCCACTCGGCGTGGTGACAATCCCAATTGGGTCCACAAGTGCCAAAATGGCAAAATTGTCCACACTGACTTTGGGCTAGCACCCTAACGAAGGTTGCTCCGCTTCGCCCACGTGGTGTGTGAGCCATGGGGACCAATGTCCATAACACCCATGTCATATATGGTCCATTGGTCCATGCGTCCGGCGTGCACGAGGGTGCTGAACATGGTGCACGGCGGGCCGAAAATGTGGAAAATTGCTCAAAATGGCCAAAAATGCGCACACTCATGGTTGGGGCAAATGAGGCACATGCCCGACTTGGACCGGAGTGTGCCCTAGGATTGGTATCAAGTCATATGTGTCCAACATATCTTTTGGGCGTCGCCCAACTCCTCCGGTTTCGGGAACGGCAGGGTCGCCAAGTGAGCCCATGATTTGGGATGGTCCCAAATCGCCAACATGGCGGCCACGGTATGCCAGGCCAAAGAGGAGATATTCGCCGGGTCCAAGATATGTCGGGCACCGAAGTATGTACCCTCAAATAATGCTTGGGTCATGATGTCAATTGAGCGCAACGTTGAGATACACGGTCGCCACTTGACATCATGACGGGCCAAAAACAGCAATATTGGCGAAAAAACACCCAAAAGTGCCTTGAAAGGCGCACAAATATATTATAATATCTTCGGCGCGGATTGAGTAATCGACCAATCCCTCTAAACACAATGACTTGACACCAATGACCTTCGATTCCACATATGTGCTCCAATTGGGGCGCTTTGAAAGGTCACGAGCGCTACTTCCCAAGTGGGCACATGAAAATATGGAAAATTGCAAAACACACACCTTGCTCCCAACGCATCGCTTTGGGATCGCCCCACAAGCTTTCCTCCACGAAGGTTAGGCTTGCAATTGATCGTGGGGAGTATAAGGAAGGGCCTCGTGCAATATGAGGTCCATTGGTGGGTGTATCGCTGTTAGCCAAACCCGCCGAATGGGCACGCAATACAGCACATGGCACATACCACATACTGCCCAAAAAGGTAGCTCCCCCCACGATATGTCATGCCCCTCCAAGGGCATAACTTTGTGTCAATCGCTCATAGGAACTCAAGGAGAGTTCCTATGCAACACCAACACTCGCGCGCTACCATCGAAAGTTATCTTAACGCACGCAATATCATGGCCAAAGAGTTATAACGCAAACTCTACCCTCTTGACCATGATCCATTACGCTAGCACGCAAGTGTGGAGACGCAAGGCGTATAAAGCTTCATCAATTACGTCGGGAGTATTGTGAATACATCCCATGCTTCCTTATTGTCATTCCTCGCAAGCAGCACGAGATATGACCCTCACAAGTGGCCTCCCGAATCAACTTTGTTTTGCCCATATCTCTAAGACAAATGGAGGGCAAGACAAAAGGAAAGTTGATTCGTGCATAGGGAAGCACGTAGGTCCACTCGAAAGAGGTCAAATCAAGTGCGGGGATGTCGAAGTCGAAAATCCGATTTCGACATCCTGAAAAATTCGGATTAAGGTTGCGAGTGTACAATGTGAAAATTGCAGATGCATCAATGCAATTCCTGAAGACTTTAGAGTCTTCGTCACGGATTGCGCTAAAATGTCTGTAAATAACAGTTAAACTGGCGGTTACGCTAAAGTCGCGAGCCAACCACCAGCAGTCAAAACATTGATTATCAGAACGGAAGCGTGAAAATTTACGTAAACAATATGAAAATAAAACCCTGTTGATTCCTGATATTCTGATGTGTAAATCTCAGCGGGCGACGCATCGGTTGCCGATGCGGCCGCTAATAGCTGAAATGCCCAGATCTCTCACACAAACACATCTTACCTACATCTGTTGTTAGGGTTAGGTTGCCGAATCGACGGCCGAAGGCGGTGCGGGGCAGATCGGCGTGAAATAGTAAGATACCGGCAAATGGCAGTTTGCCGGTACATGGTAACATGCCCCAAGTGGCCGGAACGCCGTCACGGGGGCTTTACGGCAAGGGACACGCTCCTGCCGGGCTCTCACCGGGCTTCACCGGGCGTCTTCCCCTCCGTACATGGGGTTAGTGGGCACACGGAGACCGGTTGTATACCCCACCATGGTCATTCGGTTCTGGGTACCGCTTCACTCTGAGCTGTGCAGTGATGCTTACCATGAGTGAAAGAGAGTAGTACCTGCTGTTTCCTCTTAAATAACAGCGAATCGATCAAATTGAATTTGTGGTTCATCCTTTGAAACAGCGACATGTCCCTCAAAGGGCACTGAAGTCTGTAGTGTTGGACAATTTGCACACGAGAGCACTTTTTTTTTGTGGGCATTTTTCCTAATTCACGCGAGTTGCGCACGGCAATGGTGGTTCATAAAAAAGCAGGAACTCTGACCACTTCAGAGAGGAAAAACAATATAAAAAACAAACAGGATTTTCAAAATAGAAGTCAGTGACAAAAAAAAACAAACAATATTTCAGTAGGTAAAAAAAAATGGCATTTTGAATGCAGAAGTGAGTGACAAAAAAAAACAGTGTAGGTTTTGCAGCACAAAAAGGAGTGCAGGTTTTGAAAAAAAGAGAAAGAGATAAAACATTTTACAGGTTTTTCAGCACAAAAAGGAGTGCAGGTTTTGGAAGGAAAAAAAAAAGAGATAAAAAGTTTTGCACAAATAGGAAGACTGCAAGGTGTAGAAAAAAAAAGTGTAAGGTTTTGAAAAAACGAGGAGAGAGAAATAGTACCAGTGTTGTACAGTGTTGTTCTGGGTTTTCAAAATTTTTTTCAAAAATAGAAAATACAAAGGTTTGAGGTTTGAGGATTGATTTTGCGGGTACTAGACGCCTTTCGGCCCCGGAGGGCCACCTGGTCGGGCCACGTGATATCCTCCCCACCGGGTCCTAGTGGGGGACCCTCCAAGACGCACCTCCTGCCTGGTGGCGGAGTCCCCCGGGTTCACAGGGCTCGGAGCCCCGTCCCTCCCCGGCTTCCGCATTTCGCCACTCCCCGGTCAGTGCATCAATTTGCAGCCGTTGCTGCGGGCGCTTACCCACCGCGTCGCCCCCCTAATGCGTGGTCGCCCGGGGCGCCGGCGCCGCCGGGCCCTGCTACTGGCTTGTCGCCAGTGGGACCCCCTTGGGCTGGCGCGGAGGCTGCCCAGCCTAGGGGTTGGGGCGTGGCGCAGTGCGCCACTACTGCCTTGGCGGGTGCAGTGCCCCGTCCGTGTGTGCGCGGTGCTCGCGGCCGGTTCAGGGGGCTTGGGCCGGTACCTTGTGTTGTGTCTCTCCCGTTTCCCCCTTCCCGCCCCGCGTGTCCCGCGCTGCGTGTGGCGGGCCATCATGTCCGGGTGTCCCTTACCCTCGCTCGCTGGTACGCCATTCCATGCGGTCTGTGCGTTCCGCGCGCTCGGTCCGGTTGCCCTTCTGGTTGTCCCCGCGTGCCCTTTGCGTGTGTGTGCGCTCGCGCTCCCGCGGCGTCCGCTCCCCCCCCCCCTGGGTGGTGTGGCGTGCGCACCTCGCGCGGTCCCGGCTCTGGGCGCTGGTAGGGCCGTTCCATGTAGTCCGTGCCCCTCCGCGTGTCCTGCCCCGGTCCCTTGCTCCGTCCGGCATGCTTGGGGGGGGGCGGTCCGGTCCCGGTTCCCCCCTACCTGGCTTGGGGCTGTTGTTGCGAGGGGCGTCTGAGGTCAGGTGCTCCCCCTCCCCCGAATGCCCGCCCACTGGGCGGGCTGTTGGGGTCCGCTACCCACGTGCTGTGGGCGCGGTTGTGTCGGTGTAGGGGCCCAACACTGTCCCCTTGGCCTGCATGCCGTGTGGGGGCTGTGTGCCGCGGGGGTGGTGTGGTGGGGGGCCGTCCCCGGGGGGGAGTGGCCTGCCACTGTTGTGAGGGGCGTCTGGTGTCATGCGCTGTCCCTCCCCCGACCGCGCGTCCTCTGGGGCGGGCAGCCGGGGTACCGCAACCCGTGTGTTCCGGGTGCGGTCGGTGCGGGCGTGGGGACCCAGCATCGGTTCCCCAGCGTGCGCCCTTGCGGGCCGGCATTGCTCGCTGTGGGGGTGGCGGAAGGGCGTCCCCGGGGGGGGTGCCTTCCACCGTTGTGAGGGGCGTCTGAGGTCAGGCGCTCCCCCTCCCCCGACCGCCCGCCCACTGGGCGGGCTGTTGGGGTCCGCCACCCACGTGCTGCGGGCGCGGGCGTGCGGGTGTGGGGGCCCATCACGGTCCCCTTGGCCTGCATGCCCTGTGGGGGCTGCGTGCCGTGGGGGCGGTGGGGGGCCGTCCCCGGGGGGGCTGGCCTGCCACAGATGTTAGGGGCGTCTAAAATCGAAAATAGTCGAAAATACAAAGAAACGTTAAGGTAAACAAAAGAAGAGAATGTCGGTACCAACCTTTACATGCAAAAACACCAGCCTTTTACCAACGGCTGCATGAAAAACACGTCCAAAATCACCTTTTACCAACCGCTACATATATGAACTATTACCACCCCCTGTACTTCCAAATACCTATGGCTTCCCTAACACTGGAAAAGAGCGCTTTGACATGGCCAGCGACTCTGGCTGCATTGTTGATGACAATCTCCAATAGAAAACTCAGCGCTCTTGGCGCTGCCGGGGTTCCTGTGGCTTGGTGGGGTTAGAATAGGGCATGCCAAGACCATATGCATTTGCATCCCTCCCTCCAAGCTGCAGCGTAACACAACCCAACGCCAGACTCACATAGGACGCTTCACCCAAGTCTCATTGAATTTGATGGAGACACCTGTCCTGGTACTGGGGCGAGGGTGCGCTGATTTAATTAGAATTGCCCCTTGGAGGGGTCTTGATTCTGGTTCAGTCTCCTTCTGCTGCTTTTCGGCCCGAACAGCGGCCTACTCAACGAGGTTTGCGAGGAGTTCTGTACAACAGGGGAATGGGAGGATAAGAGAGGAATCCACGCAAACGCGAAGCGACAACACCTAAATCCGCCAAATGACAGCCTAGAGTTTTGCTGAAGGCACACACCTGGACAGAATCCAATTTTGCATCAGATGCACATTTTTATAAAATTTGTAGTCATCTCTTGATTTTTTAAATCAAGAAATTCGTACGCAGAAAAAGGCGGCGCGCAGGAGCGGCTCCTAGCGAAGCGCCGGAAAATACAGAATTAATAAGATTATAAACGTATGTTACGCAGAATGACAAAAATGACAAAACACACATAAACAGACTAACATAACAATTCCACCCACATTGGCAGAAAGAATTCAAGATTCAAGATTTCAAAAATCAACAGAAGGACTTCAATGAATCAGGTATAAACCACAGATGTGCTCGTCTCGTATGCAGCATGCACATTGCTCGTCTCGTGTCTCCGTGAACGTGCCTTGTAGCAGCGCTAACAAACGATAGAGGGATAGATTAGAAAGATTGCAGATGATTAGAGGTAAGTCCAGGGTGATTAGACATACACACATATGCATGGTGACGTTTCTCGCTTGTGTCTCGTTTTTCCTTCACCTTGCTTCACTCTTGAGCGGTGAGTAAGGTAGGTAAGCCCAGGTGGGGCCAACCCCTGGTGGAGTTCGTGATTGTGGACAAGATTAGGAAGAAAAACAGAGGGTGACGGTAAACCCGTGCATGCTTGTGCATTCACACACGCATTAAAGGGTAGGCCACGCGAAATGCGCACGGTAAACCTTGTTTAGGCTACCTAGGGGCTCCACCCCACGTTCTATAAGAGAACGGGTGGAGTTCCTTCAGCTTGCTTGCTTGATAGGGGCGTTCGTGGACAGCGTATTATAGGGCCATCTGAGAAGCATATAATACGTGGAGATGGTCTTGGTTCCTCCGCTGCAAACGCTCCTTCATCCGCCTTTGCTCTTCAGGTGGGAAGGTCAGGGTGAACTGGTGCCGTCCCTTGAGCCCTGCTAAAATGTACGGCGCTGATCACACAAACAACAAGCTACGACTCAGCCAGGAGTGGCAAGTGTAGCCCGACATCTTCAACATTCACGCTGTGCACGCAACAAGAGCACCCCTTCCCTCCAAGCCCTAGCAGGGAAACGCGTTTTGGCGTCCCTGTTAGGCCACAGAAGCTGAGTAGCTCTGTGTTTTCTTGCACTCTCACAGGTGAGCCGCTAGGGCTCTTGTCTTCACCCTCAACGCCACCTAGTAGAGCGTGCGTGTAGGAGTGGTAGTCCTGAGTGGGGGCTTGAGCCAGTTGCCAAAGTGCTCGCCCACAAGGATGGTGCCACTGTAGGTAGGGTGTGTAGAGTAGTGGTGTCTCCTGTCCCGAGTGCTTTTCCACGTGGGCAGGGGGGTGCGTTAGCTTTTGGCCTTTAGCAAAAATGGGCGTTTTGTATGCCCTTAGCACACGTGGCCACCCCTCCCCTCTAGTAGGTAGAGCTTTTGCCATCTTCGCCAAAGGATACGCGCCATCACAGAAATTGGGCGCCATAGGAGTGGTACTAGTAACTGACTAGGACCATCGGTCCGACATCAGCGAAGCCCGTTGATTCGGGAGCCACGCCCGGGAGAGAAGTGAGACACACACAGACATACGTAGCACACTTAGGGGTAAGGTTCAGTCCCTAGCTTTAGTCTTGGAGGCAAGTTCTCAGCGAGCCTCAGCAACTCACCAGGGTTGTTCTGGGACAAGTAGTCGACCAGAACTGAGTTTGGGCGTCCCTCAGGTAGAACAAACGCAGAGAAGGGTTCCCAGGCAGCCTCTTCGACTCCCAACCCTTCCCAGAGGGTGAGGAAGCGCCAACCCTGGCGATAGCGGTGGCGTAGGACAGACTTCACCAGGTAGAAGCCCTCCTTAGCCATCTCCTCGGCGTTCATGTCGGGGAGTTCCCCTTCAACTTCCATAGGGCTGGCAGCCCCTTGTAGGTCTAGAGCGGCGATTTCCTCGTCGTTCAGCTCCCACTCTTCCCCACACAGGTCTTCAGGATCATAGTAGCGCTTCAGGTGTTGAGCAGCGCACACCAGGGTCCTCCCCAGACGGGGAGAACACCGCACGGTTATACGGTGTCCAGCCACAGAAAGAATCTTGTAGGGCCCGAAGTATGGGTGATCGCTGGTAGAGCGTGGCCAGGCGGGTAGTCGGCTGTGGTGCACCAGCACCCAGTCCCCTTCTTGGTAGGTGGCCGGTACTCGATGCTTGTTCTTCTTGTTCCACTGACGCTCCCTCACTCTCTGGAGCATAGCCTTGGCCTTGTCCACCTTCGCTTGTTGCTCTTGGACCCACTCACCCACGGAAGAATGGGTGTCCTCTGGATAGGGGGCATGTAGGAACCACGCCGGGCGTCCTAGGAATAGCTCATGGGGCAAGTAGCCAGAAGCCGAACTCTCTTGGGAGTTCATCATCAACGATAGGACGGGGAGTAGTCTTACCCAGTCTCTGGTGCGTTCAGTTTTGCACCATATCCTTGCATTCTCCTTGAGGACACCAATCTGTCGCTCACATAGGGGGTTGCTCGTGTGAGAGTGGGGAGTCCCCGTAGACACCTGGACATTGAGGGATCTCAGGACCCTCTTGTACCAGCCGGTATCTGAGCGCACTTGTACGTCCTCATCGGAGTTGATCTCCTTGGGCGCCCCATAGACACAAAACCACTCCTCCAGGAGTATCTTGATAGTCTCCTCCCCGGTAATGTGCTTGGTACACAGGAACACCCTGGTAAACCTGGTCAACCCACAGGTTACCACGAGGGCGAAGTCATAGCCCCCGAACTTCCGCATCTCCGTGTAGTCCACGTATATAACACTGTTAGCACAGTGAGGGATGGGCAAGGTCGAGTAGAGACCTCTGTTCCTGATATCCCCTGGTTTGCAGGACCTACACGGGCACTTGTCCACGATAGGCTGGAGGGTTTTCCGCAGTTGGTCGTCAGTCCACGTAGTGTGGAACCACTGCTTGAATAGCCTCAGGGTACGGTCAGCACCCACATGACCCCTAGACTCATGGGTCCACTTTAGCAGCGCTGGGACTGTGTCACTGGGTACCAGGATGCAGTCCTCGTGCCAGAGGTAGCTCTTGTATCTCTTCCACTGATCTTGGTTGACCAGGAGGGGTTCAAGGCGTTTCCCCACGCCTTGTAGATATCCCCAAACTCCTTCAGGTACTCCGATTGTTGGAGTCCATCCAGGGGACGTATCATTGTGATGTTGAGGTCCAAGTGGACGTCCATACGGCTGAACGCCTCCTTAGGCAGCGCTTCAGACGGGGCACCAATCAGGGCGTCGAAGTCGTTGCGGCTGATGTAGTCTGCAGACTCGTTCTTCACTCCCTGGATATGGTGTACCGTCAGCCGTAGTTGGCTGAAGTAGGTCCACCAGCGCCGTAGCTTGGCCTTCTCAGGTGGGGGACCTTTCCGGAAAGTGCGGACCGGCTCTTGGTCACACAGCCAGGCCACAGGGTTACTCCCCAACAGTCGTGCTTGTGAGGATAGCACCAGCATACCCGCGAGCAATTCCTGCTCATAAGTGGAGTAGTTCACCCTGGCCTGGTTCCATTTCCAGTTCCAGTGGCCCAGAGGTACTAGGACCCTCTTGTCGTCAGGGCAGCTGTGCTTGAGTGTTCCATCTCGGTTGAGACCTTCAGTCCCCCATTGGGAAATAGCCGAGTCGAACTCCTCCTTCTCTAGTGCTTGCCATTGGAACAACGTTCCACCACCCCCCACATTGCTGGCGTCGGTCACCAGGATAATCTCCCCTTGTGCCCTAGGCACGCCCAAGCACTTAGCGTTGGCCACCTTGTCTTTGAGCTCGTCAAACGCTTGTTGCTCTTGTGGTCCCCAGCGCCAAATAGTACTCTTCTTGATCAGGTCTGTCCGGTGTAGGTGAAGTTTTTGATATGGCGGCGATAGAAGTTGCACGCCCCAATGAAACTGCGTACATCATGAAGTCCTTTCTTTGGGTCTTCGTGTCGTACCTTGGCGTCCATCAGGGGTTTGGCCTTAGAGGCCGCTGGGGTCCAGCACCCATAGGGAATGTCAAAGCCCAGGTACTGCATGGTCTCCTGCATGAACTCACACTTCTCCAGCTTGAGTCGTCTGTGGTTCTCTTGGCAGACCGCAAAGAACTCACCCAAGAGGATTAGATGGTCCTCCTGGGTATTGGTCCCGAGGCATACATCGTCGATGTGTGCTTCCATCTGGGCCCCACGGAATATGAGTTCCTGCACCTTAGGTCTTCTTCATAGGATGGACAAGATCTTGTTCATCAGCTCTTGGAATAGAGCGGGTGTGTTGGCCACGCCAAACGGCATGACCTTCCACTTGAACACCCTCCCCTGAGGGGTAATGAAGGCTAGTAGCTCCTGAGCGTTGGGCGTCAGTTCCACCTGCCAGAATCCGCTCCTCTTGTCCATCTTGGTCTTGTAGCAACAGGAGGCTATCGTCTCAAGGGTAGACTCCATATTAGGAAAGGACCCTGAGTGGTTGAGCATTTTCTTGTTCAGCTCTCCCTAGGCCACTACCAGCCGTTTGGCTGTAGACCCAGGTTTGGCCACCAGGAAACAGGGGCTGCAGTGTTGGGGGTAGTCCCCGTCCTTGTACTCCAGGACTAGGCCAGCGTCGATACATTCTTGTGGTCTGTCGCTCGATCTCGTCGGCCTGCTCTTTAGGAGCCGGATAGGGTCTCCTCCGGATCTTATGACCCACAAACTCGGGTTTCAGCTTGAGGTCCATCTGTACCAGCTTGTCACATGAGGCTGGGGGTGGTAGTTCCCCGAACACCTCCAGATAGGTCCTTATAAGTGTCTGCACCCACGGGTCAAATGGCTTGATCTTGTCCTCCATGTCCTTGTCAGAGTGTAAGTTGCTTGCCCTCTGAGTAATAGACGTCGGGAGGTGATCCTCCACCGACTCTTCGCCCTTGGTAGTATCCTTCAACCCTTGGTAGGCATAAAGTAGGTCTCGTTCAACCATCTTCGATGGACGATGGCAACATAAGCACGCTCAAGGGGGTTCACATACACATTCCTCCCAGAGGTCGTCCTCCTCTGGGGTCCTCACATGGGCACCCCACACGCTCTTCATGAGCTTAAGATGTACCTCCCTTTGCCAGGTGGTGATCTTCTGTTCGAGGTCCTCCTTCAATTCAGATAGATCCCCCATACGTCCTTGCTTCAGTGGCCATGAGCTGCGGGTAGGCCTAGCGTAGCATAGCTTTTTTGCCACCAACCTCCTCTTGGAGTCCACATACTCCCTTAGCCTGGATCGGGGATCCAGCTCTTCGTCCAAGGGGTCTTCCACCCTCATGGAGAGTAGGGGCTTCAGTGGGGCGACGTACTCGGCGTTCTCCACTTCCTCCACTAAAGAAGGTCCCTACCAGGACCGGCCCCCACTGTGCCCCTTCCGCCTGTAACCCCTGCTGATTTACTCCGGATCAACGATTGCATTCCTCAATTTCCAGGGTCCAAATCCAAAAATATAGAAAATAAAATCCTCCTTCAACCCTGAATGGCAACCAGATCCCACAAGTACAGCAATAACCCAATTCACAATCCAAATCAGGCTGCGGGCTTTCGTTCAGCACACCGGTATTCCCACGGTGGCGGGCATGTACAAGAATTGCACCAAGGAAGAAAGCCCTGAAATTGGCATATGAACACAAATAAAGCAAAGTTGGGGAAAGAGGTACACATACACATTCACAGCCATAAACCCCTCATTCCCTGGATTCAAGACCTTCCCTTGACTCACCAACATATTGCCTTGAACCAGGTCAAATAGGATGGCTGAATGCCATGTGTCACAAGTCACTACACAAACCCCAAAAATGTGTTCACTCCCAAGCCTCTAAATCCTAGCCCAATAGGGGAGGTGGCGTGTCATGGCCTAGAGTGGCACTCAGGACCATGCTCTACCCTGACATAACCTTGGTTGGACTTGGAATCGATTGGGCTTAGAGAAATGACCTATGAGTTTGAACTCATAACATGCCAAAAAACTGCCAATTCACACCATATTGGCCATATATCACATATATGCTCAAAATTGAAGTTACCACTTATCCGAAGGCTCAGAGCATGCATGGATTCGAAGTCTACTATTCATGGAGGATATAGACCAAAGGCCCATGCCCATGTACATCCCCACCTTACCCTCGAAACCCCTTCGGATATGGGCGCCACGCACTGCCCAAGTCGGCCCATGATCTTGAGACCAAATCTTGTGATCCTTCGTGCGCCAAGCCAAATGGAGTACGCGATCCGGCATATGGTGGTGTTCAACTCCAAAGCATATGCCAACATATGAACAACATACCATGGTTCGACTCTCCATAGGCTTCTTGCTGTTTGCTGACCAGGTAAGTACACAAAACGCAAAAATGAGCAAAAATTGAGGTCAAAAACATGCAAATATGACCAAATACAAGGTTGTCATGATAGTATATCTCTATGCTCACCCATGATATCCGCTCATGATTCAATACACAAATGATTGGAACCATTTGCGAACAATTCCCCCACTTGGATCCCCAATCGGACGCATGGAGATACCTTCGCCACTAATATCTACATGCCCCATGAAAATGGGAGTGCACCCATGGATCTCTTTGTCAAACATACCATGAGCAATACATATGCGGTAGACTTGGTCTAGCGCTTTGAATTCCACAATTGGGACATGGGCAAAACCCTTGTCACGTATGGCTCCCCATCTCTTCGGCCACACGAAGATATATAACATGGGCGTGAGCATATCAAGACATATACCATGCATATAAAACATACCCTCAAAAGTGGCTCCCACCATGATATGCCATGTCCCTCCATTGGCATAACTTCACGTTAAAAATACGTAGGAACCCAAGGAAAGTTGCTATGCAACACCAACACTCATGCGGCACACTCGAAAGTCGCATTAAAATATTCGGTTGCACGGTCCAAGAGTTATATATCACTTTATACCCTCTTGACCCTTTTCCCTTGCTACACCGGGCATGTGTGCGCACCAAAGGCGTTTGATGCTTCCTAAATTAACTTGAGACTAAGGCGCTTGCAACCCAACCTTCCTTATTCTCTTTCCTCACACTCGCGCGTAGATATGATCCTTCAAAGTGGTCCCGGGATTCGCTTTTGTTTCCTTTATATCTCCAAGTCAAATGGGTGGCAAGTATAAGGGAAACCTGATTCGGGCATAGGGAAAGGAGTATGACCAATCGACGAAGTCCAAATCAAGTGCGGCGATGTCGAAGTCGAAAATCCGCTTTCGACATCGCGAAAAAGTCGGATTAATATTTCGAGTACTTATTTAGAGAATTGCGGAAGCAACGAACCCTTTGCTGATGAAATCTGACCCTTCAACGGAATATCCGCCAAAATATCTGGAAATAACAGTTAACCAATCGGTTAACGCAAAATCGCGAGCCAACTGACAGTCGCCGATACATTGACCATCAGAACGAAAGGCTGAAAAATTACGGAAACATCATGATAATAAAACCCTGTTGATTCCTGATATTCCGATATATAAATCTCCGCTGGCGGCGCCTCGGTTCTGAATATGGCCGCTCATAGCCGGAATGGCCAAACCTATCACACTATCACATCGGGTTAGATCAGGTGGATGGGAGAGTATGATATCAGCCAATGGCGGCTTGCCGGCACATAGATACACACCCAAAGTGACCCCAAGATGGCCACGGGGGTACGAACCGGCTTCACCCCCCTTCTCAGAGCGTTGTATCCGCTCGGAAACCAATGAAGAGAGGACGGGAGGACCCCAATGGGCTCCAACCCCCCCCTCCATGTCCCAAGGACACATGGAGGCCCCACACACGTCGTAGGCGTCCCCCATGCCCCAAGGGAGGGGTGAGGACACTGATACTCAGCGCCCTACGCCATATCCGGTCTCCTCTTGATCTACAACATGGACCAAGGGGATCAAAGATAGAAAAACGTCGTCGGTCGACCTAAATAAGTATACCACAGTGAAATATATAATGTGGAGATCGAGTGAAGGGGGTACATGGCCAATCAAGGCCGAAAAATCCCCGGATGAACGCCCTCACCCGTCTCCCCAAGCACAGAAACAAACAAAATGCCAAGGGGGATCCATTACGGTGCTACAGCAGCAACCAAATGGACCAATACGTCCGTGACATCCAAAGAAATACTCTTTTTCTTTAGGTAGTCCATCCAGACCGTGGTGTACCTCGGCACAAAACTGCTCGGAGGTTCCCACGAGTCCCTGGATGCGGCGAATCCTTTCCAACGGACCTTGTAAAGCCTACCCCCAGGCGTCCCCGGGTCCGGCTTGTCCGCCAGGATCTTCTCAGCGGTGAAGTCGTCGTCCTCACCCTCGTCGTCCGAGTCCACATCGCCGGCCGTGAACTCGAAGGTGACGGGACGTCCGCTGGGGTCTGGTGCTCGGGAACAGAGCTGGGTATGGTCGCGATCCAGGATCTTGTTATCCCCCACACGAACCGCATACACATCCTGCCCGACCTTCCGCACGATTACCCCCGGCACATACCAAGATGCCTGCCGATGCCTGGACAGGACATCCTTGTGGTGCCGCTCCACCCACACGGTGTCTTGGAGAGCATACTTCTGGACTTTTCCCTGCTTGAAGTACTTGGCCCTCTTGTCATGCTCGTCCTGTAGTGCCTTGCACACCTTGGCCGCCGTGTCGTCCGCCTCAGCCATCATGGCATTCGCATCCCGGGCCACTTTGCCATGGTTCATCCATGGGAGAGTGCGTGACACTCGATCCCGTAGGAACAGGATGCGATGGGGTGACAGTCCAGTGGGTCCCGGAAGGTCGTGATACGCTTGGAGCACTCTCCACAGCGAGTTATACCAGTTCCGGCCCGGTTCGTCAATGTGCAGCTGGCGGAACTTCTCGAACATCTGCCGCCCGGCCACCTCAGCACGGCCATTCGACCGGCTGTGGTACGCCACGGTCTTGGCGTGTCGAATCCCCATGTGCTTGCACATCGTCTTGAACCACGTCCCCACAAACTGACTGCCCCGATCGCTGCAGATGACAGCTGGGACATCGAAAATCGTCAGCCAATGCCTGATCATGGCATTAGCGACGGTCTTGGCCTGCAGCCCCACTCCATGCTTGTCCTTCTTGTCCTTCTTCTTGGACTTCTTGCCCGGGACTGCCACGATATACCCGCTGTGCCTGTCCACCGCCAGGATGACACAGTCGTAGGTCTCGCCTTCCACGGTGACCTCAGGCATGGCGAATACATCCATGGCCACGGACCGCATAGGGGCCTCCGGTATAGCTGTGTACACCGGGTTGCCCGCTGTGGAGTGGTTGGGGCTCTTCGTGGCCCGACACACGGCACAGTCGCTGCAGTACCTATCCAGGATGGCGTAGTACCCCGGAGGGAACTTGAAACGCCACTCCAGGTCCTGCTGCATCTTGTCTCGGCCAGGGTGCATGAGCTGGGCGTTGTGCCAATGGTCAATGAGCTCCTCCACTCGGTTTCCGGGCACCAGCAGCTTTTCCTTGAGGAACAACTTGTCGCCATCCTCGGTCAAGCCCTCGGGCCATTCGTCGTCCGACGGGGCGCTCACGGCATTCCAGTACTTGCTCCAGTGCTCGGATGCCGCATAGTCATCCGACCAGTCCTCTGTGAGCACCGACCTGACTAGCTCTACAGGGGCCACCATCCATTGCTCGAGGGTTTCCTCCCGAATAGCTTGGACGCGGGCACCCCGGAACTTGGCCAGGTCCGTACGGTTTGCCATCACCACAAAGCACTTGACCCCCTCCTGCTCCATGACCTTCTCCATCTCGATGATGCGCTTGGCCTCCTCGGTCTCCTCGGCGTCTCCATGGCTGGATATGTCCATCCAAGCCTTGCCCGCGGGGTAGGCCCATCGACTGAGGCAATCTGCCACAGTGTTGTCGTTCCCCGGAACGTATACGACGCTGAGGTCGAACTTGGCGAACGTCTCATGCCATCGGGCCCTCCTTGCCACCGGTCCCGAGGGGGTGTCGACGTGCTCCCTGTGCCAGCTCTGCAAGGACTGATGGTCCGTGCAAACCACCACCGGTTGCAATCCGATGTGGCCAGACCACTTGCTGAGCGCACATACAATGGCGTACGTCTCCTTCTCCCTCGCGGTCCAGGTGCGGCGTTGGCCCTCGGCCAGGATCCGGCTCCAGAACGCCACGGGTACGTGTGACCCGTCGTCCCGGATTTGCTCGAGGACTGCTCCCACGGCATAATCCGAGGCGTCTGTCCGTAGCACGAATCCCTTGTCCGGGTCCACCAGGAACAGCCCCAACTGCCCCAGGAGTCGCTCCTTCAGGCTGTTGAACGCATCCTCAGCCTCAGGGGTCCAGGCAAGCTTCTTCTTGCTCCCCTTCCGGCCATCGAACTTGCCCACTTGCAGCATCTTGTGTAGCGGCCCCGACAGTTCTGCATACATCCGGACATAGCCCGAATAGTAATTGCAGAACCCCATGAAGGACCGGAGTTCGCTGATGGTCTGGGGCTTCTCCCAGTGGTGCAGGGACGCCAGCTTCCCAGGCATGGGACGGCGTTGCCCGTGACCAACCACGTGACCCGCGAACTCCACTTCCTTCACGAATAATGAGGCTTTGGTGGGCTTGCACACCATGTTGTGCTTGTCCAACTCGCTGAGCACTCGGCGCAGATCCGTCTCATGCGCGTCGATGAGCTCATCCTCTGTCATGTTCTCCGTGCCGGACCCGATGATGATGTCATCCACGAAGGGATCGGCACAGTCCCGGACAGGACCGAGTAGGTCCTCCATCATGCGCTGGAAAGCGGCGTTGCCATTCT
This sequence comes from Eutreptiella sp. 'Long Island Sound 2002', assembly GCA_964036045.1. NCBI lineage: Eukaryota > Euglenozoa > Euglenophyceae > Eutreptiales > Eutreptiaceae > Eutreptiella > Eutreptiella sp. 'Long Island Sound 2002'. The sequence continues at coordinate 48,868,902 of OZ038394.1, forward strand.
TGGCGCCCATAGGCACCACTTTCCACTGCATGGGCCCCAGCGGCGTTGACATCGCTGTGCAGGGCCTGGAGTCCGGGTGCAGCGGCATCTGGTGGTAACCGTGTTTCAGGTCCAACATCGTGAAAATCCGCTTTTTCTGTTGCTTTTGGAGGATGGAGTCGATCAGGGGAAGCGAGTACGAGTCGTGCTCGGTCTGCTCGTTCAAACCCCTGTGATCCACCACCAACCTCCACTCGCCCTTCTCCTTCTTGGGTACGATGAAGGCTGGGCTGGCCCATTCACTGTCGGAGGGTTCGATCCATCCCCGCTCAATGAACTCGGCCAGCAGCTTCTTCATGGCCTCGGCCCGATCGCCCTGAAGTTGGTACTCCCGATGACGATAGATCTTCGGGTTCGGTTTCAGCTTGATCTTCGCCGTACCAAACCTCCCACGATCTGGAGGGTTCTTGTTGGCGACGCCACTGAATAGCCTTCAGCTCGGCAACCTTCGGGTTCTCCTGAGCCTCTTCAGCCGCTTGCTTCGGTATAGACACAACCGACCGCACTGCGGTATAGGCCTCTTCTGGGTCCGATTCCGACTTCTCCTCGTCCGAAATGCCGTCTTCATCGTCGTGGGGAGCTCTTCCCACCGATAATCTTCGGAAATTTGCGGCCTCGGGCTGGTGACTGTCGCTATCGGCACCCATTCTCGGAAAATCCCATGTTGGTGGGTCCGACCCAACCGGACCATCGTATTGATCCGCGATGTGATCCATGACCCTCGCCACGAACTCATCCTTCTCGTACTTGCCGGTGACCAACATCTTGTCATCCCACCAATGCGGAGATGTGACCATGGCCCGCCTCTTCTTGGCTGCCACACGGTCGTGCATCCCCATCCGCATGTAGTTGACGACGTCGTCGATCTCGGCGCGGGACAGGACGTCAATGCCATCAATTGGCTGATCCGTCCCCTCCTTGGGCTCAAACATGACCTTCATGGGCACCGCCTCCACCCTACGGATGAATGCTTCATCACCCGTGGGCTGGGCTTGCGCCCCATCCACCAGGAAAGCCTTGGTACCCCACGCTTGACCCGGGGAGGGCATTGATACACCCTTGGCGTCGATGAACAACTCCTCCTCTGGCCCCAATGACATCTTGTTCAGGGTGATGGAGTCCAGCGTCGACTTGAGACCCTCCAGCGGACATGGGGTGGATCCTATGCCGGTTATGACCAGGATCCCCTTCGCCCTATCCGCGATGATCTTCTCCACCGTACGTCTGGTATTGCCCAGGGAGCCATGCCAATACATGGGTCCCCACTCCTTCAAACCCCAATGCCTGTGCCAGGCTGAGTCTCCTCGATGCCAATGCCTCCTACACTTCCGCAGAAGTGGGGCATCCCGGGAAGCGAAGACGTCCGTCTCGGGCACTTCAGCTCCCAGCGTCTGAATCATCCTGGTGTACACTTGTGGCGCCATTCCATACTCCGTGAGCTGAACTCCACGGTCTCCTCTGGACTTGGCACCCACAGCTTGCACCGCTCGGACGATCCGATCCTCTTCCTCAGCATTCCATTGGGATGACCCGCACGCATAATCCGTGGACAGCCATGTGAGGCATTCGTCGTCCTCCCGGACCAGCGTTGCGCGATGGGGAAGGGCTCCAATGGCGTTGGCCACCATGAAGTCATACCCCATGATCATATCCCAATCGGTGATATCGGCCACATAGAAGTTCCCGGATAGAGTGCTTCTCTTCGCCTGATCAGGGCGGTTCAAGCGCTCATGTTCCCAGAATTCCATACTGATAGTGGCCTCATGGGTGCCACCACCCATGATCTCTCCATTGGCGACCTTCAGGCGGACCGGTCTCCGGCTGGGCTGCAGGAATTTCTCCTTGAACAACCCTCTCCGGACCAGGCTCACCTGGGCACCCGTATCCACCAACACATCCACCACCTTCTCCTCTCGTCCGCACCGTACTCGCACCTTCAAGTGCAACTGCCGCTCGTCGCCATGAGGTGTATGGACGACTCTCACGGAATGCAACTCTAGCACGTCCGGGTGCATCAGGACTTCAAGGGTATGGTCACGGATGGTGTAGATCTTGGGTTGGTCCTGCCCGTCCACGGGGCTCTCCGTGGTCGCTCCTTCCTTCTTGCCATGTCCCGCACCCACATGTACTTCCCTTGGCAGGGCGCTCCAGGGGTTGGGAGTGGCGAAACTCAGTGGATTTGGCTCTTCCGGAGCCTTCTTCGGCACCCGATGTGCCTTTGCTTTCTCAGGGATTCCACTGATTTTCGGAGGAGAGACCTCCGAGGTCCCACTCCCGTGGGGGCTCCTCTAGACTTGGCTTCCCGCAGCCCCTTCCGGCTGCGATCCGCCAGGACTTTGTCCTCCACGTTGCTGGGCTTTGAGTTCCTCCAGTGTCCTCAACATGTCCTCAGCAACTTCCTCGATCGACCTCACTCGTCGGTCTTGACCAGGTCCACCACCATAGCCTCTTCCTCCGCCTTTTCCTTGGCCTTTGCCTTGGCCTTTTCCCCCGTCTCCGCCCTTCGCCTTCCAATCGGAAATCCGCTGCTCCTTGGGCTTCTCTTCGGGGTGGGCGGCGAAGTAGGCCTTCTTATCCGCCTCATACACCTTGCACTGACGATGGTCGTGTGCATGGTTGTTTCCCTTGCCATAACAGACCCAGCACCCGTCGTGCTGAGACCTGTACTCTCGGAACGAGAGCGGTGGGTTTCCGATCCTCCTTGGCTCTTTGCCCTTCTTAGGTCCCACCTGGCTCCATCTGGACCGATCCTGCCCATTGTTCTTCACGTTGTGCGCCACAAACGCGAAGAAATGGGCCTCCTCGTGATCCTCCCGGGACCAGTGGTCTTGGCCACTTCCACTACCATCCTCCGCGGAGTTGGCCGTGTCCTCCTGGATCTCCCGATGATGGCGGTCTTCTCGGTGTCCTCGTTGCCCATGACCATGTCGATCCTGCACGTGGGCCTCGTTCTTCGCATTGAGCTTCAACTCCACCGTGATGTACTTCACGATCTCGTCAAGGCTCATGCGGGCGAAGATGATTTGCATCCTCAGCGGCTCCCCGCGCCTCCACTCCACGTTGTTGAGGCGCAGCAACCTTTGCCCCATGGAGTCCCCGAATACCTCCACGTACACGGCGTTCTTCAGGCCCAACATCCGGTTGGGTTCGCCCAGGTTCCTCCTGAAGAACTCCATGATACCCGCGTGGGTATCCTCCGCCGCCATAATCCTCACCGCCACGCGCTTCTTCGCCCTCTTCTTCTCCTCGTCCTCCACTCTCCTCTTCCAGCTGCCGGGGAGGACGTCCTTTAGCAAGTGGCGGATCTCACTGGCCTCGTTCCTGTCTTCCACCAACTTGAGGCATCTGCGGTACTTCCGCAGATACCGGTTCCACTCCCGGACCCGCAACTCACCGCGGTCCAGCGGCAGTGGAATGGACCACAGGTCCTCCAGCTTCTGGTTTGGAGCGTCCACCCGCTCCTCGTCCTCCAGCCACTGAAGGCAGGCCTGCTCCGTCCGGATCAATCCTTCCCGGATCTGATCCCGCAGCTCCTCCTTCAGGTCCTGCGCCAAGCGGTGTGGGAATGTCCGGCATACCCACTTGTCCCGCGGCGCTCCCCGCATCTCGCCGACGACCTCCTCGGCGAAGTCCTCCCAATCCAGGATGAAGTCATCCAGGTTGGACGGGTTCCCGTCGTAATAGGGGATTTTGATTCCCCTGAGGTCGTCAATCCTGATGGCGTCTCCGACGTCTCCAGCCACCACTCCACCGAGACGGATACCACCTGTGGCCGGGGGGTGTGAGTACACTCCCCGTACATCCCTCTCCTCCATGGAGTGCGGTCCAGTTGGGCCTGAACCCATGGGGTTTGGAATGCGGGAAGGATTTGCCCCATCGGCCGTCCATATCCCCGTATTGGGATCCTTCGCCCACAGGTTTCCGCTTGGATGGCCTCGACCATGTCCGTCGGCGCTTCCCATGGTTCGCCCCTGCATGGTCTGGTTCTGGATCTCGATCTTCTCTTCCGCATAGACTGCCATATTCGTCGTGAGCGGTACATCCTGGGCGGCATGGGACATCTGCACCGTCAGGCTCCTCGGGTCCGTGGTTACGTGCCCTTCCCGCATGGACCCAGCCGGTGCCGTGTGTTCCCCGAGCATTGTGGACTCGCTGAACAGAGGAACATACGGCAGCGCACCCGGGTCAACACGCGGAGGCGCGTATGGTGCCTCTGCAGGGCCGCCCATGGGTTTCTCCATGGCGCTCCTGAGGGTCTTAACCCGCTCCACCAGCTCCACCGCGGCCGGCTTTGCCGGGAGCTCCGGACCCGAGGCGAGGGGCTGTTGCTCCTCTAGCCTTCTCAGGCGTCCCGACATGTCCTCCACTAAGTGGAGGAGGCTGTCCACCACTTGCTGCTGCTTCTGCAGGGCCAGCTCCAGATTCTCCCGGTACCGGGCCTGATCCGCTCTCAGCTCCTCCATGTGGTTCTCCGCTGCCGACTGGTCGTCCAGGATCCCCGCGATGTCCTTCTCTAGAGCGTCCTTGGCGTTGTCCAGGCGGTCAAGGTGACGCACGATGGCGTCCATCCCCATCTTCGGGTACTTGCCCATGAGGAAGGACAGGTGATCACAGTGGCACGCGGCGTGCTGTCCGCCTGATCCAGCGCATCCCGCGGTTCCCGGCGCCTCGGACTCATCGCCCATGGGCGTATCGCCTATGGCGTCCGTCTCAGGTCCCGTATGCCGGGGCACAGGTGCCGTCCGGGCCCTGGCTGGCCTCTCCAAGCCCTCGGCGTCGTGCTGCAGGGCGGGCTCAGGGGCCGTATGCGCCCTGACGATCGGCGCGGGCGTCTCCGGCTCCGAAGGTGGCTCGTAGGCTGTCCGATAGCCCTCGGAGTGCCCCTCGGATTCCCACAGCCTGACCGGGCTGGGGTCCGTATCCATAGCCCCGGCGTCCCTTGCCGCGGACTTGGGTGACCCGCGCTTCCGGTAGCGCCGGGCCCGTCCTCCACTGCTGCCTGAATGGCAGGCCTCATCAGAGTCCTCCGCGGCGGAGCGGAGGTTGCATGCCTTTCGGCAGCGACGCTCACACATGGAGACCAGGTCCTCCATGTCACGTCCTGCTCTTCCCGAGTGTCGTTCTTCTCTTCGGGCTTCAACTTCCGGAGTTCGCCATGCTCTTGAACGTCTCGGTCCTTCTATGGCTCCAATCTCCGGCGTGGTCTCCACCGAGTCCACAATACGCACCCGGGGCGTACTTGGGCAGGGCTCATAAGGGCCCAAGTCCCCGGGTCGGCGGTTGGTAGGGGCAGCAGGTAAGCCTCTGCTACCATAAAGAAGGTCCCTACCAGGACCGGCCCCCACTGTGCCCCTTCCGCCTGTAACCCCTGCTGATTTACTCCGGATCAACGATTGCATTCCTCAATTTCCAGGGTCCAAATCCAAAAATATAGAAAATAAAATCCTCCTTCAACCCTGAATGGCAACCAGATCCCACAAGTACAGCAATAACCCAATTCACAATCCAAATCAGGCTGCGGGCTTTCGTTCAGCACACCGGTATTCCCACGGTGGCGGGCATGTACAAGAATTGCACCAAGGAAGAAAGCCCTGAAATTGGCATATGAACACAAATAAAGCAAAGTTGGGGAAAGAGGTACACATACACATTCACAGCCATAAACCCCTCATTCCCTGGATTCAAGACCTTCCCTTGACTCACCAACATATTGCCTTGAACCAGGTCAAATAGGATGGCTGAATGCCATGTGTCACAAGTCACTACACAAACCCCAAAAATGTGTTCACTCCCAAGCCTCTAAATCCTAGCCCAATAGGGGAGGTGGCGTGTCATGGCCTAGAGTGGCACTCAGGACCATGCTCTACCCTGACATAACCTTGGTTGGACTTGGAGTCGATTGGGCTTAGAGAAATGACCTATGAGTTTGAACTCATAACATGCCAAAAAACTGCCAATTCACACCATATTGGCCATATATCACATATATGCTCAAAATTGAAGTTACCACTTATCCGAAGGCTCAGAGCATGCATGGATTCGAAGTCTACTATTCATGGAGGATATAGACCAAAGGCCCATGCCCATGTACATCCCCACCTTACCCTCGAAACCCCTTCGGATATGGGCGCCACGCACTGCCCAAGTCGGCCCATGATCTTGAGACCAAATCTTGTGATCCTTCGTGCGCCAAGCCAAATGGAGTACGCGGTTTGAGGTTTGAGGTTTGATTTGGCGGGTACTAGACGCCTTTCGGCCCCGGGGGGCCACCTGGTCGGGCCAGGTGATATCCTCCCCACCGGGTCCTAGTGGGGGGCCCTCCAAGACGCACCTCCTGCCTGGTGGCGGAGTCCCCCGGGTTCACAGAGCTCGGAGCCCCGTCCTTCCCCGGCGTCCCCGTTTCGCCACTCCCCGGTCAGTGCATCAATTCGCAGCCGTGGCCGCGGGCGCTTACCCACTGCGTCGCCCCCCTAATGCGTGGTCGCCCGGGGCACCGGCGCCGCCGGGCCCGTGCTACTGGCTTGTCGCCAGTGGGACCCCCTTGGGCTGGCGCGGTGGCTGCCTAGCCTAGGGGTTGGGGCGTGGCGCTGTGCGCCACTACTGCCTTGGCGGGTGCAGTGTCCCGTCTGTGTGTGCGCGGCGCTCGCGGCCGGTTCGGGGGGGTTCGGGCCGGTTCCTGGTGTTGTGTTTCCCCTTCTTCCCTCTTCCCGCCCCGCGTATCCCGCGTTGCGTGTGGCGGGCTGTCCCGTCCGGGTGTCCCTTACCCTCGCTCGCTGGTACGCCATTCCAGGTGGTCTGTGCGTTCCGCGCGCTCGGTCCGGTTGCCCTTCTGGTGGTCCCCGCGTGTCCTTTTCGTGTGTGTGCGCTCGCGCTCTCGCGGTGTCCGCTCCCCGCTGGGTGGTGTGGCGCGCGCATCTCGCGTGGTCCCGGCACTGGGCGCTGGTAGGGCCGTTCCATGTGGTCCGTGCCCCTCCGCGTGTCCTGCCCCGGTCCCGTGCTCCGTCTGGCGTGCTTGGGGGGGGGCGGTCCGGTCCCGGTTCCCCCCTACTTGGCTTGGGGTTGCGGGGGCGGCGGCTGGGCGTCCCCGGGGGGGTGCCCTCGTCCGCGGGAGTCTCTTACGCCACTGAGGGGTGTCGTCGGCTATGAATCCTGCCCTGAGGGTGGGGCTGTGCGCCGTCCACGCGCAGTCCACGCGCACGGGGTCGGGACTGGGGAGGGGGCTGGGTGGGGTGCGTGGGATCGCCGACTGACGTGCACTGGGGTAAGAGGCGGGCAGTAGCACCACCGGGTCGCCGACTGACTGTAGGGCGGGGGGTCGCTCTGCCTCTTTCCGTCCCTCTGCCTTCCCTGGGCAGGCAACAAAGTGGGCGTCACTGGCGTTGCGCTGTCCATGGGGGGCGTGGCCCCCCATACCTCTCCGGTTCGTGTTCACCCAGCCTCTCCGGGTACGATCTGTGCGGCGTCCCGGTGCGCAGGCGTGGGCCCGTTTGTTCTTCGCGGCCCCCTTGTGGGCCGGCGGCCGGAGCGGGGGGGCGGGTCACACTCCGGCCCCCCTCTCGGGTGGGGGGGGTCCATTCCCCTTGCCTCGGGGGGGCTGTCGCGCTGCGGCCTCTCCGCTCTCGTTCCGGGCGGCGGCCTGTGGTACCCCTTTCTGGCCCTCCCCTCCGGCGCGCGCGTGCGGTCGGGGCTGACGTGCCGCCCCGGGGCGGGGGGGGGTGAGGGGCGGCCCGTGGACCGCTCCCCTGGGGGCCCCGGCTGACCTGCGAACCCCCCCTCATTCCCCTCGGAGTGGGCTGTGGTCACGGGAGGGTCATGTGGGGCGCGGCCTCCTTCGTGCTCCGGCACGCCGGTGTGGGTTCGTGGGGGCAGGTCCAGCCGCCGCTGCCCTTACCGTGTCGCCGTTCCTCCTGTGGGTGGGGGCGCCCCCCCGGCCCTGGGGGGGCGGAGGGTCGCGCCTGTGGCTCCCCAGCTGGGGTGGGTGCGGGGGGGGGGGGGGGGCCACCCCGCCCGCTCTCGGGCCTGTGTGGGAGGGGGGGGGGGGGGGGGGAGTGGGGGGGGTCCTTCGGTTCCCCGGCGATGCCCCCTGTCGGCCAAAAAGGGGGGGGGGGAGGGCGGCTTGGCGGTCCCAGCCCCGGGGGCCAGCCATCGGCCAGGGGGGTTGCGCCCTTCCCCCGCCCCCCTCTACCGAGTGCCGGATCCTCACGCAGTCCCTCCCTGGGGCCCCTCATCTCCCGGCCGTTGTCGCGCGGCGCTGGCCGGCCGGGGGTGGCCGTGAGGGTCAGCGGTCAGTGGTTAGCGGGTTGCGGGGCCGCTTTCCCTGGGTAGGCAACAAAGCGGGCGTCCCTTGGCGTCGTGCTGTCCATGGGGGGCGTGGCCACCCATACCATTCCGGTTCGCGCCCACCCGGCTTCTCTGGGCACGATCTGCGCGGCGTCCCGGTGCGCAGGCGCGGGCCCACTTGCTCTTCGCGGCCCCCATTGGAGCCGGCGGCTGGGGCGTCGGGGCGGGTCACACTCCGGCTCCCCTCTCGGGCGGGGGGGTCCGTCCCTTCAGCCTCGGGGGGTGGGGGCCGGGGCCCCTGCGGCCGGCGGGCCGGCGGGGGGGCGGGGGGGGGGGGGGTGTCGCGCCGCGGCCTCCCTGCTCTCGTTCCAGGCGGCGGCCTGTGGTACTCCTTCCCGGCTCTCTCCGCGTCGCCGGTGCTCTCCCTTCCGGCGCGCGCTTGCGGTCGGGGCTGAAGTGCCGCCCCGTGGTGGGGGGGGTGAGGGGCGGCCCGTGGACCGCCCCCCTGGGGGCCTCATCTGACTTGACACCCTCCCTCCGTCACCTCGGAGCGGGCTGTGGTTACGGGAGGGTCATGTGGGGCGCGGCCTCCTTCCTGCTCCGTCGTGCGCGTTGGGGGGGGGCGGGGGCGGCATGGCGGCCCTGGTCCCGGGGGCCAGCCATCGGCCAGGGGGTCGCGCCCGTCATCCGCCCCCCCTACCGAGAGCTGGATGCCCGCGCAGGCCCTCGCCGGGGCCCTCACCTCCCCGGCCGTTGTCGCGCGGCGCCGGCCGGCCGGGGGTGGCTGATGGTTAGCGGTCAGTGGTTAGCAGGTTGCGGGGCAGCCGGTTCCTCCCCGCGCTTGGCGCCCCCGCACTCCCTCCCGCGGGTGGCGGCGCGTCCCCGCACGTCGTGCCGTACCGTGGGGGGGGCGTGGGTCAGGGGGCCCATCCCCCCCTCCCGTGCCCGCCGTCTGGGCCTTCACTTGCGCCGCCGCTTGTGTGGGGGCTGGGGCTGCGGCGGCGGCGGGTTGTGCCGGCGGTAGCGCCAGTGGGCGAGGGCGCTACGCAAAGCCCGGGGGAGCCAGTTGTTGGCGTCCGCATCCGTGATGCGGAGCACCGCTTCCCCCTCCAGGAAGGCCGGCCACGTCGGCTCCCTGTCGGGCCACGCCGCCCGGATCACTGACCTGAGGACCCTCTCGTGGTCCTCTGGTGCCGCCCACCCCCCCGGGGGTGCCTCTCGGTGTCCTCCGTCCCTCCGGAGGAGCACGGCATCGAAGGGCCGGTTCCGCGACCTCCTGGAGGTCCCCTGGTTGGCCCAGCACAACCACCCGTACACTTCTCCCACCAGGGGGAGGGTCTCCCCCCCCAGCGGGTCCGGGACTGCGCCCCAGTCCACGTTCCACGGCCGGCTCTCCTCCGCCCCCTGTGCCGGCCCCCCTCGCTGCTCCTGCACCTGCGGCGCCGATGCCACGCCCCGTCCCCCCTCCGCCGAGGCCACCCGCGCCGGCTCCGCCCTCGGCGCGGGGGGGGCTTGCTGGTGCTGGTGTCGTGGGGGTTGGGGGGGGATGAGCTCGCCGGCGTCAGGGTCGATGTTGTAGAGGTGGTGGTGGTGGTGGTGGTGGTGGTGGTAGGTGTGGTGTGCCGGCATCTGTTGGATGCCGGGGGGGATGCACCTCACCGGCTGCACTTCCGGCTGCGGGGGTGCCCCGCCCTCTGCCCCCCTCCCCGCACCCCGCCCTCCCCCCTGGGCTCCCGTGCCCCGTCCCTCCTGTCCCTTGGGGCCCTTGCCCTTGCCCTTGCCCTTGCCCTTGGGCCCCTTTCCGGTCCCGTGCCCATGTCGCGGGTCCCGCCTCTCGTCCCCCACACCCCGGCCCGCTCGCTCTCCCATCCCCCCTTGTCCAGCCCCCTGCGCCTGGGTACCCTGCCCGCGCCCCTGAACACCCTTCCCGTGCCCTGGCCCCTCCCCGACCCCCTGCCCGAGTCGCGGGTCCCGCCTCTCGTCCACCACGCCCCGGCCCGCTCGCTCTCCCACCACCCCTCGCCCCGTCCCCTGCACCTGGGCCTCCTGCCCGCGCTCCCGCGCGCCCTTCCCGTGCCCCGACCCCTCCCCTGCCCCCTGCCTGTCACGCCGTCCGCCGCTCCCCTCCCCCTCGCCGCCGCGCCCTTCCTGGACCACTCGCCGGGCGTCCCGCTGCCTTTGCAGTTGCGGCAGCGTGACGCCCGGCGGTGAGCGCTCGCGCTTCGGGGGGCAGTCGTGCCGCTCCCGCCCCGGGGGGAAGGGCTTGGGGGGGTACGGCTTGGGGGGGCTGGTGTGGGTGTGGGCGGGGTTGGCGTGGGCGCGGTACTTCGCGCTCTCCCTGCCCACTGCTGCTGCTGCGGCGGCCGCCGGCGAGGCGTCCGCGGCCCGTGCGGGGTTCTTCCCCCGCTTGCGCGGCGTGCCAGGGGCCGCAGCCCCTCTCGCGCCCTCCGCACTCTCCTTCGCTGCCGCGGCGGCCGCCGACGAGGCGCCCGTGGCCGCGGTCGCAGACTCTCGCACATCCTTCTCGGTCTTCGCTGCTGCCGCGGCGGCCGTCGGCGAGGCGCCCACGGCCCGTGCAGGGCCCGTCGCAACCCCTCTTGCGCCCTGCTTGCTCCCCTGCGCGGCCGCGGCAGCCCTCGGCGACGCGTCCGGCTCCTGCGCCGGGGCTGCCCCCCTTGCCGGCGGTGTGCCGGGGGCTGCGGCCGGGGCCGCGGCGTGGCTCGCCGCGGTCTCCGCCTCCTGCGCGTCAGGGCGGGGCGGGGCGGCGGGGCTGGCCGCTTGGGCGGCGGGGGCGGCCGTCTCGGCTGGCCCAGGTTCCCGGGCCGGCGGCGGCGGTCCGACCACCGCCGCCTCCGCCAGCCTCCGCTCCTCGCGCTCCGCGAGGGTCTCCCCCGTCCACTCTGGGGAGGAGACGGGGGAGCGGGAGCGGGACCGGCGGTGGTGGCGGTCGTCCCGCCCGAGGGACCCATCGGAGTCTGCCATTACTGTCACTCTGGTAGGCATGCGTGGTGGCAGGCGCGCCCTTCCCACTACCTCCTGGTGCATCAGTGCCGTGCCGTGGGCAGTGCCGTGTGGTGCTCTGCGGGGGGGGGGGGGAGGGGGTGGGGGGCCGGCTGTGGCGTCAGCCCCGCACGGCCGGGGGTCCGCGGCCATCCACCGGCATTGGGAGGGGAGGCGGGGGAGCCACGCGGCCCACGCGTCGCGCCACAGCTCCCAGTCTGGGACGGGGCTCAGGGCCCTGGGCCCCCGGGGGTCGTCGAGCGGTGCCGGGGGCAGCCGCACCAGATGGACCCCCGTAACGGCGGTGACCTCCTGTGTGCGCAGGAAGGTGTGTACTCCGTCCCGCGCCGCGGGCGCCGGGAGGGGGGGGCGGGGTACAGGTGTGGCCCCATAGAGGTCGGTGGGGGTGATCCCCAGGATCCGCCCCGAGCCCCCGCGGGACGCGACGACGAGGAGGAGGAGGGGGGTGCCAGGGCACTCTTGCCAGAGGACCTGCCCCCTGTGGTGGGCACCCCTGGTCCTGGAGAGGGGGGGGGACAGGTCTGGGTTAGCCCAGCCGCGGGGCGCGTGCGTCGCCGGTGGGAGGGCGGGGCACCAAGCGGGCTCCCTGGGGAACGCCTCGTAGACGACGGCGTACGGGGGGGTAGGCCCGGTGCCGTCATACACCGGGTTGGTCGGCCGGGGGCGGGCGGACGCCTCGTCCGCGCCTTCCACGAACACCGTGACCTCGCCCACCTCCAGGTCCTCGTCCGGCGGGTGTAGAAGGTGGAGCGCCGCATCCAGCTCGGACACTCCCCCCGGGTACGTGGCCCACGCCTGGTTCAGGTACGGGGCCGCGTCCCCGGGGTAGCGCGTCCTGAGGGCGTGCAGCAGGGCTGGGGCGCTACTGCGGAGGGACATGGCAGACCCCGCTCCCGTCAGCCGGAGGGCGTCCCCCATGGACAGGGGCCGGCCCGACCGATTGGACTCGCGCCACTCCATCCAGTGCCCGTAGAGGGCCGCTTCCGGGCTGATGAGCCCCGGCCGGACGGCGTTCACGATCCGGTGCATTGCCGGGAGCAACGTAGGGGCTCCCGCTCCGTTCAGGGCGCGGACGGCCGGGAGGGCGGTCTCGTTGAGGAAGGCCCTCGCACTGCCCTCCAGGTCGCACCGTGCGGCAGCGTGCGCTCCTTTTGCCTCCGCCACTGCGTCCGCCACCAGGCCCCGGACGGCCGCCTCCTGCGCCCTGCGGCGGGCCCTGGCGTGCCCCGGCCCATCCCCCCGTCGGCGTGGCATGGTGCTGCGGGCTCTGCAAAGGGCGGCGGCGGGTGGGGGTTAGGGGGCGAACACGTGCGACAGGTGCGCAATGGATGTGGGGTCCCGCAGGTGCACGTGGATCCATAGAAGGGCAGCGCCCGCGGGGCCCGCCTGTTCGTGTGAGGGGGTGTGTGCCCCCTCGATGCGCCGGCGCAAGGCCTCCTCCTCTGTGCGCCTGCGCGGACCTGCGGGAGGTTCGGGCCAGGGGCACGCGGCTACCTGGGTGCACCGCTCGCACCTGTTGGCGCCTGTCGCTGCTGCGGAGGACACCGTGTCACACTCTCCGCAGAGTCGGCAGGTGTGCGGGAGGTGGGAGGGCGGCGACCAAGGGTCGAGATGGCGGAGCCAGAGGTCGTCCCACCTCTGTCGGAGGGGGTCCCGGATCTCCAGCAAGCGGGCGCGGACGCGGCGCCGGTAGTCCTTGCCAAGCGTCCTCCGCTGGACCTCCTGCCACGTGTCGCCGGGGAGGATCCCGTGGTCGTGGAAGGCGGCGATGAGGTCGTCCCACGACGGGCGGGGGTGCCCCTGGGGGGGGCTCGCCATGTACACGTGGCGCCCGGTGAGGTGGGGCGTCAGCGCGTCCCATTGGCACCCGTTCGCGGTGTCCCTGTGGAGGAGGGCCAGTAGGGTGCCGTCCGCGACCGCTTCCCACCCCACTCGCAGCCCTTCGCAGCCGTCCAGTTCCTGGCGCAGCGCGGCTGCGATACCGGTGGGGAGCATGAGGAGTAAGGGCCCCTGGGTGTCGCCCAGCCGGGACAGGGCGTCGTCGTATACCGGCCCCCCCGCTTTGAAGTGCGCCACGGTGAGCTGGGTGGCCCCGTCCTCTGGGGGTTGCCACCGGACGGTGGCCGCAGCGTGTCCCCACGTGCGTATCTCCGTGGCCCGGAGCACGTTGGCGGTGTGAAGGACGATGCGGGGCGGGAAGGGCGTCCTGACGAGTGAGGATACGTCCCCAGTCCATCCCGTTTGCGGCCCCGGGGCCGCCTGCAGCCATTCCCCTGTCGCCGCGTCCCACGGGTGGTCAGGTCCCGCCCCTCGGACCATGGTGGGTCTCGGCCGGGTGTCCGGCCCCCACCCCCGGAGCGGGATGGCGGCGTATCGTTGCGCAGGGGTCTCCGGGGCGCGCGTGGCGGCGCACCACCGGTCCCACTCCCGCGCCCACTCCTCTCCCACGATGCGCGCCTCCCATGCGGTCATGGAGCCGCGCCCGATGATCCACGGTGGGAAAAGGGCGTCTTGCAGGTGCCTCGAGAACCCCCCCGGCAGGTCCTGATACGGGTGGGGGCCCTCTTGGAGTGGGCACTCCAGAGTGCCATTCACAACACGGAGGGAGGCTACGAAGTCCTTGTCAGGGCGCGGGGGAGGGGGAGGGTGGTCGCCCTCCGCCGCAGTGAGCCACCGGTGCGCCCGGGCCGCCGCGCTTAGGGGGTCGTGGAGGAGTTGCTCCAGCCGGTGGTTGCGAAGCTCCCACGCGAAGTCCCCTAGCCGGAGCATGTGGTGGAGGAAGTCGTCCACCGAGGTCCCTCCCGGCGGGTCGTATCGGGTTATGGCGCGGAGCTGCGCCTCCGCGTCCTCGGGCACCAGTCCGGAGCAGAACACCTCCGTCCACGTGGCGCCTGCGGAGCGCCACGAGGCCACCCACAGGGCCTTGTCCCCAGGTGGGAGGTGGCGGGCCGCCTCGTGCACCGCCTGGCGGTAGTGGGGCCAGAGGAGCCGCGAGTGGGTGCAGCCCACGTGCATGTGCACCGGGGTCTCTTCCGGGCCGCCGCAGAAAAGGCACGGCTGCGGGACGATGGCGACGCCGGAGAGCCGCTCCCTCCGGACGCGGAGCCTGCGCTGCACCGGCGTGTGGCCGTCTCGGGCCCGCAGCGCCCGGCGGTTGGTGGCCGCCGCGGTGAGGTCCCGGGCGTGGACGTAGGCCGTGGCGTGGGCCGCGCCCAGAGGTGTGTGTCCCCGGTGCGTCAGCGCATGGTCCGTCTGCGCCCGTTGTGCGACCTCGCCGAGCACCCGCATCGTGGGGGGCCGTAGATCGAGATGGCCGTCACGGCCGGCGACGATGAGTTGGGCGTGGCCAGGGTCCGGGGGCGTGTTCTGCAGGACGGTGTCCTGGGACGCCGCCCAGTCCGCCTTGTGCAGTAGGGCGTCACTGTGGTGCGAGGTGGCTCGGACGTACCAGAACGGGTGCCCGGCGTGTTGCCCCCGTGCGCACAGGCCGTCCCGGAGCCACCTCAGGGGCATCTGGTTGACCACCTTCGCTGCGCCCGCGGGGACCCCCGTGGTTCGCTCGCGATCTGCGTGCCGTAGGAGGTGGAGGATGACCTCGGCGTCCACCGTGTGGACCCATGGTCTGTGTGCACCGTAATGTAGGGGGAGGGAGGCGGCCACCCCCTCTCCGTCAGGCACCGTGCCCGAGATGGCCACCGCCCACGTGCGGGTGAGGTCGGCGGCGAGAGCGACGCTGGTGGCGTGTTTGCAGGGTCCGCCCCCGGATGCGTCAGAGGAGGTGTGTCCCCAGGCCTCCGGGATCCCCAAGCCAAATGGAGTACGCGATCCGGCATATGGTGGTGTTCAACTCCAAAGCATATGCCAACATCTGAACAACATACCATGGTTCGACTCTCCATAGGCTTCTTGCTGTTTGCTGACCAGGTAAGTACACAAAACGCAAAAATGAGCAAAAATTGAGGTCAAAAACATGCAAATATGACCAAATACAAGGTTGTCATGATAGTATATCTCTATGCTCACCCATGATATCCGCTCATGATTCAATACACAAATGATTGGAACCATTTGCGAACAATTCCCCCACTTGGATCCCCAATCGGGCGCATGGAGATACCTTCGCCACTAATATCTACATGCCCCATGAAAATGGGAGTGCACCCATGGATCTCTTTGTCAAACATACCATGAGCAATACATATGCGGTAGACTTGGTCTAGCGCTTTGAATTCCACAATTGGGACATGGGCAAAACCCTTGTCACGTATGGCTCCCCATCTCTTCGGCCACACGAAGATATATAACATGGGCGTGAGCATATCAAGACATATACCATGCATATAAAACATACCCTCAAAAGTGGCTCCCACCATGATATGCCATGTCCCTCCATTGGCATAACTTCACGTTAAAAATACGTAGGAACCCAAGAAAAGTTGCTATGCAACACCAACACTCATGCGGCACACTCGAAAGTCGCATTAAAATATTCGGTTGCACGGTCCAAGAGTTATATATCACTTTATACCCTCTTGACCCTTTTCCCTTGCTACACCGGGCATGTGTGCGCACCAAAGGCGTTTGATGCTTCCTAAATTAACTTGAGACTAAGGCGCTTGCAACCCAACCTTCCTTATTCTCTTTCCTCACACTCGCGCGTAGATATGATCCTTCAAAGCGGTCCCACGATTCGCTTTTGTTTCCCTTATATCTCCAAGTCAAATGGGTGGCAAGTATAAGGGAAACCTGATTCGGGCATAGGGAAAGGAGCATGACCAATCGACGAAGTCCAAATCAAGTGCGGCGATGTCGAAGTCGAAAATCCGCTTTCGACATCGCGAAAAATTCGGATTAAAATTTCGAGTACTTATTTAGAGAATTGCGGAAGCAATGAACCCTTTGCTGATGAAATCTGACCCTTCAACGGAATATCCGCCAAAATATCTGGAAATAACAGTTAACCAATCGGTTAACGCAAAATCGCGAGCCAACTGACAGTCGCGGATACATTGACCATCAGAACGAAAGGCTGAAAAATTACGGAAACATCATGATAATAAAACCCTGTTGATTCCTGATATTCCGATATATAAATCTCCGCTGGCGGCGCCTCAGTTCTGAATATGGCCGCTCATAGCCGGAATGGCCAAACCTATCACACTATCACATCGGGTTAGATCAGGTGGATGGGAGAGTATGATATCAGCCAATGGCGGCTTGCCGGCACATAGATACACACCCCAAGTGACCCCAAGATGGCCACGGGGGTCCAAACCGGCTTCACCACACAGGTCTGGACGAAGAAGGCGTCGTGTTCAGTTTCGTCATCTGAGTGGATAGAGCTAGGGAGCTCGGATAGTCCACACTCAGAGACTCCATCAGGAACAGGTACATGGCAGGGAGAGTTGGGGGCGTTGGTGTTAGTCACAACGTATTCATCTCCTCCTGGTATAGTCTCAATAGCATCTTGAGGTCGTAGTGGATCCTTCAAGTCACCCAAGGCGAGTCCATCGCTTTCTCGTTGTATAGCCAGGACCAGAGTCGAGTTCAGGTCTTCCCAGGGGATGGAGGTAAGACCTCCGTCCACCACACTGAGCATACTCCCCCATCCGGGTTTCCCGATAGGCGTCTTACGCCCCAGAGGCACGTAGATGGCCTCATCAGGTAACCGAACAGAGCTGATAGTCAGCCTGTCCAGGAGGGTTCGCCAGTACTCCTTGCCCCCATGGGCTCCCCAATCGGGGGAACACAGGACCATACGGGAACGTTCCAGGGCCACCTTGGTCAAGACCTTCCCCACTTCACTGAACCTGGGGTTCCCGTAGGCCATCCCGAAAGAGGGCCAGTAAAATTTGTAGCTGCAGTTCTTCCCCTTGCTGCAGTAAAGGTCCAGGACATGTTGCTTGTCGCTGGCGAACAACTCCACACTCAGGTCTTCTCCAGAGTAACCCAACCCCTTCAGACCTTGGTCTAGGACTTCCCCCAATAGTTGATAGTCCTCAGTTCTGGAGGCCGCCATCATGTTCGAGGGCTCCTCCTTCGATACCCACAGGTAGCTCGAGGTGTGCTCCGACTGCTCCAGTGGTACGGACTCTCTGCCACTGAAGCGGTAGGGTGGGGCCCCCCGCGTTGGCCCTTGAAGACCCTGAAAATGCAACAGAGCACAAAAAGCAGGCTTCAACCATGACTCCGGTCAGCGGTGTTATCTTCTGGATTTCAATCGCTTTAGGAGTCCATTTGACCACTTTTTATACAAATCTTTCCAGGATTTTTGCCGCATCGCAGGATTAGTCCTGGCTACATGGTCCCTGGAAAGGCGCAGAGGGCAAATTGATGAAATTGTCGCAAAAATTTATAAAATTAACCATAAAAATCGCTATTTCCCAATGTGAGATTACGCCTCTGCTGAGGTCATTTTTGCGCCTGCGGAGACTTCTGCGGTCGCGCTGGGGAGACCCGGCCGCTACCGCATCACCCCTCTCCTTAAGAGAGTTGCAACCCTGTAGGAGGCTTGCAACTCCGCACTGGAGTGCCCTGGAGGAACTCTCCGCTCAGTGACCCTCCTTTATGGGACACAAAAGTTTGTTTATCCCCCAGGGGGAAAAACAAGTCCCAGGGGTGGCCCTACCCTAGGTGTCCGGTGGGGAGCACCAATACTACCCTCAGGCAAAATCTGCCTACTTTGACACACTAGGAAAAGGAAAAAGGCCTTGGGTGGCCTGCCCCGTTTGCTTTGAAAACCTGTCAAAAGTTTTCAGTTTCCGGAAAACCTCCATGTTTTCAAAAACCAAGCAACAGGACAGGCACGCACACAGCACTGTAGCTCAGCATCAAGTCCATGGTGCTGTGTCAGTTCTTGCCTTACCCAGGCACCGTGCACTGTACTGTACAAGTGCGGGTGCATGTGCCAGGGGCTGAGCTGCCCCATATATACATGGATTTTAAGTCCCACATATATACCCAGTTGGTGGAGCCTGACAACACTGGGCCCAACTAAGTGGTGCTCCACCAAAGAAGGAAAACTGCGAGCACTCAAATAAAATATAATAATTACGCAGGTTCATCCTGCCCTTCTGCTACCCCCTTTAAGAGGTGCCATTACGGCTTAGCGCTGCAATCGGCGACTGCCCGGACTAGTCGTTTGACTGCCAATGGTCATCTTTTGCTTGGATGCCCATGTCGTTGGCCCTCCTGTTTGTTCCGTCCGAAGCTTGAGGACGCCCTTCAGGCGTTCGACCTCTGCCTCCAGTGCGGGCACTCGAAGGAGGACCATCTCCTCTAGTCTCTTGAGTCGCTCTTGCATTGGCTGCGCTGCCCGTTCATTCGGTGCCGCTCGTTCTGCAAAAGGATCATGCTGCTGCGTTGAGTGACTCCTCCACGGCGCACTCCTGGTACCATCTTGGCGCCCATCACCATGGTGAGGTCGATAGCCTCGTTGCTGCCCGGCTGTGGATTCCCTTACGGTCCTTTGCTCGAGTTGCGGTTGGTGTGCCGCTCGTCGCTGACCCTGGTATCTGGCGCTCTCAAAGGTCAGTTGCCGCCTTGGTGAATCTGCAGGCACTTGCTGCCGCGGAACCATGGCTGCATGTCTCTCCTTCTCTCCCAGATTCGCTTGCCTTGCTCGGGGCTCCTGCATTCCTCTGGTGGCACGCAGTTGTTCTCCTTGTCGCTGCCCCCACAGGTCACTTGGACTTGGATACGCCGGTTGGTACCACCGATCCTGCCCTCTGGCTGGCATCATTGGGGTCTTGGCTTTTGTCCGTCGTTCACCCGTGACAGGGGTTGAGGACTTGCTTGAGGTCCATTTCGTGCCGTCGGGAAACTTAATGTCATAATGACCTTCAAGCTCACTGCTGCCCGAACTCCATGGCGAGTTTGCTCTTGGACTAGCAGGTCCCCAGTCCGATGAGCTGCTCATTGTAGCCTCTCTTCTTTTGACAAACGGCTGTTGACCCTCCTCTCACTCCTTCACTGCGGGCGGCTGACGGCCGTCCTCTGACTCCTCCACTGCGGGCGGCTGATGGCCGTCCTCCTCGGCGCAGACGGCTTGACGCTGTCTTCCCTACGTGCTCATTTGGATCAGGTACTTCACACAGTGGTTTTACCCGGTTTAACCCGGTTGAACTCGGAAGGGGCGCGGTTGAACCGCTGAACCGCGGTTGAACCGCGGTTGAACCACCGCCAGCGCTGGCGGTGGCGGCTGCGCCAGCGGCGCGCGCGTTTCTGAACGAAATATTTGCATAACCGCCTGAAACTGACGCGTGACAAAGCTTTTTTAAAAAAAATTAAAAAATGTCCCACCACTGGCTGCAAGTGGTGAACGACCACTACAGCGGGTGGGGGGACCAACAGCTGGTGGACGACTTGTTCACCTTTTTTTGCACAAACGGCACGACAAAACGCCTATGGACACAGCTTGCTGACCGGGTGGGTAACACACAGAGGGCTTCCAAACAGACAAAAAGGGCTACAAAAAAAGCTTTCACAGGATCCGACGCCGTGCGCCTCATTTTGGACCTTGGGATGCCGAAGCGAAGGTATGTGGCACAATGCGCACATGCCTACAAGTGGTTCAACGGGGTTCAACGGGGTCCAACGGTGCGGTTGAACCCTTATCAAAAATGAACAATTGTGATTGCGCTTCGTGACAACGTTTGCACGCCAAAATAATCGCTTAATGTTGCCGAAAGCATGAATATATGAGTTGCAACGTGTTGCCCGCGTCACAAATGTGCATACTTTGTGGTTTGTACCATTGCACGCTTTTTTTTTTGCACGCAACCCATTCAACCGCCGGTTCAACCGCGCACTTTATCCCAATTTCTCAGTTCAACCGTCCCTAGGTATAAGAAGCTTATTTCGTGGGCCGATGCCAAAGAGAAGAAAACCCGTGCAAGCACCGTCCCATGGACACATTGCTTTCCGTCGTATGCAACGATGGATAAAGCTTGGTCCACGTAAAGTAAGAGACAAGTACTAAAAACGACCATAAAGGATGGAAGAGTTGGGGTTCGTTGGGATGTGGATGATTGGATACAATATATAGGTGATCAAAGGGATGTGCTAGAAGAAATGCACTTCCCAAGATTTAGGGATGATCACCCCTATGTACTTATAGTGCGTGGTGATGGGTTTCCATGTGGAGCAAGGTCATGGTGCCAAATTGCATGTGGTTTTGCAAACCACATGCAAAAAGCACGAACTTTGCTCTACAATTGGACCCTTGACCTTGCTCTCGTAAGTGAGCATGAAACGGATCTTGTGCGTGTCCTCTTTGGAGAGACACTAAAAAAAATACAACAAATTATTGACCGTGGCTACATGTTGCTCCGAGGGTTTTGGGTGCGAACGGTTGTCATTATTGGAGGCGATAGCCCTTGGCTTCGTCATATACTTGGTCTATCAACATTTTATGAAATTGGTTCAATTTATTCTTTTGCGACATGGTCTAGGGAGAAAGAAAGATGGGTAGGGTGTGAATGGCGACGAAGTACAAGACTTGAAGCAAAATTCCTAAAGTATAGGAAAGAAGGAGTTAGTTGTGTTGGTGCAAAAGGGTGCATCGAAAGTCCATTATTGAAAGTGGATGACCGTATAGGGTGTGTCATCATGTGTGTTCTTCATCTTGTGATACGATGTGGTGAATACTTAACAACGTTTGTGCGCACACGAGCCAGAATGTTGACGGTACCACAACGATCCAAGGTTCAAAGCCTCCTAAAGGACGCTAAGACCAATGTTTCTTTGAAAGGCCGGTCCTTCCCCGATGGGGAAGAGACATGGCACTTGTTTGCCAATTGGTTGCCCATTGCAAAGAGTTTGCGTCTAACACCACATGTCACCACTACCGTTGAGGACATGGGGAAATTGCTAACCGCTATCTATCGGTGGACATATGATCCATTCGTCCAAGGGTGTGCACGAATTGCAAAGAGGTTTCAAAACACTATATGTCCCCATAAACGATCCCCCTACTTGCTTTGGCTCCGCAACGAGGGGGCCATCGTATTGGGTAATTTGCAACCTTGGGGGGGGGGGCATGTTTTGTGGCGACATTGTTGAGTCGCTTAACTATGTCTTTAAAGACAACTTTCTAGCCACAAGTTCCCGGGGAGGTGGTCGTAAGGCTACCAAGGAGGAAAAGGATGAGGCAATGCTCCGCCATGCGCACGAGCGCACCTTCCTCTACAAGGAGATGCCTCGATGGGACGGGCGGCGGCGACGGGAAGATGAGCACGTAGTGCACGCTCAATTGGAAGTTGGCAACTAGGAGGTGTGTGTGTGGTTCAACCGTGGTTCAGGAGGTTCATCCGCGCGGTTGAACCGGCTTCCCCACGGTTTCACCCGTGCTTCTCTCAGGTGCCTTTGCACCATGGACCCCGAGTCTTTGGGGAAGGCCTTGCAGGACTGCCTGCGGGCACTGGGTACGGGCCACGGCGCCGATCCCCCTGCCGCGCCAGCGCCACAAGCAGCGGCAGCGCCTCCAGCCCCCCACCTGGCCGACAAGTTCCCGCTGAAGGAAGAAGTGGTGGTCCACAACACCTGCAACCCCGACACCACCCTGGCGCCCGAGACGCCTGAGTGGCGGTGGCTGGCCGACGTGACGCCGAAGTACGTGTTCCGCCGTGCCATGACGCTGTGGATGAAGAAGCACCGCCAAGAAGACAAGGATGGGGTACAGTCGTACCCCTGGGAGACGAAGTGCCTGAGCGCCGGGGAGTTTTCGGAGTGGAAGGTCCGCTGTTGTCTTGTTGTTTGCTAGTTGATTGTGCTGCTGTTTTTCGGTCTTTTGGTAGATGTTTTGATATGCTGCATGCTGCGTTTCCTTGCTGTGTGTTTTTCTGTTTATGAATGTTCTGATGTGCGTTTTTCTGATTGTAGGTGCTCCTTGTGGGTCTTTCGAGCGACCCCCAGGGTCACATGTCCCTGGACGAACCAGGGCTGGATGCCCTGTTCAGGATATGGGCCACCGCGGGCTGCGGTGTTGCCAGGAGCGCGTCCTGGTTTGGCGCGGACTCCGTGGGCCGCGGCGGTGGTCACAGCGCAGGACACGGTCCGCGCTTCTTCTTCAAGGCCCCGGTGGAGTTGCCACCAGGCTGGTTCGACGAATCGGAGGTCCAGCGGTACACGGCGACTCCGAGCAGCATGCTGGCCATGGGCGCCACCATCTCAGGTGGCGGAAAGCACAAGAAGGCCAAGGCAAGCGCCGCGACGGCAGCAGCGGCACCAACGGCAATGGCACCATCGCCATTCGTGCAGCCAAGTGTGGTTCAAGCGATCCAAGGGGTGCAACAGGTGTGCAGTAGTTCAACCGTCGTTTCAGCGGGTTCAACCGTGCGGCTGAACCGCCTTCACCGTCTTCAACCGTGCACTTTTGAGCGTAACCTTCCTACACACTGAATCGCGTTCCCCCACTTCTGCGGTTCACCGGCCTCCTTGCTTTCTCTGCAGTTGACCGCCAGTGATGTGCCTGAGCACATGTTCGTGGTGGATCGGCGTGGCCCTGGCATTGTCGTCCGCGGGCGATGGCCACCCATGCCCATCGTGGAGTGGTGGGACGTGTGGTATCGGCAGATCCCTGGCGCCGCTCAAGTGGTCGACCGCATGAGTCGTGGCGTGCAGCGGGGCTTGCGGGAATTGGGCAATGCCGGGCAAGGCAGTCCTGCGCCAGAACGGCAGAGGTCAACGCCTCTGGAGTCCGGTCCAGCCGTCACCACCGCGCCCCAACCAAGTCCTGTGGGAGAGAGCTTTGAGGAGTTCTACAAGAGTGTGTGGGACCGCCCACTTGGAGCAGGTGCAGCATCCGAGAGCAGTGGAAAGGCCCCCAAGCCTCCACGTCTTCCAGCACCACCGCCACCCGAAGAGACGAGCACCCCTGGCAGCAAAGTGGTTCCGAAGTCCCTGTTTCAGTCCGCCCGGAAGGAGCTCCGGAAGGAGAAGCGGCCAAGTGCAAAGGCTGAAGCACCGCCCGCGAAGGCCCAAGTCTCTGGCGACAAGAAGCCGAAAAAGAAAGCCAAAACTGGCAGCGGTGCTTCCTCGAAAAAGCGGAAAATCGCCCGGGACAGCAGTGAGACGGACGAGTCAGACCCCCTTTTTGAAGAGCACGAATGGGTCCCAGCCGCAAAGCATATCCCAAAGAAGAAGAAGAAGAAGGTAGTTCCGGCCCCCAGTTCCGACAGTGACTCCGGCAAGCTCCCCAGCGACACGGCGCGGGATGTAAAGGCCCTGGCAACAGAGTTGGCTGCGGGATCGAAGGATGGCGACGAGGAGAAAGCGATCAGGGCAGAATCGGCGCATGCGTCAGCTCTGGAGGTGTGCGCGGTTGAACCGGGGAAGTGTAGTTCAACCGCACGCTTGAACCGCCTGAACCACGGTTTCACTATTTTTTCCTTTTTGCAGAGCCTGGATCAAGCCCAACAACGACGACTGGCGGTTGAGGACACGCGCAAACAGCTGCGACAGCGGTTCGGATGGGCGGCCAACACGCCGATTCGATGGGTCATTGTGGACGGTCCTGATGGCGAGCCACGTCTGGCCGTGGGTACCCCGGGAAAAGCCACGAAGGGGACCCCCCGGCCCAAAAAGGGGGAAGAATTGGTCTTCCTTCCCCCACAGTGGGAAGAGGAGGGCGATGCAGCTGGGACAACGTGGCCAGTTATTGCAGTCAAGGACAGCACAAGCTTCAGTAACCCCCACGCTGCCGAGGAGGCGTTGAAAGAGCGCCGCGCCCAGAAACAGGAAGCGATCGATGAGGAGGGCAAGAAGACAATGGAGGACTCCCCCTCGTACAGTCCACTCGAGGAGAAGGAGGTCACTCCCGCACCAGAAGCTGAAGCGATCGATGAGGAGGGCAAGAAGACAATGGAGGACTCCCCCTCGTACAGTCCACTCGAGGAGAAGGAGGTCACTCCCGCGCCGGAAGCTGAAGCGGAAAAGGACAGTGACAATGGGGTTCCTGTGCCGACACCGCCCGTGATTCCAGAGCCAAAGGAGAGTGAAGAACAGGTGGTCAAAGAGGAAAAGGTGGAGTCTGCTGGTCCAGGGGTGCAGGAGCACCAGCACAGTGGGGAGGACTCGCCTGCAGCCCCGGTTGGGCAAGAGGAGATTGTGGAGGTTGGTGAAGCGCCGAAGGACGAGGAAATGCCTGCATGTAAGCAGGAAGATAACGAAGAGGCAGCCCCAGAGGTTGGTGCACCAGTGCCTCACGTGAAGGAAGAGCCACTCCCAAACGACTGACTTTTTACGTGCCTCAAGGGAATGAGGGGGTGGCAGTGGCGGGAAGGACATGGAGCACGGTACCGTAGGCAGTTGTGGGGGGCCGTATTGGTGCAGGGGCATCACCGTGTGCAAGTTGCAGTGCAAACGAGGAGAGATCCGGAACTGGTCCGGCGCGTGAACGCACACATCCGAAGTGTACATCCCCAACTAACCTACACTGCGCTCGCAGTGGTCCATGGGGTGGGCGATCATCCCATGCTTGTACATACGCATCCAAAGGATGACAGTCCCCTTACGGGGGAAATAGCCCTGGGTGATTTTGTGGGGGGGGAACTGTTTACCAGTGCCCTACTTTGTTCAAATGGGCCTTCTCGTCCTGCATGGATACGTTGGGGGCGTGATTTATTATGGGGACACATTGTGGATCCTCGATATGGGGTCATGTTTAACGCTCTTAGGCCCCACGTGCCTCTGGCGTGGTCTGGACAGCGCATTGTGCTCGTACCGTACACAGGCATTGCATGGGGACGTCTGCCTGTGGCGATGCAGAACGAACTGGTCACGTTTGGCTTCCCAAGGTGAAGATGTGTTTTTTGTGTAGCGCTTCGTGCAACAGCGGTTGAACCGGTGAAGCCGGTTCAACCGCGCGCCTGTCCAGCGGTTGAACCACCTCGAAAGCCGGTTACATTTTAGTGCAATCTATGAGGAAACAAGCTTCTGACAATCAAGTGTAGGCTTGCATGTAATTGTTGTTCACTAAAAAGGGTCCAAAGTCCTAAGGGGAATCCAAACAAGGCGCAGGGGTGTATGTCACCACGCCTAACGAAAAGTTGATGGTGAAGCCGTGCGGTTTCACCAATACAGCCGCCGCCACTGGCACCTACAACACCACCGCCGTGAAATATGATCCAAGAGAAATATGTCTCCAGTGTTTTGCAGCAATGAGGTAAGAAGGTTTTCAAAAACATTCTTTTTAGGGGGTGTGGCATCTCTTGCAGGGCTGAAAAATAGCGGTTTTCAGGTTGCTACTTAGCAATTTGTTGCTGTACCTCGATAGGGGTTCAACCGTGGGGAAGCCGTAAAGAAAGTGCGCGGTTGAACTCGGTTGAACCACGGTTTCACTTGGGTAATTCAAGGGTACCTGATCCAAATGAGCACGTAGGGTTGTCTTGAGCGGCGGGCGTCCATCTCCTTCTCAACGGCTGGCGGCCGTCTCCACTTGAGCAGCTGGCGGCTGTCTCCTTCTCAACAGCCGGTGGCCGTCAACTTCTCAACGGCCGGTGGCCGTCTCCTCTTGAACGGCTGGCGGCCGTCTCCTCTTCAGCGGCTGGTGGCCGTCTCCTCTTGAACAGCTGGCGGCCGTCTCCTCTTGAGCGGCTGGCGGCCGTTCTCTTCTCCGCGACGTGCGGCAGTGTTGTGGAAAGATTTTGAAGCGGTAGGATGGAGCCCGCCGCGTTTGCCCTTGAAGACCCTGAAAATGCAACAGAGCAGAAAAATCAGGCTTCAACCATGACTCCGGTCAGCGGTGTTATCTTCTCGATTTCGATCGCTTGGGGAGTCCATTTGACCACTTTTTATACAAATCTTTCCAGGATTTTCGCCGCATCGCAGGATTAGTCCTGGCTACATGGTCCCTGGAAAGGCGCAGAAGGCAAATTGATGAAATTATCGCGAAAATTTATAAAATTAACTATAAAAATCGCTATTTCCCAATCTGAGATTAGGCCTCTGCTGAGGTCATTTTTGCGCCTGCGGAGACTTCTGCGGTCGCGCTGGGGAGACCCACCCGCTACAGCATCACCACTGCCGTGGTCCAGGTAGAGGAGGTAGGGCGCTTGCAGCGTCAGGGATTGTATCTGGGAGTGCTGCACGAAGAAGTCAGTCCCCAATACAAAGTCGAAGGCCTCAGTGTCCATCACAGAGAACCGATGGGCGATAGTTCGGGAGCCCATAGGTACCTCCACTTCACAGTCCCCGCAGCTGAGCACCACATGTCCATCCCCCATTCGTATAGCCGCGGTGGTCATGGTGTTCTTCAGTCTCCCACAAGGTAAAATTGTCTTGGCCACTATAGATATGGTGGCGCCAGTATCCAATAGCCCCAGGTATTCACGTCCCCCTAGTCGGATACGTACCCAGAACACCAGGTCCAGGGTCCCACCGGAGCGTCCCCGTCAGAACTCTGCGAGACAGGTCACCTCGAACCCCTTGTTCCGCAATTTGCGGGCCATCCTCATGAAACGGCTTCTCTTCTTAGCGTTGCCGTCGTCACGACCTTCATGCTCACGCTTGGCCCCTTGTTCTCGCTGGGCCTGAGTCTGCGAGCGTGTGGTGGGACCAGACTGCCCTCCAGAGGGCTCGGAGTTCGCCCCTGAATTAGGGTTGGGGTTGCCTCCGTTCTTGTCCGGGTTCTTGTTGTCCTTGTTTGGCTGGAGGTTACCGCCTCCTCCTCGTCCACCTGGGTTCTTGTCTTGCTCTTTTCCACGTCCTTTCGACTTGCCCTTGCCGGAGTTGTTGCCGTTGCTTTTGCCTCACCCTTTGCCAGAGCCTTTGCCAGGATCCTCGCCTTTCAGCTTTGCCGACAGGCGTTGCTTGTGGTAGCACTCATCCTCGTAGTGCTTCCTCTTCCCACAGAAGGTACAGGTGATAGTACACCTGTAGTGATCCGGCATCTTCGCCTTGGCGCCGGTGTTGGTCTCCTGCTTCTTCCCTTGGACTACGAAGCAGTTTTGCTGCTCGCAGTCGGGGGCGTGCTGCAGGTGACCCTGCTCATCTCTGGCATCACACCAGAAGAGCTCCTTGACGTTTTCCATGATACAGGCGTCTTTCGGGGTAGTCCCCTGTCCAGGTCTGGATCCTTGGTACGCTTTGCCCTGGCTTCCAGAGCCTCCCCCTCCAGGACGGTGGTTGTTCAGGTGCTGGTCGCTTTCTTTCTCCAGCGCCAGCTCCAGAAGTAGCACACATAAATCCTCGTAGTGGAGGGCTCTCGCTTTGCGCTCTGCCGTTGAACGGCACTCGTCCCACAGCTCTCGAGGGAGCTTAGCCACCAACCAAAAAAGCAGGTCGTCGCTGCTGTAGGAACCGGGCGTCAATCGTCCAGCCCAGTGATCCAAGTCAGCCAGTAGCTCAAAGACCCTGCCAGGTTTGGGGTTGTTGGGCAGCGATGCCAGGTTCTGAATCTCGGCCCTGATGGAGACGTTGGTTTCATAGGTTGGGTACTGCCTCTCCAAGGCAACCAACACATCGGCAAAGGTGGCGGACTTAGTCACGATCTGCTTGACCTGCTTCTCCAGGTACTTGGTCTTGCAACACTGCAGGAGCAGATCGCACTTGACCCGTCCACTAGCGTGGGTTTGGCCAGTCGATCGGAGGAACTGGCCAAAACTCTCAGCGAACCCGCTGAGGTCCTTGCCTGTGAACTCAGGCAGGTTCACCACGATCTTGGAGGTGGTAATGGCCTTAGCCTCCTGAGACCTGCGTCCCTCAGGGCGCCAGGTCTTCCTCTTCTTCTTTTTCTTCTGCCCACTTGGGTTCTCGGGGTCCTCAGGGTCGTCGTCCTCCAAGGGCGAAGCACAAGTCATCGACGGCGGCTCATCATCGGAGGGGTCTCCGCCTAGGTCACTGGAGCCATAGGGCTCCACGTCCACCATTGCCCTCAGGGCTGTCAGCCCCAGCCGGTCCAGCTCGGCTCTCGTGGAATTCCCCACGTGGCTGTAGGGTGGCTGGGATGTCCTCGGTACGAAAGGGCTTCTAGGTATCGCTGCAGGGGTCGGCATCGGTCGGCTCCTCAGGCTCCCCAGGGTGTTTGTCAACCCTGCCACCAGGTGGTTAGCCTGTACACGATGGGGTGACATTCCCACCGTGGTAGGTGACGCTTGGGGCGGAATCAGGGGCTCTAGCTTAGCCCGAATCTTTTGAGTGAGATCAACCACAAGTTCAGAGGTGGCTTTTCGGAGAGCCTCTTTTATCTCTGATCGAGTCAGGGACCTGTTGGAGGATCTCCCCTATCGACTACTCCTGCTCCCGCATGACTCAGGTCCTCTCCTCAGCCCACTCAAGGTTGCATACCCAGGAACACCCACATAGGCTCCCGTAGCGGGTAGAGGATGGTGATAGTCCGCCGCATACCATCGCGGCGCAGAACTGGAGGCCACCGGCTCACTGGTAGTAGTTGCCTCTGGAAAAGCAGTGGTAGGTGGGTTCACACCACAGGCAGGTAAGTAGGCATACCACTAAAGCCTGTGCCCTCAGCCATAGGCGGGGTGGTTATGGGTGTGGATGTTGCAGCGGCTCGGTCTGGAGTTGGGAGTGTGGTGGTTGTAGGAGAGGGTGATGCGTGGAGGTCAGAAGCACTTGGTGTGCCCTGGAAGGTCGAACCACTCGTCGGGTCGTGCCCATCGTCTACTCCTTCGTCTGCCATTCTTTCTCCAGCATCCTTTTCACTCTCTCTCTTCCTCTTCACAGTATTGGTGTCCACCTCCTCGACTGAGAGGGCCCGGAAGGCCCACTGAAGTCCTTCCAGCGAATCATCCGCCACGTCCACCGGCCCATGTAAGGGCACCGAAGGTACAGCGCTAGGTCCAGGTCCAGGTTCATCAGGTGCTGGCATTGCTGGTGCCTCAGGCGCCGTCCTCACGTCGGTGTCCTCCTTCTTTGTGTCCATATTCGCCCTTCTTGCTTATGTATGACAGATCTCGGCGCACGGGACGTACGGCACAGGGTTGCTGCCGGTACGCAGAGACTGTCTGCCTCTTGCTACCAGAAAGTTTTATAGTGATTTCAACACTGTGTGTTTGTTGTGACTTTCTTGCTGCTTGCTGCTGGTGTAGGGTTCCTGCTGCTTGTTTTTGATGAGGAAAATGTTTTATTGTGGAAATACAACCAATCCAGGATAAACCAAGCCAGAGATAAGCAAGTAGAAGGAGATCGGATCAAAGCATGAAGGGCTGCAGTCACAATGACTTAAATAAAGACAACTATCAACAATTGACCACAGCAATTAGCATACATTGCAACTCAGGATGAAATATTTTACATGTTTGAGAAAAACTGATTGGAAAACTGCCCACAGGGCTCACAGTCATCCATATTGCCATCTTGAGATGTGCACTCTTTGTTTTTGGGTCCCATAGGGGCTGCGGTGGCATGGTTTATGGCGCTAAGGTCACTGCCATGTCACATGGGATAATCCTACTTAGCTAGGCTGACTGGGTATTGAACACAGGACCTCTCAAAAAGAGGTGCCCCAGCCCCCTAGGGTGCATACCACTAGGATAGCTAAGAATTCATGAGAAAACATGGATAAATTCATAGGCTCTGCCTTCAGTATATCAGTGCCTCAGCAACCCAGGAAAAGATGTTTTATAGCTTATAGCTTGGGGATTAAGGGGTCCACACAACATCCTGATTTAAAGTTTGGTTCCATAGGTCAAAATGTGTTATCAACCATTTTGGTTGGGCCAATACTAGGAAAAAAATGCACGAGTGCTTAGAGCACCTCTAATACAACTAAAGTATACCCTAAAGCATTGGAAAAGCACTTTTTCTTACTATACGTACCTACCTACAATCTGAGCAAAGGTACCCAGCCTTTGGGCAGAGTAATGGGTTTAGCCGGGTACATGTTATGGCTGCGAACAGCAGCAGCGCAACAGCGCAGCGCAACAGCGCAGCGCAACAGCGCGCAAATCGCAAGTCGCAGTCGCAATCGCGCTGACAGTCTGTGAATAATAAAGAAGCATCGAATGCCAACTGTGAATGAGCGCTGTAAGATACTTCGATCTTTGAACAGGGTTTATGTCTTCGAGATTGTGTTATTATTGGTGCCCCGTCTAAAGATCCTGCGAGTTTTGTCGATTGGGATTTTGGATTTCGGATTTTGAGAAACAAAGAGGCACAGGAGTGCAGTCGAGTTCCCAAGAAACAAGCCACAACAAGTGGTAGCCAGCTAGGTGGCGGGGAGGATCAATCTTCGAGATCAATCTTCGACGCCGCAACGCCGTCAACTTGATTTGGACTTCGATCTACAATGGAGCGGCCTTTCGACGACGCAGCTATGCTGCATTTCATCAGAGACAGTTTGTTTCGAAGTGATTCACCCTTGCATCACGAATTTTCGACCTCGTTAGAGAAGTTCATCGCAGAGCGCATCGCTAGTCGAGAAAGCGAGTGGTTTCCATGTCTCTCTCGTGATCTTCACAGCTGTTCGCAGAAGCTTGCGGATACTCAAGCCAAAGTTATCGAATTGGAACAACGCATCGATGTATTGCAGGCAACAGCAGCAAGTGCTACCGCAGCAACTGAACAACGCGTCGATGTATTGCAGGCAACAGCAGCAAGTGCTACAGCAGCAACTGGCCAGCGCATAGATACCTTGCAGTCCTCGACGGAAAATGCAACTCAAGCTGCTGCAAATGAGCTTCGACGCGTAGAACATGAATTGTCGCAATGTTACGCTCTTCTCAACGAATTTGTACGAACTTCGAGTCCACCACCTCCGAACAACATCCAGTTTCCGCAACCACAACAACAACAGTTTCCGCAACCACCGTCTTCTTCGAATTCGAACCAACCTCACCCTCCAAAACAACCACTCCCACAGCGGCCTACCTTCGAACCACTACCCCAGTTCGTAGTTCAACGTGCTCCTTCGCAGGAGATTTTGGGACGCCGCGTCGAGCGCCTGAACAAACTGGTCAAGAGGTTCACGGGTAAACCTGGATGTGGAGAATTTCGAACATGGGAAGAAGATTTACTACGAGCCTTCACTTTGTCGGGCATCACCTCACCCGTCGATCAGGCAGCAACGATGTCATTCCTCCTCGATGATGATGCCGCTGAGTACTATCATAGCCTGACGAAAGTTGTACAGGACGACTGGTTCGAGCTCATGCGTGTGTTAGGCCAGCGTTTCGACTGCATATCCCATGAGCCAGTGTATTTGTCGAGAATGTTGAGCTTGAAAGAGAGCGAGTTTCCCCGACATGCAGATTACGTTCGAGAATTTTGTACATGCGTTATCAAGTCGAAGGTCAACACGAATGAACTCCAGATGGGTTACCTCGTCAGCTCTCGATTTGTTGAAGGGTTGTGGAATGACGCTGTGCGCCGGCAGTACATCGTTGAAGTCCGTTCGAGATGGCGTTCTAATAATCCATTTGGATTCGATACCTTGGTAGAGACCATCGCGGAAGCCTACATTGCGGCTGGGTATCAACTGGAAGAAGTACAGAACGCATCGAGAACGACATCAGATCACACCCTGGGTCCTGCAGTGTCGAGACCCCTGCCTATGATGGTCCCACCTACTTTGACTTCCACGTTTCCATCGAACCCTATGCCAACGCCACACGTCACACCGATGCCGACCCCAGCTGCGGCGCCCACGGCTTCGACCGTGGCAGAGCCGATGAATCTCGATGCAATTGCCAAGCTTCGAGAAGAGTTACATGCCTACATTGGTGAACGGTTCGGACGTCAACATGGCGGACGCCAAGATGGTCCAGAAAGCAGACGTTGCTACAACTGTGGCGAACAAGGACACTTGGCACGCAACTGTCCAAAAGGTCGACCGCCATCCCGAGGACGAGAACGCCGGGAATCACGGTTGAACACACCGAAACGAGATCAAAGTCGAGACAGCAAGGGACGGTTTCGATCCCGCTCCAAGAGCAGAGAAAGGCCTACAACGGCCTAGAAAACAATTCCGAAGACCTGGTGGCGGACGTCCTCGAGAAGAGCTGAACACCACCACCAGCACCAATAAACCCGAAAAGAATTCGACGCTTGGAAGTGTCACTGTCGAAGGAACCGAACCTGAGCATGCGTCTGTGTTCACGGTTCGAGGGCGCATTTGCGCATGTCGTGAGGACTCCTTTGACTCCAGCGTGGAACTGTTGGTCGACTGTGGAGCGACCAGTGACTTTATGTCCATGCAAACAGCAAAGAGGGCGCGACTTCCCCTCTATAAACTGAGAAACCCTGGACATGTCTTGACAGCAGGAGGTGTCCAAGTCGAAGTACGGTGCTACACGCGAGCTTATGTTCGAGTTGGAGAGCTTGTATTTCGTCATCACTTCAAGGTCTTGGAGATTTTGCCGGATGTAGTGCTTGGACTACCATGGCTTCGAAGCTACAATCCAACTGTCAACTGCAAGGAGCGATACGCCGACATCCAACATGGTTCGATTTCGTACCGGTTGTCTTTTGGCGAATCACGACGTTCCACCCAGCTACAGTTTCAAGCAGCTTCAAAGCTGGACCTTCTTTCGATACTTTCATCCAGTTCCTCGAAAGCGAGTCCGGTTGGGAATCCTACCCCACATGCCAACGAACACCCTGACCTACACTCGTCGACACACGTTCAGCGCAGTACTGACACGTACGATGAGTCCGAAACGGAAGATGGTATCACCGATGAGGAGTGCAGCGATATGGAGATTGAGTACATTTCGTTGCCGAAACTCAAAAGAGAGATCCGTCGATCTGATCTCACGGGAGATCAAGTATTTCTGTCTTGCATGCCTAGACCAGCAGTGCCGGTCGATGAAATGTATAAGATGCAAGCCAGTGATGGCAATGATGACGGGCTTGACCCTGTTCGACGCAAACTACCGAGTCGATTACACAAGTGGGCGGACCTCTACGACCAGGAGAAAGCGGAATATGGAGACCTATCTCCGCATCGACCTGGAAGAGACCATCGAATACGCCTCGATTCGGAAGAAAATCCACCGTGGGTACACCCTTACAAAATGGATCCGAGCCAACTAGATGAACTTCGACGACAATTGGAGAAGTTGCATCGATCTGGTCGCATTAGACCATCCTCGAGTCCATACGGAGCGGGTTGTCTACTGGTGAAGACAGCGAATGATAAATGGCGTATGTGCGTCGACTACCGAGCGTTGAATACACGAACTGTACGAGATCAATATCCTTTGCCATCGATCCAATCCATCTTGAGTACACTGGGGGGTTCCACCGTATTCTCAAAGATTGACCTTGTTAGTGGGTTCCACCAGATCCGAATTCAAGACGAAGATATCAAGAAAACCGCCTTCAACACACAATTTGGCGCCTTCGAGTGGGTTGTTATGCCCTTTGGCCTCTGCAATGCGCCATCGACGTTCCAACGCGTCGTGAATGATGTCCTTCGAGACCACTTGGGGATCTTTGTATGGGTGTACATTGACGACATCCTCGTCTTCTCGAAGGATGCGGACGAACACCAACGACACCTCGACCTGGTACATGACCTACTCCGTGAGCACCAGCTCTTCCCCTGCATCGATAAATCCACATTCTTTCAGAGTCGAGTGCCCTTCTGCGGATACATCATCGACCAAGATGGAGTACACATGGACCCCGAAAAGATCAAGGTCATTCGAGGTTGGCCTCCACCAACTACGGTCCATGAAGTTCGACAGTTCATTGGATTGTGTGGATTTTACCAGCAGTTTGTCGAAGGGTTCCAAGCTGTCGCAGCCCCTCTGACTGCAATGTTTAAGGCAGACTTCGAGTGGGAATGGACAGCCGTCCACCAAGCTTCCTTCGACAAGCTGAAGCAGGCGATGATCAGCGCAACACATCTCAGTGCTATCGACCCCCAACAGCCGTATCACCTGTACACAGACGCTTCGAAAGACTGCGTGGGTGCTACGCTGGCGCAACGATGTGCGCACGGGAAGTACAAGGGACATCTTCGACCTATTGCCTTCATGTCGCGGAAAATGCAGCCTGCCGAAACTCGATACCCGATTCGAGAACAGGAGTTGTTGGCCATCGTATTAGCCTTGAAACAATGGTTTCACCTACTTCGAGGACCGCAGCAGGTGCACGTGCACACTGACCACGAAAGTCTTCGATATCTCAAGACCTGTCCTCGACCGCTGACACCACGGCAAGCACGATGGTCCCAATTCCTCGAGGAATACAACCTGACGTTGTGGTACGTGCCGGGCCTCGAGAACCCTGCGGCAGATGCCTGCTCTAGTTGAACTTCGCGGCAGTTGATGGAGATCGAAAATGCTACACGTACACGGGCTTTCGCAATTCCCCTGGTCGAAGATTGGGCTTCACCGGAAGGAGAACCTGTCGATGAGTTCCTACATGTACTCGAAGACACATTCTCTCATGACGAGGTGTGGCCCCAGCCGTACGACCACCTGTACGTTTCACTACGAAGCGGACGCTCCGTGGGGAAGGAACTTGACGCAGATGAGCTTGCGGAACCAGCCCTCCAATTCGACACCGAACCCGCCGTCGAGCCGGAGGACCTGGAGCCGCGACCGTCGAGCGCGACAACTGCGGAGCCGGAGGACCTGAGACTGGATCCAGCACCATCGGACGAGATCATGGCTGAGAATTCACACCAACCAAACATGCATCTCGATGAGGCTGGCAATGAGCCAGACACGTCTACTGACACCAACGACCTCCCCGATTTAAGCATGGATCGCCCCCTTCGAGTCACCTTTGGCAATGAACTTCGATACGCACCGACCATGGCGGAACTGATTCGCTGTCGACGTCACCGTGACGGCACGTTGCAATCGGTTCCCTTGCCGAAGGTTGGGTCGAACACGCCGTACCCTTCGAGTCTTAAGGGTACACACCGCCGAGTACATCGACATTATCAGTGCAAAGACTTGACTTCGACAGCTGTGTGGGCGACAGCCTATCGGGAGGACCCCCGGACGAAACACATCTACGAAGTCGCAATTCGAAGCCCTGCGGCACGACTCCAGCTTCGAGATGCCAAGTTGTCCTTCGATGATGGCAAATTCTTCCATTTGTCGATGATGGGCAAATGTGTGCTTGTCCCCCGAACGCTGGTTACGTCGATTGTGGCTATGTATCACGAGTCGGAGTTCTATGGCCACTCAGGAGTCCTTCGAACCATGGCCCTGATTAAGCGCGACTATGTATGTTCACACCTACGACACTATGTCGAGCGATACATACTAAGTTGCGATGTCTGTCAAGCGGCGAAATCAAGACGAGTCAACACCGCAAGAGTCCCAAGACCCTTGCCGGTGCCCGACGCCAAATGGCACAGTGTGTCCAGCGATTGGGTTTCGGGATTGCCGCCGACCACAAGGGGCCATGATGCCATCATGACTGTAGTCGACCGATTCTCCAAGCGTGGAATGTTCATCCCTTGTCGCAAGGATATGACAGCCGACGACCTCATCTATGTGTTCCTACGTGAGGTTATTCGATTGAAAGGATGCCCTCGACAAATTGTTTCTGACCGAGACAAGCTGTTCGAGTCTCAGGCGTGGAAGGAGTTGGCCCAGCGCTTCAAGATTGAGATGCATCAAACAGTGGCCAACCGCCCTCGAGGCAATGGCCTGGCGGAGCGCAGCAATCAGTCCATCCTCCAGCGCCTGCGTACACACGGCATCTTCGGCAACAACGAGTGGGATGTCGATCTCCTGTTCGCCGAAATCCAGTTCAACAACCTGACATCCAATAGTCTTCGACTATCCCCGTTCGAGATAGATGAAGGACGAACACCCCATTTTCCATTGGATTTTCCCCGAATGAGTTCTCATGCACATGAACCATCGACCGTGAATGATTACATGCAACGAGCGGAACGTACCTTCGATTCTGTGCGTGCAATGCTTGCCGAGGAACGTCGACGCCAGATGCATGTGGTCCTGCAAATGGACCGACACGTTCGAGTGCCTGAAGTCGGTGAACGATGGTGGGTGTTGGTGCCTGAATATCGACATAAAGGGAAACTCGATGTTGTCTGGTGCGGCCCTTACAAAATACTCGAGGTACT
Source organism: Eutreptiella sp. 'Long Island Sound 2002' (assembly GCA_964036045.1). Lineage (NCBI taxonomy): Eukaryota > Euglenozoa > Euglenophyceae > Eutreptiales > Eutreptiaceae > Eutreptiella > Eutreptiella sp. 'Long Island Sound 2002'. Next base: position 48,905,254 of record OZ038394.1, read on the forward strand.
GAACAAGGGCGAGAATGTCAAACTGGACATCCCTGCCCCCTTCGATGGGTTGCGAGTTTTCAATCGAGACAGCATAAAACCCTACGTCCATCGAGAGGGACAGCCGGTGTGGGAGTTTCCGATGCCCCCTGTCAAAACTGGAGAATCTCCTCGACTTGTCAAGATTGTGGCTAGACGTCGAGTGGGATCTAAAAAGCGCCGCACATTCCTGTACCGTTGTGAATGGAATGACGACACATGGTCTTGGGTGTCGAGCAAGGCTCTAGAGGAGGATCCTGTGTACCTTGAGTTCCTTCGACTCCACCCTGAGTAACTGAGTAACACCCTTACTCTTCTCTGCAGCGTGGTTTTTCGAAAAACTCATGCGAGGTTCCGGGTCGAACACCGGAGCCTCAGCCTATGGTACTACATCCCGGACGCCCCGAGCTTCCTCTCGACCTCCGCCTTCTCGAGCGACATCGTCGAACGTCATCGATGTTGACGCGATCGAGCCCCCAGCGAGGACGACTTCAACTGGACGCTGCTTGTCGGTAGCATCAGCGCCAAGTCGTCCGAATCGACCTCTCGATCCATTCGAACCGCCGCACTACAGCCAGTCGGCATATGCTGGGAGCTCGAAAGGAAAAGGAGGCCCGTCGAAAGGAGGCAAGGGAGGTGTGTTCCCTCGCGGGAAATTTGCGGGAATAGCGCCGAGTGGACGAACCATCATAACAGGAGGCGCCGAAGGCTTGGACGTGCTCGAGATAGCCCTGGCCAGCTTGCCTGTTCTGGAACCGACGAAGGGAGGGACTCCACCCAACATGCCGCCGGAACTCTGTAAGCTGTACGGGCCCCCTCCCCGGGTCGATGCAGAATACTTTGGAGAGCGGTGCTCAAGCCCTGACTGGTTCGATTCTGATGATGAAGATCTTGCTTGCTACACGGGGTACGACGACTGATCTTCCTTCTTCTGTTCAGCGCCCGGATGGGTCGACAGTTCTTGGACATCGAGGCCGAACACCTGGACATCGAGGTCATCCAGAGAGGATCCGGGTACCGGAGAGCCCAAAGTCGAAGACGACTGGGTCGACCAATCCTGGCATTCGAATGCCCCGAAAACACAAGCTTCTACTCGAACTAACCAATCCGACTCCTACTACCACGACGCCGACTCCTATTACCACGACGATGACTACAACTACGACGCTGAACCCTGGCCACTCGAGTCCGACGACGAAGCAGAATATCCTTACGAACCCGCGCGGTCGACAGCACCACCCAGCTACGATTCTGTGCCGGTGCCGGAGTCGAAATGGCAGCCCTACAACATGCCGCAGTACAATCATGAAATTGAGACCATCGACGAACTCCGACACTTGGGAACGTTCGGATTGAAGCCACCCTATCGATTTGGGACACATGAAGATGATCCGATGAAGACGGAGTACACTAAGCTCGAACCATCGGTACTCACTATTGCGTCGAGTACCATGGCTGGTCTTCGAAAGCCGCACACGTTCCTGAGCGAGAAACACTATGAAGTCGTGTCGAACGCAAATGCCGCCATTGTCGAGTTGGGCAAGACCATCTGCATCGACAGTTGGGGTCGAACCGCACCATTCCCGTACGAATTGGCTCGAAGTGCCCCTGACACGTCTTTCGATGAGCATGGAAACCTTGGTGGTAAGCCAGGATACCAATGGTATACGAAAATCGAAGTGGCTTGTCAAAACTTTCGAACGGCCCTCATGAAATGGCGACATTATGATGAAGAGCTCGATTATGGATTCCGACAAGACCTCACCAAACATACCCTGCCGAATCAAATTGCTCGACTCAACCGCATGCATCGAGAGATCTCGGGTATCGACGACCTGATAAACGTTGCGGATGGGATCGACCTGATCTTCAAGTATCGACGCTTCTGGACCCACGAAAGGATGAGACGAGAAGCTCCCGTTACCGTTTCGATTATGGGAGTTATCCGTGATCTTCAAAAGGTTTGCCAGGCGAACGACTGGCTCTTCGAAGATCGAGCCCCCTTCCTTGCGTACAAAGTCGATTTGCTTCTTCGCCGACACCAACTGCGCGGCCTTCGAGGCACCTCTCGACTTGGGTATAAACGATATGGGTGCGCTCCACATCGAACACAGGACCTTGCGGTCCAGCTCCAGGAATACTTTCGACTCGGAGAACAGATCGAACCCTACGCGTACAACGCCGTCGCACCAGGCGCCCCCATCGACCTTGTCCAGTTGGCGACGATCTACCAGACTGGACCCGGACGACTCGGGTACCACGACTTCGATAGGGCAATCCGACGAGTTGCTGCCCTTCACTCATCGAATGAAGAGTATGTCAATCTTTTCCCTTTCGTGGATGCCCCCGATTTGGTTCGACGCCTGGGTACCTCGACATACCTCATGTCCCCCTTCGAGGCCGGATACCAAGATGGACAACGTTGGCGTCAGACGGTCAAGTTTCGAAGGGACGTCTATGCTGACGAACGGGAGGAGATCGAGAAAACCGACTCGCCTGCGATCGACCCGTTCCACCCGGACCCCCTCGATCACCGGTTCTTGTCGATGGAGTCGAATGCCTATCAGCACCACTTCGACATTCCGTTCTTCAAGTACCTCACGCCGATCCACGAAGACTTTAAGGCTGCACATCGACGCAAGGTCAGCTGCCGAGATCAAGTCCTCGAAGCGGTCATTGTCGACACGGCTTCGAGCCTTGTGACTGCAGAAGCGGGTCGATTCGCTCTGCAGAGTTCCCTCGCTGACGGCCACTATGTCCATCAACACCTCGGTCGACTCCAAGAAGAAGGTTCTCGAACCGACACGCTTGAGATCGTCGACCGATACGCCCTCGGCCCTGAGAAGGACGACATCAGCGCCGTCATTGTCGTACGACGACTTTCGATTGCCGACACGCCGTGGTGGCGAGTCGATACGCGAACCGGTCAGTTCTACCACAGCATGGCCGCTGGTACTGGTTCGAAGGAAACCTATCGGTGGTCTACTGGTCGACATGACGGATACTCCTTCGAGGTCACCAATCGGGCCGATCTGTGGAGTGAGGACGTTTGGAAACCGTCGAGCCTCTGGGACTTCTATTCGACCAGGGCACAAACACTGGGACCTGGACAATTTCGAGCGCTTGCCCGTGAACATGTCTTCGTATTCCAGTATAAGTGCCCCGTCGACGACCGACCTGGTGGTCCCAACCTTCGATTGCTGAACCATCGATCTGGCATCCTGATTCAGAAGCATGCCCTCGACAGTGATATCCGTCGGCACTATACGGGTCATGACACCTTCAAGTTCATGGCTGGCGTCGAGACACTAAAGGAAGTGCATGAACTATGTCGACTTCCCGTGGATCGTTCGTACACGTTCACGTGGGGCACGGACTGCTGATTCGACAGTCTGGAAGCCAAGTAATGGCTTATTCGACAGTCTGGATGCCATTAATGGCTTATTCGACAGTCCGGATGCCATTAATGGTATCGAATGCCTCCATATGTCCTGTCGAGCTGACAGATGTACAGGCCTGTTGGTCTGCTGAGCATCCAGCTTCGATGTTATGGTATGTTATGGTTCGACGTGCCCACAGCCTTGCTGCCGGTACAGCGCCCGTGCAGTGTGCCTGGCGAGGTTGTCTTCTGCAGCTTCCGCCGAAAGCCGCAGCCGTGGCAAAGTCGAACACGGCGTGTGAATGCGGCGCTGACGACGGGTGTCCCATGACTGCACCTCGGTGTGTGATCTCGACCAGAATTGGTCCACTGTTTCGACCAGGATTGGTCCACTGTTATGCTTCTGTAGCCAACACATGTCGAGGCCCAAAAATATTTTTTTTCTGTCTGGGCCTGCTCTTATTCGACATTGTGACGCCCGCCCAGGTGAGTGAGACCTCTTCCAGGTCTCAACGGGGGGGTAGTGTTATGGCTTCGAACAGCAGCAGCGCAACAGCGCAGCGCAACAGCGCGCAAATCGCAAGTCGCAGTCGCAATCGCGCTGACAGCTTGTGAATAATAAAGAAGCATCGAATGCCAACTGTGAATGAGCGCTGTAAGATACTTCGATCTTTGAACAGGGTTTATGTCTTCGAGATTGTGTTATTATTGGTGCCCCGTCTAAAGATCCTGCGAGGTTTGTCGATTGGGATTTTGGATTTCGGATTTTGAGAAACAAAGAGGCACAGGAGTGCAGTCGAGTTCCCAAGAAACAAGCCACAACATACATTGGACAGTAAATTGGAACATATATTAGTTAGTTTGCGGATTTGGTTTTCACAATTTTCTTTGACATCCCATTTGACGCTCGAGGTTCCACAGGCCGAAGGCCGTTTGATTACCGAAGAGCGTAAGCTTGAGGTTCCACCCCGATAAACGCTGCGAATGTCGGACACTTTCAGGTATATATATGTATGTGATATAGCTTCCGTCCATATCGCGAACACGCAGCACGCGCGCGTGTCGTCTGGCATCGGGCTGATTTTGCAATTTCGATTTCTGCCACCGGAAATTGATCTGAATGCATTGCTGTGTGAAAATTTTCAAGCTAAATACACGTGTGAAATTACTATGCGCGAAACAGGGCAATTGGCGGGTCGTCGGTACAGATCCGCAATTTGGGCAGCTTGGCGCAACGTGCTCAGGTTTGGATGCCAAAATGGTGAACAAGGTCCAAGACGACATTCATTGAACTTGATATCTAAATTTTGTCGGTTTACAATACATGTCACCCAGTTTAATTATTTTGTGCACTTAACATGCAAGCTTAGAGCTCAGCCGACTTAACATGCTAACATGGTCATACAGCACGGCTAAAGCATTGAACTCACTACATTTCCGAGTCCATTTGCACCAAAACGACTTGCAAAACATCACTTTTGCCCCTTGTGGCCTCTTTTTGCCACGAAGTTTGGGAGCACAAGCGTTGAAAAGGTGAGTTGTCTCCACTTCACACTGTTGGCAAGGTGTCATATTGCGGACGACATCCTAGTCTAAAGATGTTGCAGACAAGGGTTGGGAGCAAGGGGGCCGAAGGCCCCCTTTCCAAAAAGAGGTAGCCGCAATAGATAGTAAAATGGGTTTTCCGGGTTACATTGGAACATAGCTTTTGGTGTACGGATGTTCATTTTAAAAGATTCTTTGACATGTTGTTTGAAATTGGGCTATGTCTGCCAATCGTTGGAGCAACTATTGTGTGCCAATCTCGGTGCCCATAGGTACCTACAATCTGGGCCAGGAAACCCATTCCTTCAAGCAGAGTGATGGATTTAGCCGGGTACATTGGAGGGTACTTTCGAACAGATTTGCGAGTGTTAGTTTCCGGATTTTGTTTTCAACATTTTCAGTGACAACCCGTTTGACGCTCTCGGTTCCACAGGCCGAAGGCCATTTGATTTCGCCGAATCTAGCTACTGGTAAGAGGGACTGCCGCTTGCGCTGCAGAGCATTTGGCCCCGATTCAGCACCAATGTGGCCCATGAATGCCGAGCCGACAGGGTATCAAAATTTTCGTTTTCAAGGCTCTATGTAGAATCTAAACTAAGGTAGATTCAAATGTTCCGATTTATGGATGCCCTGTCCGCTGGCGAGTTATTTCAGTTTGTATGATCAATATACAAGCAAGCCCGGTTTTTAGCTGATTTAAAGTTGTATTCTATCGGTAACAGTTGCGGCAGCAACTTTTTGTGTCCTGGGCCGGAACCTCAGTAAGCACTTTCTGGTGCGGCCTCAAAACTGTCCGGTGAAAAATGCACTCTTTTCGTCAGCTCAACGAAAAATGAAATTCAGCGCGAGCAAGAGTGCTCGGTTGACTTTCCGTCTTTCGCTGCAATATTTCACCTATCTACCAAGGCAACAAAACTGCAACTTTTGGGCCCTATGAGTGCAGAGAAAATTCTTTCTCCACTGGGGTTCGAGCCGAGGACCTATCAAAATTAGCGACATGTGTTATGACGGCTAGGGTAACCGGCGATCTCAAAGGCAGCATGGTCTCGGCATTATACAATGTACACAAGAAAACTTGCTCGCACTAAAGCTCACGATTCTCGATGACACAAAGACAAGGGGGGTTGATCTTGCAACTTGCAACCTTTTTGATGCAGTTGAATTCTAGTTCAGTTGCGACTACGGAATCTCAATTTCGTCCTGCCCTTTGAGCCACCCTAGTTGCCCTTTTGAGCCGGTCCAGTCATGCGCGACTAATGAAAAACTGCACACAACTCGGATTTGTCACATTGGGACACCTTGTGCATGCTGTAAGGTTTGGAACCTGAAAGTTTTATAGTGATTTCAACACTGTGTTTGTGCCTCTCCTGCTGCTTGCTGCTGGTGTAGGGTTTCCTGCTGCTTGTTTTATGATGAGTAAAATGTTTTATTTGCTGAAATACAACCAATCCAGGATAGCCCAAGCCAGGGATAAGCAAGTAGAACATAATCAGGATCAAAGCATGAAGGGCTGCAGTGTAAACAGTGAAAGATGAAACACTATTCACAGAAACTGCAACTCAAGGCACATCTGATTGCATATTCACAAAGATAGCTGAAATGTTTTGGAAAAAGAGTTCGAAAACTGCCCCATGGTCACTCAATCTCCATAGTGCCATCTCAGGAGATGTGCACTCTTTGTTTTGGGTCCCATATGTGCTGAGGTGGCAGGGCATGTGGCGATGAGGTCACTGCCATGTCACATGGGATCTTCCTACTTAGCTAGGCTGACCGGGAATCGAACCGAGGACCTCTCAAAAAGAGGTGCCCAGCCCCCTAGGGTGCATACCACTAGGACAGCTAAGAATTCATGAGAAAACATAGATAAATTCATAGGCTCTGCCCTGGATATGTCAGTTCTCAGTCGACTCAGGAAAAGATGAATTGCCTCACACTGATAGGGGATCAAGGGGTCCACCCCATAACCTGATTTAGTGTTTGGTTCCATAGGTCAAAATGTGTTATCACCACTTTTGGTTGGGCCAATACTAAGATAGAAATGCCTGTGTGCTCAGTGCATCTCTAAGACAACTAGAGTATGCCTCAAAGCATTGGAAAAGCACTTTTTCTTACTCCCCCCTTGTGCTGTGGTGGCCACCACTGTCGCATTTTAGGAAAAAGGGATTTTTTCTTGACCTTTCCTTGGTTTCCACATCTACTTCAAAATACCTATAGTTTCCCTCACACAGAAAAATGGACGCTCACCATGGCTGGCGCCTTTTTGCTGCTTTGTTTCAGACATTTCCTACAGAAAGCTCAGCGCTCATGGCGCTGCCGGGGTTCCTGTGGCTTGGTTGGGTTAGTTTGGGAGCATGCCAAAACATGTGCATGTGCATCCCTCCCTCCAAGACGCAGCGCGACATGAACCCAACGCAAGACACAATATACACACTCGCATGGGTTCTCGTAAACCTGCTGGCGACCTGTGACCTGTCTTAGGGCGAAGGGAGTCGTTAAAAAAATTGAATTGCCCCTTGATGGGGTCTTGGGTTCTGCTCAGTCTCTCCAGGCTGCTGCGTTTCGGCCCGAACACGGCCTACTCGGCGAGGCTGCTCGTAGGTATCTGTACAGACAGGAATGGGAGAATTATGGACGAATCCACGCAAACGCGAAGCGACAACACCTAAATCCGTCAAATGACGGCCTAGAATTTTTCTAAGAAGTGAGATTGAGCCCCACGGAGTATATATTATGAACTCAGAGTGTACTTTATTTGAACTCAGAGCAGATTCAGATCAATCATCATCATTCATCATCATCATCATTCATCATGCATCATGTGTCATGTGTCATGCAATATGTGTCATGACATGCTGGCGCCCTAGCATGTGTTTTTCACATTCCAACCCAAAACTTCACTTTCGCTCAGAACTAACACAACCACAACCCCACTCTTATGGGTTCCTAAGAAGGTTATACTATTCATTTTTCATAACTGTTTGAATTTGGATGATCACATTTTTGACATCATGGATTGTCATGCATGTCATGCATGATCGACTCATTTTGTGAGTGATACCACACATACTACCTTCGAAGGAGTCTAAGGCCCCTAAGGGACCTCCATTTACTCTACAACCCTTTTCTCATGGTTGTCCCTACTTCTACATGTATTTTAATGCCTATTTGGTGGGTCCCAAGCATGTTTCATGTATTGGGGGATCCCAAGAGTATACCTAGGCCTAAGCCAAGCCCCAAACACAAGAGGAGAGAAGAGAAATAGATCGAGCAGAGGCGCCTGGCGGCGACACCAGGGAGCACATGGTGCTTCCTAGGTAAGTCCTAACTAGGTGTATTTTACGACAAGAGGGATATTTGTATGGTGAGAGTGGAAGAGAGGTAAGGAGTGAACATGAGTGTAAATAATGATTGTGTTTCATGGTCCCTTTTTTTGCTATGGACTAAGCTGGAAGACTACAATTCTATGAGCCAATTACTTTGCTGTTGTTGAGGAGGGTGCCAAATCTAACTGGTAGCAGAGAAAACCTGCTCTGCCTAAATCCAGTATCCCTTGGATTTAATTTCAATTCAATTCCAGCCTGGAAATTTAGTAAGGGACGGAGAAGAATTCCTGAACTCAGAAAATCGAGTCTGAAAAATTGAGATGGACCCTGTGAGAACTCCAAGCAGCCTAGAAGCTACGGGCGCTTCTGAAAACGACGTGCAAGTCATGATACCGGTCTCCGATGAGGAACTAGTCGCGCCTACCATGGCCGGGTTTGGAACCCCAGAAGTACGTCTAGACGGATCTCGATTCGAAGCCTATCGTTTTCCTGCGCCTACATGTCCTGAGTATGCTGAAGCTGTAGCTCCACGCCCAGTGCCTCCAGCGAGTAACATGACGACACCTGAGCTAGCGAAAGTATGGAGGTCCTATCGTTGCTCAGCCAGAGTGGTCGGTTGCAACAAATGGTTCAACAAATCGAACACCATGAAGGTTAATTCACTAATGCCCCACAGACTCATGAGTCGGGGACCACATCGTCTTCGACTAATCCTTTCCAATCTGTGCCATGGCGTTCTAATGTGACTTACGCCACTTTGCCTCAACCCCCTATCCGTGGAGAACCTATTGTTCATGGAGTGCCTACCGGAGTTCCTGAGCCTAAGTTTTTCTCTGAGCCTCAAGCTCCCAAAAGGACTCATGTTTTCGAAGCCTCTCCTTCTTCGGAAGAGAGCACTATCCTTTTGTCGACCTTGCAACAACTCAAGGGTCGTCTTGAAAACTTAGAAAATAGGACTAGTGCTAACTTAACCACCAACCCTTGTGTACCTTACCACCCCTCGCCTCTAACCCGAGTGTGCACCGGGCTTGCCGGTGTGCCTCCTGCAGTCAAGTCGCCCTTTGTACCCCGTACCAAAGCACCCAAACCCGTGGCGTGCTTTACCACTACCTACGAAGTATACACCCTCGACCAAGCCCTTGCCCTAGGATTCGGTCCACTAGCGCCTATGGCGCTACTCCCCGACCCCACACAACCGGTGCCACATACCGGTAGAGGAACCAAAGCTTTTTTCAAACCCCAAACCGAAACCAAACTACCCAAGTTTTCGGGTAGAGACCTCGACTTCTACGCCGAAGATTTTTTGAGGTTCTTGAGGTCGACGGGACAAGAAGACCTCAACGAAAGAGCCAAGGCGGACCTTGTTATCGACGGTTGTGATAACAGGGACGTAAAAGAAGTGGTTTCAGGGGCACTCAAGAAAAGTGACTCTTGGGTAAGGTTCCTTATTACGCTCGAAAAGCTCTATCCTACTTACGTTACCGACCTAGAGCTTATTCAAGTGATAGAGCGTATCCCCCGGTTGAAGGAATACCCTACAACCGCGGACATAGCCCAATACGTACAAACGTTTACTACGCTTACAGACCAATTGGCTACGTCCTACTACGACAACTCCAAAGCCCTCCTACACCTCCTACCTCATGTTCCGCCTAAAACCATGGACCAAATACGTGCTACTCCCGAGAGGTTGTCTAGAATACACACTTTCAACTCTCTCGTTGACCTCCTCTACGAGTTCGCCCTCCAGAGAAAGTCCGACGCTACTTTGAAGAACTTGCACTCGATGGCTCAACTCAAGTGGCTAGACGGCAACACCAACGCCGACTCCAACGCCCCTATGAACCAAAAAGAAGCCTTTGCCCACTCGCTATGTGAGGAGTGCTTCGTGTCTTTCCAACAAGCACGAGGACAAGCAAACGGCAACCGTGGTGGTGGCGGTCGTGGCAGTGGAAAAGGTGGACGAGGCAAAGGACAAGGCCAAGGGCAGTGGTATTGGCGAAGGGAAGTCGAGGAGGACAACTCCACCGCGCCCAAGTTCTTCGCTATCGTGTTTTGCCCCAAATGTGGGACAAAACACAACGTAAGAGACAAGGCGTGGCAAGACAGCCTTGACGCGAGGAAAGAAGAGCAGAAGCAAACGAAGAAAGGTCAAGGCAAAGGGGGAAAGGACCAAGCAAAAAGAGGAGAAAAAGGAAGTGGAGGAAAAGCGAACGGAGGAAGGGCAAACGAAGGAAAAGGAGGCAAGAGAAAAGATGACGACAAAGGAAAGCCTCAAGAGAAGAGACGCTTGGAAGAGTTGACGGAAGGAGAGCGAGAAAAGAAGCGAAAAAGAGTTCTCAAGCTGGAAAGGGAAGCTAGGAACCTCAAGGACTTTCTCGCAGCTCAAACGCCGGGGGAAGCCTAGGTGGACACCGAGACGACGCACCGAGGTATTGCTACCTATTGAGGGTCGCTATCAATGGTGTATGGGTGGACGCATACCTTGATACCGGCGCTCCAATCTCCCTAGTCTCCTCTAGGTTCGTACACTACGAGGACCTAGTTCCCAAAAACATTTGTGAGGTAAAAACGGGAGAAGGGGGAGTCACTCTCACCAAAGGCGAGATAGAAGGAGAAGTACAAGTAGGAGACCAGAAGGTACTTCAAAAGTTTCAAGCGTTCGACACCGACGCCTTTGAAGCCGTATTGGGGACGGACTTCTTTGCGCAAAATGAGTGGATAAAATATTTATCCCTTCAAGAGCCCACTCACTTGTTGGTGGTGAACAAAGAGCAAGAATGGGAAGCAATACCCCTCAAGGAGACAAAGTGTCCAAGACCTACGCTCAAGACTCTCAAGAGTTTTCCGTTGGCACTCGATAGCGAGGTGAAGCAAGAGAGTATCCTCGCTACCTTGAACCTACACCGAACGGAGAACTACACTCTCAACTCCGCCGCCAAGCGTGACGCGTTTCGAGAACTTCGCCTTAACCCGAACACGTGTAACGGCGACTTTGTCGAACTCTTTGCGTCCAAAGAGAACGCCGACGCGGAGTACTTTTGTACTCCAAAAGCCAACAACACGGGGTGGTATGACTGTGAAAGTTGGGAGCTTGGAAGATGCTCTGCGCCAACCCCCCTTTCTCAAAAATACTCCACACGTTGGTAAAAGTTTATGTGGACCAATTTACGGTCGCGTTGGTTATTCCCGAAGGGAAGAAGTGGGAAGAAAAAGAAAAGCTATGGGGGCCTATACTCGAAACGTTGATGGTGACAAAGTTGCTCTTACCTGACGTTCCTCTTTACTGACTTAACCCGAAAGAAGAGGTTTTGCCAAAGCCCCGTTGGCGAACCGCTATGTACCTAGTCTCGGGGAAGAGCGTGTCCTCTAACCCCATGGAAAACGTGTCTGAGGAGATAAAGAAGTTCGTGCTAAAGCACCACCGTGGGTACGGAAAAGAAGAGATGATGAAAAGGTTTCCGGACGTGGACGAGAGCAAGGAAGAGTACAAGTTCGAGACGCCTAAGTTCCAAGTCGAAGAAGTGGTTCAAGAAAGTCCGAAAGAGGCAAGAAAAACTCGAGAAGAGAGCGAAGAAATTTCCTACGAAAGCGGAAGTATATCCGAAGCTCCTTCCGAGTCGACTATACCCTTTTCGAACGACTCCTACACCACCAAGGACTACGACGACTTGGTCGCCAACCTGTTCTTGGAAGAAGTAGAACCTCTAGAGGCTCCTTCGACCCCTTCCGAAACTCCTATCCCCGAAAAACTTCTTTCACACCTTTCCGTCCCACTAGAATCGATGACGAGCGAAGGAGACGAACGTGAACTCCGTCTCCTACACGCACGCCCGAGTAAAAATTTGTTCCCTTCTTCAAAAGGAGATTTGGAAGAAACTCGTCTCCTTCTACTAAATCAAATTGACAGACTGCAAAAACTGGAGCTAAAAGAAAAATGGAAAAGCATGGTCTACCTAGACGAGTACGACGGAGAAGATGGGACGTATTTCGATGTCGGCGAAGAATTGGTCATGCTTCACGAACTACACGAAGCATTGACACAAGAAGAACAAGAAATCGAAGGAGAACAAGAAAAGAAAGAAGAAAGAAAAGATCAATTACGCCGGAAAGACATCAAGAGACTAAGAGAGAAAGTCAAAGAAAAGAAGAAAATTGATCACCAAGAGAATCAGATGATTTTGGACCCCGAACATGTCCTAGCCCTCAAGAAATTGACGGAGCAAGATGAAAAATCTAAGAAACAAGAATTAGGTGCGTCCAATCTACACGCATCTGAAGACCTCAAGATTTCGCTCGACAAAATGGATGTTAGCGAGAGGATCAAGAAAGTCATCCTGCATTTCTCTGACATTTTTGGTCCGTTACCTCCACCCGGATCGGTGAAGAAACTCGTGACCATGGACCTAGAACTAAGAGAAGAATTTCTCAAAGATCGAGTTTGATGTCGACCGAACCTAGCATCAAGAGATGACATGGCTGAGATTACTCGCCAAATCAAAGAATGCGTGGAGGCCGATTTGGTTTACGAGTACAAAAAGACGGACTATCCTAAGCATTGCAGTCCATGCTTCCTGGTAGCTAAACCAGGGAGCACTGCAAAAAGATTGGTGGTCGACTACAAAAAGGTCAACCAGAAAATAAAACTGCACAGCGGCTCGTTGCCCCTGATGAAGAACGCCGTGGAAACCGCTGCTGGATGCAGATACAAAACTAAAATGGACAAGCGGTCCGGTTTCTGGCAAATTGACCTAACGGAGCTTGCCCAAGATCTAACAGCATTCACTGCTCCGGATGGACGGGTCTACAAATGGCGGGTAATGCGATTTGGTATTGCTAACGCCCCTGCGTTGTTCCAGGAGCTGATGAATCAAATCATCGCCCTGTGTAAACGACGACCAGCCGTCCAAGAGCTCCTACAGCGTGGTGCTGTCCTGGAGGCTCATATCGACGATGTCATCCTAGGGACGAACACCATCGATGACCACCTCCTACTACTCCGAGAATTCTACACCGTCTGTCAAGAAAATCACCTCCGCATCAAGCTGGAGAAATGCGAATTTCTCAAGACGGAAACAGACTACCTCGGATTCCACATCGGAGATGGATGGTGGAAACCGCAGGATCAAAAGATGAAGCCCCTGATGGACTGCGACCTAACGGATTCTATGTCTAAAGCTGAAGGAGTTCAGAAAATCCGACAATTCATCGGATCCTGTAATTTTTACAGGCGGCATCTCCGAAATGTCACGGAAGCCAGCGCACCACTAACGGATCTCATCAAGAAGGAAACTCCCTGGCGCTGGGGACCTATTGAAAAGCAAGCAATCGAAGATGTCAAGAAGAAAATCCGAGAATGCCTAGTACTTGGAGTACCCCAACGCTACGGCGAAATGATTCTAATCACGAATGCCAGTAACGTTGGAGGAGGAGGGACATTATTACAGTGGCAAAAGCTAACTACGGATCAAGGTAAAGACATTGATTATCGCCTAAGAGTTCAAGGTGTCACAAGAGAAGGATTCATGAGGTCTGACTATGACCCCGAAGAATGGCGCCTAGTTCCACTTGGCCACTGGAATTGGAAATGGAATGCAGCCCGCTCACACTATCACACCTACGAGCAGGAGCTGTTAGCTGGAGTTCTAGTGTTGGCTAGTCAACACAGGATCCTGGGTACCAATCCCATCACGTGGCTATGTGATCTGGATTCCGTGAAGTACTTTATGGAAAGACAACCGCTAGATGGAAAACGTCTACGACGATGGTAGGTCTACCTGAGCCAACTACGACTCGCTACATTCCACATCCAGGGAGTAAAAACGAACTCTGTGATTATCTATCACGGAATTGTTTTGATTCCCTGGTGGGGGCAGACACCGAGATGATGGCCCAAGAAGCTTTCGCCAAGATGGATCAACATCTCCATCTCTTTACGAGGAAAGAAAAACTCATGTCCTGGAGTATGAAAGACCTGACGGCCGATTACTCGGACATCTTGCACCAGTTGACGATTGGGAGTTCAAAGATCCTGGATGGAGTACAATGGTCCCGCACGTCAACTCACCTATACAGGGAAGACCTCATTTGTGTTCCCAAAGACTACAAAGAAACTATGTTGGAATGGGCACACAAAACGGATGGTCACCCTGGGGTGGAGAGAACTCTTTGGTTCTTCCAGAAGTATTTCTTCGCTAATAGTAGAGATGCATCTCTCAAGAAGATTTTATCTAAGATCATCGCTGAGTGTCCCTGCACTAAGGCTAAACCTAACACTGCAGCGGATCGTGGTGAGGTAAGGAATCTCCCGATTCCGAACCAAATGAACTCCATCCTCTACGTGGATTTTATGGAGTTACTTAAATTCGCTGGCCGTGACTTTGCCCTCCTGGTGACGGATGGACTCAGTCGCTACAGCCGAGTGCTTCCCCTTACTAAGAAGGTAGATGGTGAAGGAGTATTGAAAGAGATTTTCGAAGGATGGGTACAAGTCTACGGATTACCCAAAATTTTCCACAGCGATCAAGACATCCGGTTTACCAGCCCTACTGGTTGGTACCGAAGCGTCATGAGAGCTATGGGTACGGAAGTCCAGTTCGGAACTCCTTACCTACGAACAAAGAATCCTCTGTGCGAACGCCAAAATGGCTGTTTCAAAACAGTCATGAGGATTCTGATGCTGAACGAGAAGAGCCGAAACTGGCTAAAACTAGTCCCATATGCTATCTACTTGATGAATAATCAAGTGAGTAGCAGGACTGGTTTCACCCCTACGGAACTGTTCCTAGGGAGGCCAGGTTTCAACTTTGAATTCCCCTGCGCGAGCGAAGGAAATCCTAAAGTTGATGAATGGCTCACCGAGCAAAAACGGATCGCCGATCTATGCCGATCACTACTGGAAAAGAAAAGAAGTAAGGAGAATTGTACCAAGAACCGCAAAAGAAAAGAAGCTATCTACCAAATTGGTGACTGGGTTCTGGTACATCATACAAAATTCAAGGCATGGCCGCGTAACACGCTGGACAGCCCTTACTTTGGACCATTTCTGGTCACCGATGTAGCTGAAGGATCCGTGTGGATCAAAACTCATCCTAAGTACGGAGGTCTGGTTGAAGTGGGTTACCCACAGCTTAAGCACTATGACGTGCTAGACGACCTCTACGACTGGGAAGAAGATCTACAAGAAAGCCTGGAAGCTGCAGCGAAAGATTTGGCCGCGGATCCTATGGATGAAGATGAAGAACTGCCGCCTATGGAGGATGACGGTTCACTACAGATGCCCGAAAGGGACATCTCTCTCTCTAGACCTACTGTACCTACACCTACGGCCGTAGAGGCTAGACCCAAAAGAATAAGCGCTAGTGAACCCGTTACGTTTACTGAATCAGAGATGAAAAAGCAAGACTACTACTTTGTTGAAAGAATCCTCCGCCACACCTACAAACGTGGTTGGAGATTCTATACAAAGTGGTCTGGCTATTCTATCTCTGACTGTACCTGGGAGCCAGTGACGGCTGTCATACTCGATGACGGTAACGTCAACAAGGTTTTTGCTGAGTACTGCAAATCTCAGGATTTGCGTGCCATTCTACAGTCAGCCCAAAATCAGGCCCGCAAGCGTGCTGGGAGGTGAGACTACTCCCTCCTGTTTCATAGCACCTGTGAAAACGGTGCATCTATGGTCCTAAGGCCCTGTTTCACTGAGCAGTGAGTTCACACTCACTAGCCTGGGAGTTGGCGTGGATTTCCAAGGGAACTCCGAGGCTGGGGGACAGGTTTCACCATTCCAGGGAGGGAGAGAGATGAGCGGTGTGTAACTGGCGCGCGTGTGAGTGTCAACAGCCCCAACTGAAGTGTGTTGCCTGGGAGGGAAGTGAAACACTACTGCTAAGCAAGCCGATTTTTACGGGTGGTGAACACCTGGTTCCATTTTGGAACAGTCAAGCATCCACCACCGGAGGGGCAGGGTTGGTGTTCCCCAGGGATGGGACCTCCCCCAGGAACTGGGTGGGCTGCAGGACGAGCAGAGTTTGCATGGGCCACCCAACCACAACTAGGGCTACCCCCTTGGCTGCAAACCTCCCCGCCTTGGGCACCCACCGTCAAAGACGCTAACGCCTGATCCTACACCGCAAGACACCCTAATCCTACAACTTCCCACACACACGCCCACGCCAAGGCAAGTCAAGTTGTAGCTAACATCAAGCATCCCTGAACAAACAGTGAACGCTTTGGGTGCATCTCGCCTCCGGTCCGATGACACCCGTGCAAGTGTGGACACGGAACCGAAGCTCAACGTGATCCGTGCAGAGTGAGTGAATGGCACGCAAAAGTGTGTTGTGTTGAGTGTGTGTGTGCAGTGCTGTGCGTGGATGTGCGGTGCAGGGCGAGCATGTGTGTGAATCTACCTCAGGGTTCTACCTTGGGGCTACCCAAAAAAAAAAGAGAGAGGGTCACACACGGGGAGACCAGGAAAAAACCGTAAGGGATCAGATGGGCGTGGGAACAAGGGCCAGCGTACGCTGACCAACGCGAACGCCCTTGCCCATTCCGATCCCCTGCCTTCCCAGTCTCCCACTCGCTGATCTTAACGCTCTACAAAGCAGTAGCCCTTTGCAGGAGCGCCCCTTGCTAACGCCTCCAACCCACATCCCACTCTCCACTCCACACTCCTCCCACACTCGTGCAACTCAAACCGAACAACTTTCAAGTGAGGAATTTCACCCCAGAGTTTCATTGGACTTTTTGAGTTGCAACGATCCTACACTCTCTAACACACGCTGCATGTGTGAGCGGCACGGTGAAACATATGAGTGTTTTAAGTGCCTGCACGTGAATATATGCATGCACAAGACGTCTCACCAGGCATTCCGCCACAAAACCACCACTACAGTCAAAAAGAGGACAGTGACGCATATAGCGGCGCCTCCGCTGTGCATGCAGACTGTCCTGGAGAGCGAGCAAGAAAGGTTCTCCCTACCTCCCAAACCTTGAATGTTTCCCTTATGAAGGTTTTACCCTCTATCCTACTTGGTTTTGGAGTTTTTACGTGTGCACGACGCGGCATACGCTGCTATTTTGCATGCGTGACGGCCTGTTTCCCTCCTGAATCCTGCCTGAATGCCAGCCCAAGCCAGACCTTGCGAGGCACCAAGAGCGTGCAAAAGACGACAAAGCAAGGTAAAAACACGCTACGCGTGTTGTGCAAGCTCTAACCAACACGTATGTTTCATTTCTGTTGTGCTACGTGTGGCTGATGTTCAAACTCGCCTATTGAATGCGCAGTGGTGAATTGATGCGCGCGAAACGTACAGTTACCCTATGGCTGTACTGTGCACCCTCCCCGCGCAAAAATGTTTTGCCTGTCTGTAAGCCTCACTTTATAAAATCGCGTTTTTCGCTGCTCGTTGTTTTCCAAATTCTTTGTTTTACAAAACTGCGCTTTTTGCAGCTTCAGAAGCGCTTTTTACAAAAGTTCAAAAGTTTTTGGACTTTGGAGGCTTCGCCCCCGGTCCCGCACAGCGGACGCGCGCTGTTACGGGAGTCGCCAGAACTCCCAGCGCTACACTTTGCGCTTTTCAGGTGTCCAAATATTTATTTAAGTTTTGGTTCCTGGCCAGTTGGAAGCTCAGCTACGGTTCATTTTGAAATGCATTTCAAGCGTTGTACGTTGCCGATTTAACTTTGATTTTCAAAAACTCGGTATCTGCATTTGTTATGTAAGGCTTCCCTAAGGATTCCTACACCTTGTCCATGCTTTATATATCACCTTGAGCACAATCTTTCTGGAATTTCTGGTATTTGCATTTTTAGCTCCAAACTAATCACCTAATGTGCTGTGGTAAGAGTGGTATAGTAAGAAAGGTAACTCACATGTATGCTTTCCGAAGTCATTCCACTCATTCTTTACTGTGGTACTGAGGTGCAGTGATAATACTTGGTATTGAAGGTAGTCCAGTTCTGGACTGAATGGTAAATGCTAAGAGATTTCACACGGCTGCATACGATGATGGCCACAATATCATTTTTCAGCCTATTTTTCTGAGTATTTACTCCTGAATTCCAGGGCTTCAGTCCGGGGGGGAGTGAGATTGAGCCCCATGGAGTATATATTATGAACTCAGAGTGTACTTTATTTGAACTCAGAGCAGATTCAAGTCAATCATCATCATTCATCATCATCATCATTCATCATGCATCATGTGTCATGTGTCATGCATCATGTGTCATGACATGCTGGCGCCCTAGCATGTGCTTTTCAAATTCCAACCCAAAACTTCACTTTTGCTCAGAACTAACACAACCACAACCCCACTCTTATGGGTTCCTAAGAAGGTTATACTATTCATTTTTCATAACTCTTTGAATTTGGATGATCACATTTTTGACATCATGGATTGTCATGCATGTCATGCATGATCGACTCATTTTGTGAGTGATACCACACATACTACCTTCGAAGGAGTCTAAGGCCCCTAAGGGACCTCCATTTACTCTACAACCCTTTTCCATGTTTGTCCCTACTTCTACATGTATTTTAATGCCTATTTGGTGGGTCCCAAGCATGTTTCATGTATTGGGGGATCCCAAGAGTATACCTAGGCCTAAGCCAAGCCCCAAACACAAGAGGAGAGAAGAGAGAGAGATAGAGGAGAGGCGCCTGGCGGCGACACCAGGGAGCACGTGGTGCTTCCTAGGTAAGTCCTAACTAGGTGTAGGAGGGATATTTGTATGGTGAGAGTGGAAGAGAGGTAAGGAGTGAACATGAGTGTAAATAATGATTGTGTTTCATAGTCCCTTTTTTTGCTATGGACTAAGCTGGAAGACTACAATTCTATGAGCCCATTACTTTGCTGTTGTTGAGGAGGGTGCCAAATCTAACGTAAGACAACACACCTGAGCAAAATCCAATTGTGCATCAGAAGCACATTTTTATAAAAATTATAGTCATCTCTCGATTTTTTAAATCAAGAAATTCCTACACATAAAAAGGCGGCGCGCAGGAGCGGCTCCTAGCGAAGCGCCGGAAAATACAGAAATAATGAGATTATAAACGTATGTCTCACGTAGACTGGAAAATGACGAGACACACATCAATAAATAAATATACAGATTCCACCAACACTGACAGTAAGAATCAAATATCCAAGAATTCGAAAATAAACGAAAAGACTTCAATGAATCAGGTATAAAGCTTAGGTGTGCTCGTCTCGTATGCAGCATGCACATTGCTCGTCTCGTGTCTCCGTGAACGAGTCTTGTAGCAGCGCTAACAAACGATAGAGGGCTAGATTAGAAAGATTGCAGATGATTAGAGGTCAGATCAGGGTGATTAGACATACACACAAGTGCATAGCGACGTTTTTCCCTTGCGCCTGGTTTCACATTCCCACTTGCTCTCTCTCTCCAGCGGTAGGTAAGGTAGGTAAGCCCAGGTGGGGCCACCCCCTGGTAGAGTCCGTGATTGTGGGTAAGATTAGGCAGCAAGACCGAGATTGGCTCAGGTTGTTCACAAACTTGTCCATGCTCGTGCATTCACACACGCATTAAAGGGTAGGCCACGCAAAATGCGCACGGCAAACCTTGTTTAGGTTACCCAGGGGCTACTCGGTATGTTCTTTAAGAGAACCTGAGGAGTCTCTTAACGCTTGCTTGCTTGACAGGGCGTTTTTGAGGACAGTGTATTATAGGTCACACTGAGAAGCATATAATACCGGGAGTGTGGCTTGGTTCCTCATCCGCAAACACCCTCTTCATTGGCCTTTGCTTTACAGGTGGGCAGGTAGGGTGATTGGTGCAGCAGCATACCATTTTTTTCTAGCCCTGCTAAACAAGGGCGCTGATCACACAAACGATTGACTGCACCTCCGCCAGGAGTGGCGAGGGCAGTTCGACTCCATCGACATCCACGCTGTGCACGCATCAAGAGCACCTCTTCCCTCCAAGCCCTAGCAGGGGAAACGCGTTGTGGCGTCCCCTGTTAGGCCACAGTTGCTTAGCAGCGCTGTGTTCTCTTGTCTTCTTCACAGGAGGGTCATTAGGGCCCAAGACTTGACCTTCAACAACACCCAGTAGAGCGTGAGTGTAGGAGTGGTAATCCTGAGTGGGGGCTTGAGCCAGTTGCAGAAGTGCTCGCCCACCAGGATGGTGCCACTGTAGGTAGGGTGTGTAGTGTAGTGGTATCTCCTGTCCCGCGTGCTTTTCCTCGTGGGCAGGGGAGTGCGTTAGCTTTTGGCCTTTAGCAAAAATGGGCGTTTTGTATGCCCTTAGCACACTTGGCCACCCCTCCCCTCTAGTAGGTACGGCTTTTGCCGTCT
This sequence comes from Eutreptiella sp. 'Long Island Sound 2002', assembly GCA_964036045.1. Classification (NCBI taxonomy): domain Eukaryota; phylum Euglenozoa; class Euglenophyceae; order Eutreptiales; family Eutreptiaceae; genus Eutreptiella; species Eutreptiella sp. 'Long Island Sound 2002'. The sequence goes on from OZ038394.1 coordinate 48,925,836, forward strand.
TCCCCCAAGGATAGGCGCCAGCACAGAAATTGGGCGCCATAGGAGTGGTAGCAGTACCTGACTAGGACCTTCGGTCCGACATCAGCGAAGCCCGGTCTCCGGGAGCCACGCCAGGGAGAGAAGTGGGACACACACAGACATACGTAGCACACTTAGGGGTAAGGTTCAGTCCCTAGCTTTAGCATTGGAGGCAAGCGTCTCTGCGAGCCTCAGCAACTCACCAAGGTTGTTCTGGGACAAGTAGTCAACCAGAACTGAGTTTGGGCGTCCCTCAGGTAGAACAAACGCAGAGAAGGGCTCCCAGGTGGCCTCTTCGACTCCCAACCCTTCCCAGAGGGTGAGAAAGCGCCAACCCTGGTGATAGCGATGGCGTAGGACAGACTTCACCAGGTAGAAGCCCGCCTTAGCCATCTCCTCGGCGTTCATGTCGGGGAGTTCCCCTTCAACTTCCATAGGGCTGGCAGCCCCTTGTAGGTCTAGGGCGGCGATTTCCTCGTCGTTCAGCTCCCGCTGTTCCCCACACAGGTCTTCAGGATCATAGTAGCGCTTCAGGTGTTGAGCAGCGCACACCAGGGTCCCCCCTAGACGGGGAGAACACCGCACGGTGATACGGTGTCCATCCACTGATAGAATCTTGTACGGCCCGAAGTATGGGTCATCGCTGGTAGAGCGTGGCCAGGCGGGTAGTCGACTGTGGTGCACCAGCACCCAGTCCCCTTCTTGGTAGGTGGCCGGTACTCGGTGCTTGTTCTTCTTGTTCCACTGACGCTCCCTCACTCTCTGGAGCATAGCCTTGGCCTTGTCCACCTTCGCTTGTTGCTCTTGGACCCATTCACCCACAGAAGAATGGGTGTCCTCTGGATAGGGGGCATGTAGGAACCATGCCAGGCGCCCTAGAAATTGCTCATGGGGCGAGTAGCCAGTAGCTGAACTCTCTTGGGAGTTCATCATCAAGGATATGACGGGGAGTAGTCTCACGCAGTCTCTGGTGCGTTCAGGTTTGCACCATATACTTACATTCTCCTTGAGGACACGGATCTGTCGCTCACATAGGGGGTTGCTCGTGTGCGAGGGGGGAATCCCCCTAGACACCTGAACAGAGGGATCTCAGGACCGTCTTGTACCAGCCGGTATCTGAGCGTACTCGTACGTCCTCATCAGAGTTGATCTCTTTGGGCGCCCCATAGACACAAAACCACTCCTCCAGGAGTATCTTGACAGTCTCCTCCCCGGTAACGTGCTTGGTACATCGGAACACCCTGGTAAACCTGTTCAACCCACAGGTTACCACGAGGGCGAAGTCATAGCCCCCGAACTTCAGCATCTCCGTGTAGTCCACGTATAGAACACTGTTAGCACAGTGAGGGATGGGCAGGGTTCAGTAGAGACCTCTGTCCCTAATATCCCCTGGTTTGCAGGACCTACATGGGCACTTGTCCACGATAGGCTGGAGGGTTTTCCGCAGTTGGTCGTCAGTCCACGTAGTGTGGAACCACTGCTTGAACAGCCTCAGGGTACGGTCAGCACCCACATGACCGCTGGACTCATGGGTCCACTTCAGCAGCCCTGGGACTCGGTGACTAGGCACCGCGATGCGGTCCTCGTGCCAGAGGTGGCTCTTGTCCCTCTTCCACTGATCTTGGTTGACCAGGAGGGGTTCAAGGCGTTTCTCCAGGCGCTGGTAGATATCCCCAAACTCCTTCAGGTACTCCGATTGTTGGAGTCCGTCCAGGGGGCGTATCATCGTCATGTTGAGGTCCAAGTGGACGTCCATACGGCTGAACGCCTCCTTAGCCAGCGCTTCAGACCAGGCACCAATCGGGGCATCGAAGTTATTGCGGCTGATGTAGTCTGCAGACTCGTTCTTCACTCCCTGGATATGGTGTACCGTCAGCCTTAGTTGACTGAGGTAGGTCCACCAGCGCCGTAGCTTGGCCTTCTCAGGTGGGGGGCCCTTCTGGAAACTGCGGACCGGTTCTTGGTCGCACAGCCAAACCACAGGGTTACTCCCCAACAGTCGTGCTTGTGAGGATAGCACTAGCATACCCGCGTGCAGTTCCTGCTCATAAGTGGAGTAGTTCCCCCTGGCCTGGTTCCACTTCCAGTTCCGGTGGCCCAGAGGTACTAGGACCCACTTGTAGTCAGGGTAGCTGTGCTTGAGGGTTCCATCTCGGTTGAGACCTTCAGTCCCCCATTGGGAAATGGCCGAGTCGAACTCCTCCTTCTCTAGTGCTTGCCATTGGAACAACGTTCCACCACCGCCAACATTGCTGGCGTCGGTCACCAGGATAATCTCCCCTTGTGCCCTAGGCACGCCGAAGCACTTAGCGTTGGCCACCTTGTCTTTGAGCTTGTCAAACGCTTGTTGCTCTTGTGGGCCCCAGCGCCAAGTAGTACTCTTCTTGATCAAGTCCGTCAGAATGGCGCTGGTGTAGGTGAAGTTTTTGATGTGGCGGCGATAGAAGTTGCACGCCCCAATGAAACTGCGTACATCATGAAGTCCTTTCTTGGGGTCTTCGTGTCGTACCTTAGCATCCATCAGGGGTTTGGCCTTAGAGGCCGCTGGGGTCCACCACCCATAGCCAACGTCAAACCCCAGGTACTGCATGGTCTCCTGCATGAACTTACACTTCTCCAGCTTGAGTCGTGTGTGGTTCTCCTGGCAGACCGCAAAGAACTCACCCAAGAGGATTAGGTGGTCCTCCTGGGTATTGGTCCCGAGGAATACATCGTCGATGTGTGCTTCCATCTAGGCCCGACGGGATATAAGCTCCTGCACCTTAGGTCTCCTTCGTAGGAAGGACAAGATCTTGTTCATCAGCTCTTGGAATAGAGCGGGTGCGTTGGCCACGCCAAACGTCATGACCTTCCACTTGAACACCCTCCCCTGAGGGGTGATGAAGGCCAGTAGCTCCTGAGTGTTGGGCGTCAGGTCCACTTGCCAGACTCATCTCCTTGTAGCGACAGGAGGCTATCTTCTCAAGGGTAGACTCCACATTAGGAATGGACCCTGAGTGGTTCAGCGTTTTCTTGTTCAGCTCTCCCTAGGCCACTACCAGCCGTTTGGCTGTAGACCCAGGTTTAGCCACCAGGAAACAGGGGCTGCAGTGTACGCGGTAGTACCCGTCCTTGTACTCCAGGACTAGGCCAGTGTCGATACATTCTTGTATCTGTCGCTCGATCTCGTCGGCCTGCTCTTTAGGAGCTGGATAGGGTCTCCTCCGGATCTTGTGACCCACAAACTCGGGTTTCAGCTTGAGGTCCATCTGTACCAGCTTGTCACATGAGGCTGGAGGGGGTAGTTCTCCGAACACCTCCAGATAGGTCCTTATAAGCTTCTGCACCCGCGGGTCCAATAGCTTGATCTTGTCCTCCTTGTCTTCGTCAGAGTGTAAGTTGCTGGCCCCCTGAGTAATAGACGTCGGGAGGTGATCCTCCACCGACTCTTCGCCCTTGGTAGTGTCCCTCAACCCTTGGTAGGCATATAGAAGGTCTCGTTCAACCATCTCCGGTGGACAATGGCAACATAGGCACGCTCGAGGGGGTTCACATACACATTCCTCCGAGAGGTCGTCCTCCTCTGGGGTCCTCACATGGGCGCCCCACACGCTCTTCATGAGCTTAAGATGTACCTCCCTTTGCCAGGTGGTGATCTTTTGTTCGAGGTCCTCCTTCAATTGGGATAGATCTCCCATACGTCCTTGCTTCAGTAGCCATGAGCTGCGGGTAGGCTTAGCGTAGCATAGCTTTTTCGCCACCAACTTCCTCTTGGAGTCCACATATTCCCTTAGCCTGGATTGAGGGTCCAGCTCTTCGTCCACGGGGTCTTCCACCCTCATGGAGAGTAGGGGTTTTAGTGGGGCGATGTACTCGGCGTTCTCCACTTCCTCCACACAGGTCTGCAGGAAGAAGGCGTCGTGCTCAGTTTCGTCATCTGAGTGGATAGAGCTAGGGAGCTCGGATAGTCCACACTCAGAGACTCCATCAGGAACAGGTACATGACAGGGAGAGTTGGGGGCGTTGGTGTCAGTCACAACGTACTCATCTCCTCCGGGTATAGTCTCAATAGCATCTTGAGGTCGTAGTGGATCCTTCAAGTCACCCAAGGCGAGTCCATTGCTTTCTCGTTGTATAGCCTGGACCAGAGTCGGGTCCAGATCCTCCCAGGGGATGGAGGTAAGACCTCCGTCAACCACGCTGAGCATACTCCCCCATCCGGGTTTCCCAATAGGCGTCTTACGCCCCAGAGGGACGTAAATGGCCTCATCAGGTAACCGAACAGAGCTGATAGTCAGCCTGTCCAGGAGGTTTCGCCAGTATTCGTTGCCCCCATTAGCTCCCCAATCGGGGGAACACAGGACCATACGGGAACGTTCCAAGGCCACCTTGGTCATGATCTTCCCCAGTTCACTAAACCTGGGGTTCCCGTAGGCCATCCCGAAAGAGGGCCAGTAAAATTTGTAGCTGCAGTTCTTCCCCTTGCTGCAGTAAACGTCCAGTACATGCTGCTTGTCGCTGGCGAACAACTCCACACTCAGGTCTTCTCTAGAGTAACCAAACTCCTTCAGACCTTGGTCTAGAACTTCCCCCAATAGTTGATAGTCCTCAGTTTTGGAGGCCGCCATCATGTTCGAGGGCTCCTCCTTCGATAGCCTCAGGTAACTCGAGGTATGTTCGGACTGCTCCAGTGGCACAGACTCTCTACCACTGCCGTGGTCCAGGTAGAGGAGGTAGGGCGCTTGCAGCGTCAGGGATTGTATCTGGGAGTGCTGCACGAAGAAGTCAGTCCCCAATACAAAGTCGAAGGCCTCAGTGTCCATCACATAGAACCGATGGGCGATAGTCCGGGAGCCCATAGGTACCTCCACTTCACAGTCCCCGCAGCTGTGCACCACATGTCCATCCCTCATTCGTATAGCCGCGGTGGTCATGGTGTTCTTCAGGCTCCCACAAGGTAAAATTTTCTTGGCCAATATAGATATGGTGGCGCCAGTATCCAATAGCCCCAGGTATTCAAGTCCCCCTAGTCGGATACGTACCCAAAACACCACGTCTTGGGTGCCACCGGAGCGTCCCCGTCAGAACTCTGCGGGACAGGTCACCTCGAAACCCCTTGTTCCGCAGCTTGCGGGCCATCCTCATGAAACGGCTTCTCTTCTTAGCGTTGCCGTCATCACCACCTTCGTGCTCCCGCTTGGCCCCTTGTTCTTTCTGGGCCTGAGTCTGCGAGCGTGTGGTGGGACCAGACTGCCCTCCAGAGGGCTCGGAGTTCCCCCCTGGATTAGGGTTGGGATTGCCTCCGTTCTTGTCCGTGTTCTTGTTGTCCTTGTCTGGCTGGCGGTTAGCGCCTCCTCCTCGTCCACCTTGACTCTTGTCTTGTCCTTGTCCACGTCCTTTCGACTTGCCGTTGCCGGAGTCGTTGCCTTTGCCTTTGCCTCCACCTTTGCACGAGCCTTTGCCAGGATCCTCACCCTTAAGCTTCGCCGATAGGCGTTGCTTATGGTAGCACTCATCCTCGTAGTGCTTCCTCTTCCCACAGAAGGCAGACGTGATGGTGCACCTGTAATGATCCGGCAGCTTCGCCTTGGCGCCGGTGTTCTTCTCCTCTGCTTCCCCTGGACTACGAAGCAGTCTCGCTGCTCGCAATCAGGGGCGTGCTGCAGGTGACCGTGCTCATCTCTGGCATCACACCAGAAGAGCTCCTTGACGTTTTCCATCATACGGGCGTGGGCGTGTTTGGGGGTAGTCCCCTGCCCAGGTCTGGATCCTTGCTACCCTTTGCCATGTCCTCCTGAGCCTTCACCTCCTGGACGGTAGTTGTTCAAGTGCTGGTCGCTTTCTTTCTCCAGCGCCAGCTCCAGGAGCAGTACACATAGATCCTCGTAGCGGAGGGATCTAGCCTTGCGCTCTGCCGTCGAACGGCACTCATCCCACAGCTCTCGAGGGGGCTTAGCCACCAACCAGAAGAACAGGTCGTCGCTGCTGTAGGAACCGGGCGTCAATCGTCCAGCCCAGTGATCCAGGTCAGCCAACAGCTCAGAGACCCTGCCAGGTTTGGGGTTGTTGGGCAGCACGGGCAGGTTCTGGATCTCGGCCCTGACGGGGAGGTCGGTTTCATAGGTCGGATACTGCCTCTCCAAGGCAACCAACACATCGGCAAAGGTGGCGGAGTTAGTCACGATCTGTCTGACCTGCTTCTCCAGGTACTTGGTCTTGCAGCACTGCAGGAGCAGATCGCACTTGACCCATCCACTAGCATCGGTCTGGCCGGTCAATCGGAGAAACCGGCCAAATATCTCAGCGAACTCGCTGAGGTCCTTGCCTGTGAAATCAGGCAGGTTCACCACGATCTTGGAGGTGGCAATAGCCTTAGCCTCCTGAGACCTGCGTCCCTCAGGGCGTCGGGTCTTCCTCTTCTTCTTCTTCTTCCTCCCACTTGGGTTCTCGGGGTACTCCGGGTTGTCGTCCTCCGAGGGCATAGCAGAAGTCATCGACGGCGGCTCATCATCGGAGGGGTCTCCGCCTAGATCACTAGAGCCATAAGGCTCCACGTCCACCATTGCCCTCAAGGCTGTCAGCCCCAGCCGGTCCAGCTCGCCTCTCGTAGAATTCGTCACGTGGCTGTAGGGCGGCTGGGCCGTTCTTGGTACGAAAGGGCTTCTCGGTATCGCTGTAATGGGATTGAGCTGCAGTGCATGCGCACGTGGTCTCTGTAGATTATAGGTCGCGCGCGTGTGCGTAGTCTCCAAGATTTGTTACGACATTTAGTGCATGTTTCACAGAGATTGTATTATAAAAAGCATTGTGTGTTATTATCTCATTTTGTAGATATATGATGTAGACCCGGACAAAGGATTTGTCGATCTGGGTTCATAATCAGTCATCCTCTTGGTGTACTTGTGGGATTGGGGTATACGGAGGTATGGCAGGTTACAAGATCGACTCCTAAGTTCCGGGTGCCATGGGGAGTACTGCAAGATCCGCCGACGAGTTTCACAGTCACTTTACAGAGTATGAGAATTTTGACGGCCACGCTGAAGTGTCAGTGCGCTTGATGCGGCGAGAGCTTCCTCAGAATCACTGGGTTGGCTACGAAGGTCTTGGGTTTGATGTGTGTGAAACGCGCTTACGGTCGTTGACAGTGGCTCTGCCTGATGACAAAACTCGTGGAAAAGTTTGCACTAAACACGCGAAGTATGGATTTTACTCCTTCAACCCGCCCGAATGTGTTGATGAGTGCTTGGATTCGAAGGGACGCGTGCGTGAGAGGACAGAGCGCGTTCTGGTGCGAGCCTTCAATGACAAAGTGCTGATGGATTTGTGTGCGCTGCATGAACTTGTCGCGGCCGAGCGCCATTACAGAGGAGAACACGAGCGCGCTGAGAACTACATGTTTCTTCGTTATTGTGGTATGGAGAGACAGGCAGCGACGCAACGGGCGACATCACCGGAAGAGCAACGCCGAGCTGAGGCAGAGCGTGATACGCTACAGCAGCAACAGATGGGCTACGATGAAGAGGGTGCGAAGAGCAAGCGACGGCGCAAACGAGCTGGACGCAAACATTGAGTGGGGCATGGTGGCTGTACGTGCTGTCGACACGGGTGTACGTGCTGATCACTTCTGGTCGCTGTTATTTGTGTGTGACGCTGTTAGGACCATGTTCACTGACACTTTCTGAGTGTCTATTTTTTTTCGGGTTTGTCAATGATTGTGAAGGAGTTTCTCTTCGTGCTTGTGTCAATGCTGGAGTCAAAGCAGAGGCTGCCTGGCGGCGTGTACGATCGGCGTTGGGAGTGAACGACCTGTCTGAAGATAAATTTTTTTTCGAAGATCGTCAAATCTATTGGTGATCCGTGAGCGGTCGCTGTTCCGTTGCCTTCGCAGTATGTTAAGTCGCCCACGTGTTTGTATCCTTTGTGGAGCAGCTGAGTGTGAGTGCGCTTTGGGAGTTTGGATTGTGGACAAGATCAGCCAGTGCACGGATCTGGCGGAATTAGAAGCCTTTGAAGCGGAGCGGCGCACGGACTGGTTTGGAGTTTCTCGTGACGAGGAGCGTGCCTTTGTGGAGCTGCAGAACCGGTTTGCGCTTCGCTTTCAACAGCTTGTGCTTGAATCTAAGGCGTTTTCGTCAACGACAGAGCGTTTGGAGCGTCTGGAGCGACAATTTGATGGTCTGCTGCTTGCGATCAGCTCTTTGAAGGCGCAGCGCGTGACGGACGCGAGGATGAGTACAAATGGGTGTAAAATGTGTGTCTGCGCCCTCAGCTCCCAGGGGTGCTCCCTTTTGTCAGGTGAATCCGATTTCAAATGAGTTGATGAGAAAAACAGGTATGTCACTGAGGCGCGGACAGCCTCAGTCGCCAAGTGTTTTGCACTGGTTGGTGCATACATATTATCAGGTTTGCCTTACTTTTTTGAGACAGTGCCCTGGTGTGCCTTTGTGGCATCTGGGCTGTTTTGGGGTTCTTCTGGAGTTTTTTCAGTGGCTTATATATATATCAGCGATGGCGCTGCCGCTGCAGTTGCCCTTGGCGCTGACCCTCCTGAGTTCAGGCCTGTTTTTTGGCTTTGCACCTAATTTTGTGGGGTGTCTTCTTTTGGAGAGACACTCAGTGGACTCTGATGAGTCCTTGCGCTGGCGTGTTTGCCCAGCTTTGGAATTCTGCACTGCTTGTGTGGCAGATGTTTGCTCTTTTTTTTCTTTGTGTTTGGTCTTGCAGGGACCTGGCTTTTCACAGTGGTGCTGGTTGGAGCCCGGGCCACTCTGCCCTTTTCGCGTGGGGCATGAAAACTGTTTTTATTGATCCTCTGAAAACAGTTTTGGTCTCTGGATGTGCACCCAGAGGACCATTGTTTTTGCATGAGTAGCCATACCACTGATGGCGCTTTTTTTGTGAAAACTGTTTGGGAAAAATCCAGCAGTGGGTTTTTGGAGCAAAATATTTTGTGCAGGTGCAGCAGAAAAAACCAAGCCACTGGATACATACAAAAGCCCCCCACTGATGTTGTAATTTATTTTATTGTGCCATATGGGTTGCCAGTTTTTTGTACAATTCAACACCAATTCTCAATCTAACTTAACAAGATATTGTATGATACACACTCAGGCCTAGACAGCTAGGGGTTGAGGCATAGCACTCTGGTCTATAGAAAGCTAAGGTCACTGAAGCATGTTGTAGATAAGTTTGGACAGCTAGGCCCTGAGGCAAGGTAGGCCCACCTTAGACAGCTAAGGGCAGGGGTCCTGAGGCTTGGTAGGGGAGTGTGTAGGTAGATTTAACCCCATGGTGTACTTGAACCAATTTCAGGGTTTACGGCACCCATCAGTTTTATATATGGCACAGCAACTCATCCCATCATTTTTGTAGATTATCAAACCCTTCCATAGGTGTATGTCAGATTTTAGGAGGGGAGTGTAATGGGATTGAGCTGCAGTGCATGCGCACGTGGTCTCTGTAGATTATAGGTCGCGCGCGTGTGCGTAGTCTCCAAGATTTGTTACGACATTTAGTGCATGTTTCACAGAGATTGTATTATAAAAAGCATTGTGTGTTATTATCTCATTTTGTAGATATATGATGTAGACCCGGACAAAGGATTTGTCGATCTGGGTTCATAATCAGTCATCCTCTTGGTGTACTTGTGGGATTGGGGTATACGGAGGTATGGCAGGTTACAATCGCTGCACGGGTCGGCATCGGTCGGCTCTTCAGGCTACCTAGGGTGTTTGTCAGCCCTGCCAGCAAGTGGTTGGCCTGTACTCAATGGGGTGACACTCCCACCGTGGTAGGTGACGCTTGGGGCGGTATCATCAGGGGCTCCAGTTTCTCTCGAAGCTCTTGAGTGAGGGCGCCGGCGATTTTAGGGGTCGCTCCTCGGAGCACCTCGTTGATCTCCGACCGCGTCAGGGACCTGTTGGAGGATCTCCCCGATCCTCTACTCCTGCCTCCAAGAGACTGAGGTCCTCTCCTCAACCCACTCAAGGTTGCATACCCAGGAACATCCACATAGGCTGCCGTAGCGGGTAGGGGATGGTGATAGTCGACCGCATACCATCGCGGCGCAAAACTGGAGGTCACCGGCTCACTGGCAGTAGTTGCCTCAGGAAACGCAGTGGTAGGTGGGCCCAAACCATAGGCAGGGTAGGTAGGCATACCAGTAAAGCCTGTGCCTATCATAGGTGGGTTGGTTATGGGTGTGGATGTTGCAGCGGCTGGGTCTGGAATTGGGAGTGTGGTGGTTATAGGAGAGGGTGATGCGTGGAGGCCAGAAGCGCTTGGTGTGCCTTCGAAGGTAGGATCATTCGTCACGCCTTGCCCTTGGTCCTCTTCTTCGTGTGCTATGCTTTCTCAAGCATCCTTCTCGCTCTCTCTCTTCCTCTTCACAGGATGAGTGACCACCTCCTCGGCTGAGAGGGCCCGGAAGGCCGACTGGAGTCCTTCCAACGAATCCTCCGCCACGTCCACTGGCCCATGTAAGGGCTCCGAAGGTACAGCGCTAGGTCCAGGTCCAGGTTCACCAGGTGCTGGCATTGCTGGTGCCTCAGGCGCTGTCTTCACGTCGGTGTCCTCTTTCTTTGTGTCCATCTTGGTTCGCGCTTCTGCTTATATATGACTGATCTCGGCGCACTGGATGTACGGCACGGGGTTGCTGCCGATATGTAGAGACAGTCTGCCTCTTGGTACCATAAAGTTTTATAGTGATTTCAACACTGTGTTTGTGCCTCTCCTGCTGCTTGCTCCTGGTGTAGGGTTTCCTGCTGCTTGTTTTTGATGAGTAAAATGTTTTATTTGCTGAAATACAACCAATCAAGGATAGCCGAAGCCAGAGATAAGCAAGTAGAAGATAATCAGGATCAAAGCATGAAGGGCTGCAGTGTAAACAGTGAAAGATGAAAAAGTATTCACAGAAACTGCAACTCAAGGCACATCTGATTGCATATTCACAAAGATAGCTGAAATGTTTTGGAAAAAGAGTTGGAAAACTGCCCCATGGTCACTCAATCTCCATAGTGCCATCTCAGGAGATGTGCACTCTTTGTTTTGGGTCCCATATGTGCTGAGGTGGCAGGGCATGTGGCGATGAGGTCACTGCCATGTCACATGGGATGTTCCTACTTAGCTAGGCTGACCGGGAACTGAACCCAGGACCTCTCAAAAAGAGGTGCCCAGCCCCCTAGGGTGCATACCACTAGGACAGCTAAGAATTCATGAGAAAACATAGATGAATTCATAGGCTCTGCCCTGGATATGTCAGTTCGCAGTCGACTCAGGAAAAGATGAATTGCCTCACACTGATAGGGGATTAAGGGGTCCACTCCATAACCCGATTTAGTGTTTGGTTCCATAGGTCAAAAGGTGTTATCACCACTTTTGGTTGGGCCAATACTAAGATAGAAATGCCTGTGTGCTCAGTGCATCTCTAATACAACTAGAGTATGCCTCAAAGCATTGGAAAAGCACTTTTTCTTACTTTTGAAAATAACTGGTTTTAAACGATTATTTTTACGACGTATATCTTCATGTGAATACTCAATACGTTGTTTGGAAGCATTTGAAAACCCAAATTGAACGAACAAGTGTCGTCCATTGTTATGCCATGTGCTAATCGCTAGAGCGAGGAGGTGTAGGCGTAGGAATTAAAAGAAGTGCAAAATTTGCCTATTTTGCACAATTTTTTCAAAAAAAGACCTTCTAACAGTAAGGAAAATCGGAAGAGACCCCATTTTCGTCATCTCTTGGGCTTCCTTTGAACCATCTATCACATCTCTTTGGGTAGGAACTTTTTTTTCCCCGCACATGAGGTTGGTTTTCTAATGTAAAAATGAACCTCGCAGTTGTTCATGCTTACTTACAAAATTCAATGTAGTACTTCCGAATTCTCAAGATCTCTTGTTCTACCGAGTTTCCTTTCGCTTGTTTCTTTGTATTCGTACCACGTTCCATGATATTTCCGTCACTGCTTTTGAACAACTTGGACTCCTAGTTTCCTTCTGGAAATCTGCAAATCGTACATCACGGATCTTCAAAGTGAACATTCTCAGTTCCTTGGCAGCCCTTTCCGACCCAGGGCAATACATCTCAACATGAAATCTTTCAGGGTTTCGTTTGTTCACAATCCTTGAACTCTTCACTACGGTTGGACGGTTCATTGCCCCATACCCAATGCGGCTAATGCATGGCGGCAATAACATAACTACACAAAAACAGTACTATAACAAAATTCAATAATAAGCAAACTGCATTCACTCCACTGGTCTGTAGGACTGAAAAAGATGGATCATCCCGGGAGGAGAGAGTTCACAGTTCGTGTTCTTCTAAGCAGATATATAAACCTGGGTATGCTGACACCACGACAAGAAAACGAACCGAATTGGCGAACGTGATATGAGGGGGGGGGGGGGAGCTGTGGTTATGGGAAAATGGGGCCAGGTGGGATCTATGGGTTTTGAGGGGGGGGGGGGCTTTCATGCATCTTGCCGAAGGGGGGGGGGTTCAGCCGGCGTCTTTTTGGTGCAGATTCAAGAAGTTTTGGTATGTGGTGGCGAGAAATGGTGAAATTGGAATGTGGAGATGAAGTTGAGGGAGAAGATGTTGTGTTAGGGAATTTGTGGGGTGTGAGGCTCAAGCGCTGGAATTTGGATGAAGGTTTCGTTTTGTGAGAGGAGCGAGTTTGGTAGGGGTGTTTGTTGGTGGGTTTGTTGTGTGGTTGTTTCTTTGGATAGGTAAGTTTTGTCCGAGCGCTGGAGGAGGTGCTGAGGTCAGACATTTGTGTAAACCAGGGGTTGTCAGGGGCGTGAGCTCGAGGTGATCAAGGTTTTGAGGGTTTGTAATGAACCAGTCTCTGATAGACTCCAAGGCTTTGGAAAAGGGGTTGCGACGATGTTGGAGGGCTTTGGTGAGTGAGTTGATGTGGTGAGCATAAGTGGTGTTTCTGTGTTGGGTTCGGAGAAGGTTGCTCAGAGAGTTGGGGACAAGGGTTTTGAAATAATTGCGGACTTCTCCTCTAGGAGCAGTGGGGATCCAGTTTGTTACGGTGTGGCGGAAGGGTAGTGGCCATGTGTTGTTGAAGAGTTCGCGAAGGTGAATTGTGGAAGTGCAGTATGAGAGAGTTGACAGGGGGTCCAAAGGGTGAATGAGGGAGCACATCGGGCATTTAAAATCATTGACGATGAAGTGAGGTTTGTAGCCTTTACAAGAGAACAGGCCGTTCACCCATTTAAATGAGAACACGGAGAACCATGAAGGGTGTAGAAAGTAGTCATTGCTGAGTGAGAGATGGATGTTGTTATCATGATGTTGGGGGAGTTTAGTGGTCAAGTTTTTGTAGGAAATTTTTCCGGGAAGTTTGCTGAAACCGATGGTAAGGATGGGGGAAGTGACTGATGGGAGGTTGTTGTTGGGGTGTTGGTATTGATTGTGAGGAATCGAGTTTGCGATAGAGTCAGCGATTTCGTTCCCCAAGATGTCGACGTGTCCTTTGCACCAAACGAAGAGTGGAGCAAGTTTAGATTGGTTGAGTGAGGACCAAATCAAGTAGTACCACAAAGAGAAAGGATCGATGGAGAGAAAAGTTTATAGTGTTTTCAGCACTGTGTTTTTGCTTCTCCTGCTGCTTGTTGTTGCTGTAGGGTGTCCTGCTGCTGGTTTTGGATGATGAAAAGCTTTTGTTTGTTGAAATACAGTAAAGCCAACTCAATCCAGGATAGCCCAAGCCAACAGTATGCAAAGAGAAGGTAATTCAGGATCAAAGCATGAAGGGCTGCAGTGTAAACAGTGAAAGATGATTAGATATTCACAGAAACTGCAACTCAGGATACAAATGAATGCATATTCACAGAGATAGCTGAAATGTTTTGGGAAAAGAGTTAGAAAACTGCCTCAGGATCACTCTCTCTCCATAGTGCCATCTTTGGAGATGTGCACTCTTTGTTTTGGGTCCCATATGTGCTGAGGTGGCATGGTATGTGGCGATGAGGTCACTGCCATGTCACATGGGATCTTCCTACTTAGTTAGGCTGACCAGGAATTGAACCCAGGACCTCTCAAAAAGAGGTGCCTAACCCCCTATGGTGCATACCACTAGGGCAGATAAGGTTTGAGGTTTGAGGTTTGATTTTGCGGGTACTAGACGCCTTTCGGCCCCGGGGGGCCACCTGGTCGGGCCAGGTGATATCCTCCCCACCGGGTCCTAGTGGGGGGCCCTCCAAGACGCACCTCCTGCCTGGTGGCGGAGTCCCCCGGGTTCACAGAGCTCGGAGCCCCGTCCTTCCCCGGCGTCCCCGTTTCGCCACTCCCCGGTCAGTGCATCAATTCGCAGCCGTGGCCGCGGGCGCTTACCCACTGCGTCGCCCCCCTAATGCGTGGTCGCCCGGGGCACCGGCGCCGCCGGGCCCGTGCTACTGGCTTGTCGCCAGTGGGACCCCCTTGGGCTGGCGCGGTGGCTGCCTAGCCTAGGGGTTGGGGCGTGGCGCTGTGCGCCACTACTGCCTTGGCGGGTGCAGTGTCCCGTCTGTGTGTGCGCGGCGCTCGCGTCCGGTTCGGGGGGGTTCGGGCCGGTACCTGGTGTTGTGTTTCCCCTTCTTCCCCCTTCCCGCCCCGCGTATCCCGCGTTGCGTGTGGCGGGCCGTCCCGTCCGGGTGTCCCTTACCCTCGCTCGCTGGTACGCCATTCCAGGTGGTCTGTGCGTTCCGCGCGCTCGGTCCGGTTGCCCTTCTGGTGGTCCCCGCGTGTCCTTTTCGTGTGTGTGCGCTCGCGCTCTCGCGGTGTCCGCTCCCCGCTGGGTGGTGTGGTGCGCGCATCTCGCGTGGTCCCGGCACTGGGCGCTGGTAGGGCCGTTCCATGTGGTCCGTGCCCCTCCGCGTGTCCTGCCCCGGTCCCGTGCTCCGTCTGGCGTGCTTGGGGGGGGGCGGTCCGGTCCCGGTTCCCCCCTACTTGGCTTGGGGTTGCGGGGGCGGCGGCTGGGCGTCCCCGGGGGGGTGCCCTCGTCCGCGGGAGTCTCTTACGTCGGCTATGAATCCTGCCCTGAGGGTGGGGCTGTGCGCCGTCCACGCGCAGTCCACGCGCCCGGGGTCGGGACTGGGGAGGGGGCTGGGTGGGGTGCGTTGGATCGCCGACTGACGTGCACTGGGGTAAGAGGCGGGCAGTAGCACCACCGGGTCGCCGACTGACTGTAGGGCGGGGGGTCGCTCTGCCTCTTTCCGTCCCTCTGCCTTCCCTGGGCAGGCAACAAAGCGGGCGTCACTGGCGTTGCGCTGTCCATGGGGGGCGTGGCCCCCCATACCACTCCGGTTCGTGTTCACCCAGCCTCTCCGGGTACGATCTGTGCGGCGTCCCGGTGCGCAGGCGTGGGCCCGTTTGTTCTTCGCGGCCCCCTTGTGGGCCGGCGGCCGGAGCGGGGGGGCGGGTCACACTCCGGCCCCCCTCTCGGGTGGGGGGGGTCCATTCCCCTTGCCACGGGGGGGGTGTCGCGCCGCGGCCTCCCCGCTCTCGTTCCGGGCGGCGGCCTGTGGTACCCCTTTCTGGCCCTCCCCTCCGGCGCGCGCGTGCGGTCGGGGCTGACGTGCCGCCCCGGGGCGGGGGGGGGGTGAGGGGCGGCCCGCGGACCGTTCCCCTGGGGGCCCCGGCTGACCTGCAAACCCCCCCTCTTTCCCCTCGGAGTGGGCTGTGGTCACGGGAGGGTTATGTGGGGCGCGGCCTCCTTCGCGTTTCGTTGTGCGCGTTGCTCCGGCACGCCGGTGTGGGTTCGTGGGGGCAGGTCCAGCCGCCGCTGCCCTTACCGTGTCGCCGTTCCTCCTGTGGGTGGGGGCGCCCCCCCGGCCCTGGGGGGGCGGAGGGCCCCGCCTGTGGCTCCCCAGCTGGGGTGGGTGCGGGGGGGGGGGGGGGGGGGCACCCCGCTCGCTGGCCTGTGTGGGAGGGGGGGGGGGGGGGGAGTGGGGGGGGTCCTTCGGTTCCCCGGCGACACCCCCTGTCGGCCAAAAAAAAAAAAAAAAAAAAGGGGGGGGGGGGGGAGGGCGGCTTGGCGGTCCCAGCCCCGGGGGCCAGCCATCGGCCAGGGGGGTCGCGCCCTTCCCCCGCCCCCCTCTACCGAGTGCCGGATCCTCACGCGGTCCCTCCCTGGGGCCCCTCATCTCCCGGCCGTTGCCGCGCGGCGCTGGCCGGCCGGGGGTGGCCGTGAGGGTCAGCGGTCAGTGGTTATCGGGTTGCGGGGCCGCTTTCCCTGGGTAGGCAACAAAGCGGGCGTCCCTTGGCGTCGTGCTGTCCATGGGGGGCGTGGCCACCCATACCATTCCGGTTCGCGCCCACCCGGCTTCTCTGGGCACGATCTGCGCGGCGTCCCGGTGCGTAGGCGCGGGCCCACTTGCTCTTCGCGGCCCCCATTGGAGCCGGCGGCTGGGGCGTCGGGGCGGGTCACACTCCGGCTCCCCTCTCGGGCGGGGGGGTCCGTCCCTTCAGCCTCGGGGGGTGGGGGCCGGGGCCCCTGCGGCCGGCGGGCCGGCGGGGGGGCGGGGGGGGGGGGGAGGGTGTCGCGCCGCGGCCTCCCTGCTCTCGTTCCAGGCGGCGGCCTGTGGTACTCCTTCCTGGCTCTCTCCGCGTCGCCGGTGCTCTCCCTTCCGGCGCGCGCTTGCGGTCGGGGCTGAAGTGCCGCCCCGGGGTGGGGGGGGTGAGGGGCGGCCCGTGGACCGCCCCCCTTGGGGCCTCATCTGACTTGACACCCTCCCTCCGTCACCCCGGAGCGGGCCGTGGTTACGGGAGGGTCATGTGGGGCGCGGCCTCCTTCCTGCTCCGTCGTGCGCGTTGGGGGGGGGCGGGGGCGGCATGGCGGCCCTGGTCCCGGGGGCCAGCCATCGGCCAAGGGGTCGCGCCCGTCATCCGCCCCCCCTATCGAGAGCTGGATGCCCGCGCAGGCCCTCGCCGGGGCCCTCACCTCCCCGGCCGTTGCCGCGCGGCGCCGGCCGGCCGGGGGTGGCTGATGGTTAGCGGTCAGTGGTTAGCAGGTTGCGGGGCAGCCGGTTCCTCCCCGCGCTTGGCGCCCCCGCACTCCCTCCCGCGGGTGGCGGCGCGTCCCCGCACGTCGTGCCGTACCGTGGGGGGGGCGTGGGTCAGGGGGCCCATCCCCCCCTCCCGTGCCCGCCGTCTGGGCCGTCACTTGCGCCGCCGCTTGTGTGGGGGTTGGGGCTGCGGCGGCGGCGGGTTGTGCCGGCGGTAGCGCCAGTGGGCGAGGGCGCTACGCAAAGCCCGGGGGAGCCAGTTGTTGGCGTCCGCATCCGTGATGCGGAGCACCGCTCCCCCCTCCAGGAAGGCCGGCCACGTCGGCTCCCTGTCGGGCCACGCCGCCCGGATCACTGACCTGAGGACCCTCTCGTGGTCCTCTGGTGCCGCCCACCCCCCCGGGGGTGCCTCTCGCTGTCCTCCGTCCCTCCGGAGGAGCACGGCATCGAAGGGCCGGTTCCGCGACCTCCTGGAGGTCCCCTGGTTGGCCCAGCACAACCACCCGTACACTTCCCCCACCAGGGGGAGGGTCTCCCCCCCCAGCGGGTCCGGGACTGCGCCCCAGTCCACGTTCCACGGCCGGCTCTCCTCCGCCCCCTGTGCCGGCCCCCCTCGCTGCTCCTGCACCTGCGGCGCCGGTGCCACGCCCCGTCCCCCCTCCGCCGAGGCCACCCGCGCCGCATCCGCCCTCGGCGCGGGGGGGGCTTGCTGGTGCTGGTGTCGTGGGGGTTGGGGGGGGATGAGCTCGCCGGCGTCAGGGTCGATGTTGTAGAGGTGGTGGTGGTGGTGGTGGTGGTGGTGGTAGGTGTGGTGTGCCGGCATCTGTTGGATGCCGGGGGGGATGCACCTCACCGGCTGCACTTCCGGCTGCGGGGGTGCCCCGCCCTCTGCCCCCCTCCCCTCGCCCCGCCCTCCCCCCTGGGCTCCCGTGCCCCGTCCCTCCTGTCCCTTGGGGCCCTTGCCCTTGCCCTTGCCCTTGCCCTTGGGCCCCTTTCCGGTCCCGTGCCCATGTCGCGGGTCCCGCCTCTCGTCCCCCACACCCCGGCCCGCTCGCTCTCCCATCCCCCCTTGTCCAGCCCCCTGCGCCTGGGTACCCTGCCCGCGCCCCTGAACACCCTTCCCGTGCCCTGGCCCCTCCCCGGCCCCCTGCCCGAGTCGCGGGTCCCGCCTCTCGTCCACCACGCCCCGGCCCGCTCGCTCTCCCACCACCCCTCGCTCCGTCCCCTGCACCTGGGCCCCCTGCCCGCGCTCCCGCGCGCCCTTCCAGTGCCCCGACCCCTCCCCTGCCCCCTGCCTGTCACGCCGTCCGCCGCTCCCTTCCCCCTCGCCGCTGCGCCCTTCCTGGACCACTCGCCGGGCGTCCCGCTGCCTTTGCAGTTGCGGCAGCGTGACGCCCGGCGGCGAGCGCTCGCGCGCCGGGGGGCGGACGTGCCGCTCCCGCCCCGGGGGGAAGGGCTTGGGGGGGTACGGCTTGGGGGGGCTGGTGTGGGTGTGGGCGGGGTTGGCGTGGGCGCGGTACTTCGCGCTCTCCCTGCCCACTGCTGCTGCTGCGGCGGCCGCCGGCGAGGCGTCCGCGGCCCGTGCGGGGTTCTTCCCCCGCTTGCGCGGCGTGCCGGGGGCCGCAGCCCCTCTCGCGCCCTCCGCACTCTCCTTCGCTGCCGCGGCGGCCGCCGACGAGGCGCCCGTGGCCGCGGTCGCAGACTCTCGCACATCCTTCTCGGTCTTCGCTGCTGCCGCGGCGGCCGTCGGCGAGGCGCCCACGGCCCGTGCAGGGTCCGTCGCAACCCCTCTTGCGCCCTGCTTGCTCTCCTGCGCGGCCGCGGCAGCCCTCGGCGACGCGTCCGGCTCCTGCGCCGGGGCTGCCCCCCTTGCCGGCGGTGTGCCGGGGGCCGCGGCCGGGGCCGCGGCGTGGCTCGCCGCGGTCTCCGCCTCCTGCGCGTCAGGGCGGGGCGGGGCGGCGGGGCTGGCCGCTTGGGCGGCGGGGGCGGCCGTCTCGGCTGGCCCAGGTTTCCGGGCCGGCGGCGGCGGTCCGACCACCGCCGCCTCCGCCAGCCTCCGCTCCTCGCGCTCCGCGAGGGTCTCCCCCGTCCACTCTGGGGAGGAGACGGGGGAGCGGGAGCGGGACCGGCGGTGGTGGCGGTCGTCCCGCCCGAGGGACCCATCGGAGTCTGCCATTACTGTCACTCTGGTAGGCATGCGTGGTGGCAGGCGCGCCCTTCCCACTACCTCCTGGTGCATCAGTGCCGTGCCGTGGGCAGTGCCGTGTGGTGCTCTGCGGGGGGGGGGGGGGGGAGGGGGTGGGGGGCCGGCTGTGGCGTCAGCCCCGCACGGCCGGGGGTCCGCGGCCATCCACCGGCATTGGGAGGGGAGGCGGGGGAGCCACGCGGCCCACGCGTCGCGCCACAGCTCCCAGTCTGGGACGGGGCTCAGGGCCCTGGGCCCCCGGGGGTCGTCGAGCGGTGCCGGGGGCGGCCGCACCAGATGGACCCCCGTAACGGCGGTGACCTCCTGTGTGCGCAGGAAGGTGTGTACTCCGTCCCGCGCCGCGGGCGCCGGGAGGGGGGGGCGGGGTACAGGTGTGGCCCCATAGAGGTGGGTGGGGGTGATCCCCAGGATCCGCCCCGAGCCCCCGCGGGACGCGACGACGAGGAGGAGGAGGGGGGTGCCAGGGCACTCTTGCCAGAGGACCTGCCCCCTGTGGTGGGCACCCCTGGTCCTGGAGAGGGGGGGGGACAGGTCTGGGTTAGCCCAGCCGCGGGGCGCGTGCGTCGCCGGTGGGAGGGCGGGGCACCAAGTGGGCTCCCTGGGGAACGCCTCGTAGACGACGGCGTACGGGGGGGTAGGCCCGGTGCCGTCATACACCGGGTTGGTCGGCCGGGGGCGGGTGGGCGCCTCGTCCGCGCCTTCCACGAATACCGTGATTTCGCCCACCTCCAGGTCCTCATCCGGCGGGTGTAGAAGGTGGAGCGCCGCATCCAGCTCGGACACTCCCCCCGGGTACGTGGCCCGCGCCTGGTTCAGGTACGGGGCCGCGTCCCCGGGGTAGCGCGTCCTGAGGGCGTGCAGCAGGGCTGGGGCGCTACTGCGGAGGGACATGGCAGACCCCGCTCCCGTCAGCCGGAGGGCGTCCCCCATGGACAGGGGCCGGCCCGACCGATTGGACTCGCGCCACTCCATCCAGTGCCCGTAGAGGGCCGCTTCCGGGCTGATGAGCCCCGGCCGGACGGCGTTCACGATCCGGTGCATTGCCGGGAGCAACGTAGGGGCTCCCGCTCCGTTCAGGGCGCGGACGGCCGGGAGGGCGGTCTCGTTGAGGAAGGCCCTCGCACTGCCCTCCAGGTCGCACCGTGCGGCAGCGTGCGCTCCTTTTGCCTCCGCCACCGCGTCCGCCACCAGGCCCCGGACGGCCGCCTCCTGCGCTCTGCGGCGGGCCCTGGCGTGTCCCGGCCCATCCCCCCGTCGGCGTGGCATGGTGCTGCGGGCTCTGCAAAGGGGGGCGGCGGGTGGGGGTTAGGGGGCGAACACGTGCGACAGGTGCGCAATGGATGTGGGGTCCCGCAGGTGCACGTGGATCCATAGAAGGGCAGCGCCCGCGGGGCCCGCCTGTTCGTGTGAGGGGGTGTGTGCCCCCTCGATGCGCCGGCGCAAGGCCTCCTCCTCTGTGCGCCTGCGCGGACCTGCGGGAGGTTCGGGCCAGGGGCACGCGGCTACCTGGGTGCACCGCTCGCACCTGTTGGCGCCTGTCGCTGCTGCGGAGGACACCGTGTCACACTCTCTGCAGAGTCGGCAGGTGTGCGGGAGGTGGGAGGGCGGCGACCAAGGGTCGAGATGGCGGAGCCAGAGGTCGTCCCACCTCTGTCGGAGGGGGTCCCGGATCTCCAACAAGCGGGCGCGGACGCGGCGCCGGTAGTCCTTGCCAAGCGTCTTCCGCTGGACCTCCTGCCACGTGTCGCCGGGGAGGATCCCGTGGTCGTGGAAGGCGGCGATGAGGTCGTCCCACGACGGGCGGGGGTGCCCCTGGGGGGGGCTCGCCATGTACACGTGGCGCCCGGTGAGGTGGGGCGTCAGCGCGTCCCATTGGCACCCGTTCGCGGTGTCCCTGTGGAGGAGGGCCAGTAGGGTGCCGTCCGCGACCGCTTCCCACCCCACTCGCAGCCCTTCGCAGCCGTCCAGTTCCTGGCGCAGCGCGGCTGCGATACCGGTGGGGAGCATGAGGAGTAAGGGCCCCTGGGTGTCGCCCAGCCGGGACAGGGCGTCGTCGTATACCGGTCCCCCCGCTTTGAAGTGCGCCACAGTGAGTTGGGTGGCCCCGTCCTCTGGGGGTTGCCACCGGACGGTGGCCGCAGCGTGTCCCCACGTGCGTATCTCCGTGGCCCGGAGCACGTTGGCGGTGTGAAGGACGATGCGGGGCGGGACGGGCGTCCTGACGAGTGAGGATACGTCCCCAGTCCATCCCGTTTGCGGCCCCGGGGCCGCCTGCAGCCATTCCCCTGTCGCCGCGTCCCACGGGTGGTCAGGTCCCGCCCCTCGGACCATGGTGGGTCTCGGCCGGGTGTCCGGCCCCCACCCCCGGAGCGGGATGGCGGCGTATCGTTGCGCAGGGGTCTCCGGGGCGCGCGTGGCGGCGCACCACCGGTCCCACTCCCTCGCCCACTCCTCTCCCACGATGCGCGCCTCCCATGCGGTCATGGAGCCGCGCCCGATGATCCACGGTGGGAAAAGGGCGTCTTGTAGGTGCTTCGAGAACCCCCCCGGCAGGTCCTGATACGGGTGGGGGCCCTCTTGGAGTGGGCACTCCAGAGTGCCATTCACAACACGGAGGGAGGCTACGAAGTCCTTGTCAGGGCGCGGGGGAGGGGGAGGGTGGTCGCCCTCCGCCGCAGTGAGCCACCGGTGCGCCCGGGCCGCCGCGCTTAGGGGGTCGTGGAGGAGTTGCTCCAGCCGGTGGTTGCGAAGCTCCCACGCGAAGTCCCCTAGCCGGAGCATGTGGTGGAGGAAGTCGTCCACCGAGGTCCCTCCCGGCGGGTCGTATCGGGTTATGGCGCGGAGCTGCGCCTCCGCGTCCTCGGGCACCAGTCCGGAGCAGAACACCTCCGTCCACGTGGCGCCTGCGGAGCGCCACGAGGCCACCCACAGGGCCTTGTCCCCAGGTGGGAGGTGGCGGGCCGCCTCGTGCACCGCCTGGCGGTAGTGGGGCCAGAGGAGCCGCGAGTGGGTGCAGCCCACGTGCATGTGCACCGGGGTCTCTTCCGGGCCGCCGCAGAAAAGGCACGGCTGCGGGACGATGGCGACGCCGGAGAGCCGCTCCTTCCGGACGCGGAGCCTGCGCTGCACCGGCGTGTGGCCGTCTCGGGCCCGCAGCGCCCGGCGGTTGGTGGCCGCCGCGGTGAGGTCCCGGGCGTGGACGTAGGCCGTGGCGTGGGCCGCGCCCAGAGGTGTGTGTCCCCGGTGCGTCAGCGCATGGTCCGTCTGCGCCCGTTGTGCGACCTCGCCGAGCACCCGCATCGTGGGGGGCCGTAGATCGAGATGGCCGTCACGGCCGGCGACGATGAGTTGGGCGTGGCCAGGGTCCGGGGGCGTGTTCAGCAAGACGGTGTCCTGGGACGCCGCCCAGTCCGCCTTGTGCAGTAGGGCGTCACTGTGGTGCGAGGTGGCTCGGACGTACCAGAACGGGTGCCCGGCGTGTTGCCCCCGCGCGCACAGGCCGTCCCGGAGCCACCTCAGGGGCATCTGGTTGACCACCTTCGCTGCGCCCGCGGGGACCCCCGTGGTTCGCTCGCGATCTGCGTGCCGCAGGAGGTGGAGGATGACCTCAGCGTCCACCGTGTGGACCCATGGTCTGTGTGCACCGTAGTGTAGGGGGAGGGAGGCGGCCACCCCCTCTCCGTCAGGCACCGTGCCCGAGATGGCCACCGCCCACGTGCGGGTGAGGTCGGCGGCGAGAGCGACGCTGGTGGCGTGTTTGCAGGGTCCGCCCCCGGATGCGTCAGAGGAGGTGTGTCCCCAGGCCTCCGGGATCCAGTAGTATCCGGTGGGGCTGAGCCACCCCGCGTTGAGGTCGGTGGAGTGCCACCGGACGTCGGGGTGGCTGTGGGTCAGTTGGTCCATGCTCAGCGCCCTGGTGCCGCCTGGGCTGATCGCCGGGTGGTCGTGCAGCCGGATCTCCGCTCCGGCGACCGTGCTTGCCCAGGACCGTAGCGCCGTCACATGTTCCTTGAGCCACGCCGGGCCCCCGCGCTGGTGTACCACCAAGTGTCCTGTGTCCTCCGGACGGTCCTCCAGCGCGTGCACCGCCATGTGTGGGTCGTGCGGCACCCCCGTAGCCACCAGTAGGGCGGTGCCACGGGGGAGTCCACGGGGTTCGGGCTGGCCTGCCCCCACTTGCACTATCACCCACTCGGCCCGGAGCTGCGCTTGTCCCGCCGCTTGGGTGCATTGGTCGTCTGTGGTCACCAGCCACAACGGCATCGGCGCGTGGGGCCGGGGGCGTAAGGGCTCTGGCCACGCCACGTCCGCGTTGGGCTCTTGGTGCTCGCTTTCCGCGAGTACGTCGCGGAGGATGTACATGAGGGCTGCTGGCGGGTGGTACGCCGCCCCCCGCGTGGGGGGGGACAGGCCGCTCCGGCGGCGGTAGCCCCCGACGTGGAGGTGCAGGCCGTCTGGGGTCACCCGTGGGCCGGTGTGGGCGTCCTGCTTAGCCCTCGTGGGGTGGACGAGCCTCAGGCGGGGGTCCCGCGTGCCGGTGGTGTGGAAGAGGTGGGCCAGGGCATCGCGCCACCCGGGGTGGTTGGTGGGCCCTTGCTCATGGCGGCAATAATGGAGGTGTTCATCGGCGCATTGGTCGAGGCACTCCCGCACCGCCGTCGGCCACGGATCGTCGTTGTCGGGGAAGGGGTGGCGTGGCCCGTGGTGCCCATGCCACGGCGTTGCGTGTGGCACCGTCAGGCGGCACGTGTCGCGGTGTCGCAGCTTGGCGGTGCGCAGCGTGACGATTTTGCCCGGCGGGGACTGTAGTTGGACATGAGCCGCCCTGGGGCACTCGATGGGGTTGTACATCCCCACTCCCAGGGCGGCCAGGGCCCGGGGTATGCGCTGGACCCAGTCGCCTCCCGCCAGAGTTGCGAACTCCGGGACGGGGTGGTGCACCTCAGGGCATATTCCGTGCGCGCCGGCTATCTCCCAGAACATCTTGGTGACCTCCGCGCGCACAGAGGTTGCGCGGTGGTGGACGAGTGTGCCCACGAGGGCCACCGCTGCCTGCTGGCACCGCGTGGGCACCCGTGTAAGCCCCAGGGTCCGGTCATCCTGCAGGCTGTCCCGCGAGGCGTCGAAGGCGTATCGTGCCCTGTCCTTCGCGACCTGGACCGTGATGTGGTCCAGGTGGCGTGCAGTGTCGGAGTCGTCGGCGATGAAAGGGGCGACGTACTGCGTCAGCCCTCCGAGGATCGCCAGGATGACGTCCTGCACCACTTTCGGTGGCGCGAGGGTGTTAAGGCACCAGTGGTGCACTGCCGCCAGGCGTAGCCGGTGCTTGCGCTGCAGGGAGAACTCCCCGTCCGGCTGCAGCTGGAGTCCCAGGTAGGGGACGGAGTCCGCCGCTGGTACCCAGTACCACGGGTTTTCCAGGTGGGGGCAGAGGCGTAGCTGCAGGCCCGGGACCCCCTCCGTGGTGGCCATGGCGCACTTGCGGGGGTTGAACTCCATGCCCATCATTCCCAGGTACGCGGCCACCGCCTCCACGCCCTCGACGAAGTGCTGCAGCGTGTGGGCCACCACCAGCAAGTCGTCGATATAGGCCTGGATGAGGCCGTGCTCGGCTCCTCCCGGCGGGCGCAGGCGGTGCCCCTGTGCCCTGAGTAGAGGCTCCAGGAGGAGCGCGTACAGCAGGGGGCTCTCGGGGTTGCCCTGCCGGACGCCGCGTAGCATGTAGACGGGCTGCGTTAGCCCGTGTGCTGTGACGATGCGCAGCCTGGCGCACGTGTGGAGGAAGAGCAGGAGGTCAATGACGTCCGGCGGCACGGAGAGGTGGCGCAGGATGAGGTGGAGGGCGCCGTGTGGGGCGGTGTCGAAGGCCTTGCGGGCGTCGAAGGAGAAGACGTAGTTGGGCCTTCCCCGCTGGAGCTGCCGCTGCGCCATGAACAGCGGGGGGCCTGTGTTGGAGCCAGGGAGGGCCCCCTGCTGCCAGTCGCTGACCACCCCGTGCCGTGTGAGCACCTCCGTGATGCGCTGGGTGAGGGGGCCCGTGAGCAGCTTCATGTCCAGCTGGCCCAGGGCTATGGGCCTGTAGTCGTCCAGTCTGGCAGAGCCCGGTACCTTGGGGCTGAGCCAGATGTGCGCGTCCCTCCAGTGCATCGGTGGCGGGGCGCCGCGGAGGATGGCCCGGTAGGAGTGGACCAGGAGCCACTGGACGGGTGCCGGGAGGGCCTTGATGAAGCGGGCCTCCACGTGGTTGGGGCCTGGGGCCTTGCCATCGGCCTTGTCCAGGGCGGACTTCAGGTCCTGCATGGAGTACTGCTGGACCTGTGTCCAGGCTCCCTCAGGGACCCGGGGGACGTGGCGGCCGAGGACCGCCTGGAAACCCGGGAGGTCCACCGGGCGTTTGTCATACAGTTCTCGCCAGAAGGCGCGAACTGCGAACATCACGTCGTGGGCCTCCGTGAGGAGCGTTTGGGTGTTGGGAACCCGCACGTTCCAGAGGCCTGACGGGCCTGGGGCCTCTACCTCTATGGCTCCCCGCACGGCTTTCCATCGCTGGGCGATGTCGGGGGCGTGGCGGCGCCAGAATTCCTTGATGGCGCGCTTGCGGTCTGCCGCCAGGAGGGCGCGGAGCTGGCGAATGTCCTCCTCGAGGGCGGCTGCTTGCCTCTCCAGCTCCTCCTGCAGCTGGCCCTGCGTGGTCGGGCGGAACCCGGGCGACACACTCTGCAGTTCCTCCGTGAGCCGGAGCGCCGCCTCGGACCGGATGCCATGCCTGGCCGCGTCCGCCTGGTACGCTGCCGGGGCGCGCGCTGCCAGGGTGTCATAGCGGAGGACCGCTGCCTGGAGCTGCTTTCCGCTCTCCGGGGGGTCCCCCTCCGCCGGGTCCGTTCCCGCCGGAGACGGCTGCCGGCGTCCCACCACGCGCGCCAGGGCGTCATGCGTCGCGTGGAGGTGTTCGAACACCTTGTCCACCGCAGCCGCGGGCATGGACCCGTAGTCGTGCTGCTCTGCGGGACCCAGCCAGGGCGCCAGTGAGGGTTCATCCTGCGCGGCGGTGACCGCCGCCCACAGGCAGTGTTGGACGGGCGCGGCCTCGGCGTCGTACGGGAGGAGGCGGCCTTCCGTGTGGCTGTAGGGGGTGGGCATCGCCGCGTGCCCCGCTGCGCTGAGGAGGCCCGGCAGGGCCAGGCGGACCGGGAGGTGGTCCGAGCCGACCACCTGGGGGTGTGCCATGCCGCGAGCCCAGACGCTCTCCCGCAGGGACCACGGCAGGAGGGGCTCGTTGACCAGGAAAGTGTCCACCCTGTGCTGGGACGGGTGGAGCGTGGGGGTCATGTCCTCCTCTCCGCCCGCCGCGGCTCTTCGGAAGCCGCAGGCTTCCCAGCCCGCTCGGAAATGCTCCGTGGCCGGGTTGGCGGGGACATCCATGTAGATGTTGGTGTCACCAGCGATGATAACCGGGTGTCTCCCGCCGAGGCTGCGTGCCGTGGCATACATTTGTATGTCAGCCCAGAACGCCGCCCGTCCCGCCCACGGGGAGCAACCTGCTTGCGGCCCGTGGACGTTGATGAGGGTGAGGCCTCCCCCGTCCGTGCGGATCTCCAGGGCCGCGGCTTTCCCGGGGACAATTTCCGTGAAGCTGAGCACCTCGTGCTCCGCCACGTACTTGCTGCTGACCGCGGTGAGGAGGCCCCCCCCTCTCGAGGTGGAGGTGGCCCCCGTCTCCGCCAGCCGGCTGCTGAAGTAGGCGGTGTACCCCTTGTCCCGGAGCGCCGCGGCCACGTGCATCTCCTGCGCCCTGGTGGCGATCCCCGTTTCCTGGAGCATGATGGCAAAGCCCCCCTCCTGGGGCAGCATGCCGGTGATGAGGTGCTCCTTGTCGGTGCAGGCCGCCGGCCCCCTGCGCCGCCGGAGTGTGTCCCGGAGGGACCGGTCTGGCGGCACGAGGCCGTTGCGCAGGTTCCACGAGAGGAGCCACAGGGCGTCGCCCGTCGTGTCCTCCTGGAGTCAGCTATCCCGCGTCGGCATCGCCGCCGGGTTCGCTGGTGCCGCCAGGGCATCTGGGTGCGCCGCATCCGCTGAGCCCGTTCCCAGCGGGGCCCACAAGGGGGCCCGGGGGACCGGGGGAGTCAGGGGGGCCAGGGGGGCCAGCCCCGCGGGGATGGACATGGGCCCTGGTGGGGCCGCACCGCCGGCCCCCGGGGCCGCTCCGGGTGCCTCCTCGCCTCCATCTGCGTGGTCGGCTGCCTGGGGCGGGGGGCGCCGGGTGTACGGGGCGTGCCACGGGGACCTCCGTGCTCTCCCCTGCAGGATGTTGGCGGCCGCCTCCTTGTCGTCCGCCGGGGCCGCAGCGTGCACCGCGTGCCACGCCAGGTGTTCCAGCATCGCCCCGCTGGTGTAGTACTTGTCCGCACACAGGGGGCATTTCGTCGGCTCCGTGGCCCCTCGTGCCGGGGGGAGCTGCACCGACTTCCGAATGGCGCCCTCCGCCGCCGGTTCGAAGGGCAGGTTGGCCAGCGGCACCGTGTGTGGTGCCAGCGTGCGGCCCGGGGCCGCCGCATCGAGGGCTCGCGTCGCGGGCGCGGGCCCGAGGCTTCGGATGGCGTCGCGCTGCACGTCTGCGTGCAGCCACGTTTGCCAGTGCGTGGAGCCGATTTGGCGGTCGGGTTTGCCCCTCCACCGCAGGTCGTGGAAGGCCTGTAGCCAGTGGTACACCGTGGTCGGGACCGCCAGCTGGAGCTCCAGGTCGGCGGGGTGCGCCGCTGCCGGCCACACTCCCGGCCTCGCCGCCCGGGCGTTGTCCTTCAGCCTGACCTGGAGCAGGAGGGCGTGGTGTTCGCCCTCCCGCAGCGCCTTGATGATCATGCGTGTGCAGTCTGCCACGCGGATCACGGCTTCGGGCCCCGGCAGGCGTTCAGGGTCGCAGACGACGACGTGCGCGTCCGCCGGGCTGAACATGCAGACCACCCACTGTGGGTTCTGCTGCCCCCGTTGGGCCACCGCCAGGGTAGCCGCTGGGCGGGCGTGCGTGATGGGCCCCGCGTGGAGGTCCGGGACGTCCGTGGCCCTGATGGCGTCTCCCTGCCACGTGGCCCGTAGATGCTCCTCCTGGTCGGGGCTCCACACCAGTGCGGGGGGGTTGACCCACCCCGGTTCCTGCCTCTTGTTGGGGGCGCTGACCGTGTGCAGCAGGACCGCCAGCGGCCAGGGGTCCGCCGACATGTAGTAGGCCTGGGTGGGCCCCTGTCGCCAGTCGACGTGGGACAGGGGCGGGAATGCCCCTTGCCTGGCGGTGCTGTGCCAGACCGCCCATCGGCCTCCGGCCAGGACGTGCGACCGGTACCCTCCGGCGTGGCCGTGTACGATGGCTTGGTACCCTGCCGTCTGCAGTACCAGCGCCTCCCCCTGCTTAGGCCCGGGCGGGGGTGCGCCATCGCCCGCACCCCAGACGCGGGTGCGCCCGCGGAGTGTGGCATGCCACGGGTCTGGTGCATCGCGCTGGGGCCCTTGTATGCATCCCGCAATTTGCGCCGGGCCGTGGTGGTGGACGAAGCTTTCCCCGCCGTCCGCTAGCAAAGCCGCCGCGACGACGTATAGTTGCTCGGCCGTGAGGGGCGCCGTCGGCTCGTGTGTCGCGGCCGGCCGTCGGGGCCGCGTGTCGCGGCAGGGGACGTGGGGCAGCAGCTGCGCCGGCCACGCCGCCACTGGACCCATGGTGACGGCCGCGACCGCGGACGCCAGCGCCGTGCGGTCCGTGGGTCTGTACTGCCGGAGTCCCGTGGTATCTCGGGTGAGGTGCCTGCAGGCTGCCATCCAGGCCACCGCTCCGCAGTTCGTGCAGTCCGGTTCGGCACCGCTCGCATCGTCGCCTCCCCACTGCTGTACCGTGGTGGCGGTGTCGAGCGGGGGGCCCCGCTGCAGCGCCTCCGGGCCCTGCCCCGGCGGGAGGGCGGGCGGGATTGGCTGCGGGTAGTTTTGCGCGCCCCGGCGCTCCGGGTGCGTGTGGTACGGGTCCTGCCGGCGGTGTTCCGGGGCTGCCCGTGGCTGGAAGAGGAGCTGGTGCAGGTACCAGTGGCCCTCCGCGGCGGACGGATTGCGGAGCGTTAGCCACTGTTCCACCACGCCTCCTGGGTGCGCGGCCTCGACGCGGCGCTGCAACCCCAGGCGGCCTAGGCGGTTGGACGTGCCCGCGGGTGGGATGTGTGCCTGCGGGTAGAGCACCCGCAGCGGCTCCAGCGCCAGGTCCAGCACTTCGTCGTTGAGCTGCTTCGTGAGGGCCGACGCCCTGTGTAGGGCGTGGAGGACCCCGGGTGTGGGGGCCGTGAGCTGTTCGAGCACCGGTCCCGGCGGGTACCGCGTACCCGGGTTCGTCAGCCACTCCCTGGTGTGGCTCAGTACGGCTTTCCACACGTCCCTTGTAAAGGCGTGCTGGGGGGCCAATGAGGGGACCATCCGTAGGAGGCGGTGGCACGCCGGCGGCGACCGCATGGGCTGTGGGGCGGCCGCCGTTATCCACCTGCACGCCGTGCCGGGCACGATCGCCCCCCATTCCACGGTCCCCATGCCCTCGGCATGAATCAGCGCCTGGCCTTGGACCATGGGGAAATAGGGGCTCGAGCGCCCCTTCCCTTCCCTCCACCGTACCCAGGCGGCCCCCGCCTGCAGGCTGCGGAGCAGGGCCACGCCGGGGAGGGGCGGCTGCGGGAAAGCCCCCTTGACGGCCTGGGTGGCGCGGGCCAAGGTGCCCATTGGTAAGTACCACAACGGGAGGGTCCAGGGGCCCGGCAGTGGTTGCGCCACCCCTGCATCCCATCGCCACTCGGAGTCTGGCGGGGCGGCCGGGACCGTGCCCGTCTGCAGGAAGTGGCGTGCATACTTGTCGGGGTGCCGTTGGAGGGTTGCCGCGAGGCTGAGCCCCTCCGCCGCTGGTGCCACCGGGAGGCCGCCCCGGGGCCTGCGCCAGGGGTATTCCTGGTCGGCCGGCCAGGTGTGGAGGTCCCGGGCGATGTCCTCCGCGGTCCCTGTGGGGGCGCCCTCTGGTGCCAGGTGCCACATGACGGCGAGTACCGCCCATGTGGAAAAGGGCCACGCCCGCGGGGGGGTGTACACCTGGATGGTCCACTGTGGGCACGCCCGCCGCACGCGGGACACGTGGAGCACCCCTCGGGCCATGTCCGCCGCCAGGACCAGCACCATTCCCGAGGGATCCACAATGATCCCCTCTGCGGGTCCACCGTGGCGGCCCCGGGTGTGCAGGGCCACCGCCGCCTGTCCCGCGTGGGTGACGCGGTCGACGGCCTCCTGGATGTTCACGCTGCCGCGCGCGGTCTCATCCAGGATCCAGCCCTGCGTCACCCCGTAGCGTAGGGCGGCGCGTG
Organism: Eutreptiella sp. 'Long Island Sound 2002'; assembly: GCA_964036045.1. Taxonomy (NCBI): domain Eukaryota; phylum Euglenozoa; class Euglenophyceae; order Eutreptiales; family Eutreptiaceae; genus Eutreptiella; species Eutreptiella sp. 'Long Island Sound 2002'. Next base: position 48,956,405 of record OZ038394.1, read on the forward strand.
CGGCCGCGGGTTTCACCTCGGGCAACGCTCCGTCGTCGGCATCGGGCTGGGGGTGCTGTCTGGGGCACCAGCCTTCGCCGGTGCAATGGCCCCGTTTCCACGCGGGGCAGATCGCGGATACGCTGCCCGCCGGCGGCGCAGGCTCCGCGGGCGCGCCCCCCGCGGGGGGCTCCGGCAATGCCTCCAGGTCGGAGTCTGCGCCCGCGTCCTCTTGTGGGGGGTCTCCCTCGCCGTCTCTGAGTCCCAGCGCCCTGATGACCTCGTGTGCTTCGTCCAGCGTCGGAGATCGGGGGCGTGTCTTGCGTGGTGCCGCGGGTTCCGCCATTGCTATGTCGCTGTGTCTAAGAGCAGGGGGCGGGGTGCGGATGTCCCGTGGCTGGTGCGTTGGTGCGTTGGTGCGTTGCTCGGTGTGGGGGCGGTGGATGGGCATCCCCGGGGGGGCACCTTCCAGTGTTGCGAGGGGCGTCCGGTGTTAGGCGCTGTCCCTTCCCCGGCCGCTCGTCCTCCGGAGCGTGCAGCCAGGGTTCCGCGACCCGCGTGTCCCGGGCGCGGTCGATGCGGGCAGTGGACCCTGCACCGGCCCCACAGCGTGTGCCCTTGCGGGCCGGCGTTGCTCGCCGTGGGGGTGGCGGGAGGGCGCCCCCGGGGGGGGTGCCTTCCACCGTTGCGAGGGGCGCCTGGTGTCAGGCGCCGTCCCTTCCCCGGCCGCTCGTCCTCCGGAGCGTGCAGCCAGGGTTCCGCGACCCGCGTGTCCCGGGTGCGGTCGATGCGGGCATGTGGACCCAGCACCGGCCCCACAGCGTGCGCCCTTGCGGGCCGGCGTTGCTCGCTGTGGGGGTGGCGGGAGGGCGTCCCTGGGGGGGTGCCTTCCACCGTTGTGAGGGGCGCCTGGTGTCAGGCGCTGTCCCTCCCCCGGCCGCGCTCGCCCTCCGTAGCGTGCAGCCAGGGTTTCGCGACCCGTGTGTCCCGGGCGCGGTCGATGCGGGCGTGTGGACCCAGCACCGGTCCCACAGCGTGCGCCTTCGCGGGCCGACGCTGCTCGCTGTGGGGCTGGCGGAATGGCGTCCCCGGGGGGGGTGCTTTCCACCGTTGTGAGGGGCGCCTGGTGTCAGGCGCTGTCCCTTCCCTGGCCGCTCGTCCTCCGGAGCGCGCAGCCAGGGTTCCGCGACCCGCGTGTCCCGGGCGCGGTCGATGTGGGCGTGTGGACCCAGTACCGGCCCCACGGCGTGCGCCCTTGCGGGCCGGCGTTGTCCGCCGTGGGGGTGGTGGAAGGGCGTCCCCGGGGGGGGTGCCTTCCACCGTCGTGAGGGGCGCCTGGTGTCAGGCGCTGTCCCTCCCCCGGCCACTCGTCTTCCGGAGCGTGCAGCCAGGGTTCCGCGACCCGCGTGTCCCGGGGGCGGTCGATGCGGGCGTGTGGACCCAGCACCGGCCCCACAGCGTGCGCCCTTGCGGGCCGGTGTTGCTCGCTGTGGGGGTGGCGGAAGGGCGTCCCCGGAGGGGGTGCCTTCCACCGTTGTGAGGGGCGCCTGGTGTCAGGCGCTGTCCCTCCCCCGGCCGCTCGTCCTCCGGAGCGTGCAGCCAGGGTTCCGTGACCCGCGTGTCCCGGGTGCGGTCGATGTGGGCGTGTGGACCCAGCACCGGCCTCACAGCGTGCGCCCTTGCGGGCCGGCGTTGCTCGCTGTGGGGGTGGCGGAAGGGCGTCCCCGGGGGGGCCGCCTTCCACCGTTGTGAGGGGCGCCTGGTGTCAGGCGCTGTCCCTCCCCCGGCCGCTCGTCCTCCGGAGCGTGCAGCCAGGGTTCCGCGACCCGCGTGTCCCGGGCGCGGTCGGTGCGGGCGTGTGGACCCAGCACCGGCCCCACAGCGTGCGCCCTTGCGGGCCGGCGTTGCTCGCTGTGGGGGTGGTGGAGGGGCGCCCCCGGGGGGGGTGCCTTCCAGCGTTGTGAGGGGCGTCTGGCGTCAGGCGCTGTCCCTCCCCCGGCCGCTCGTCCTTTGGAGCGCGCCGCCGGGGTTCTGCGACCCGTGTGTCCCGGGTGCGGTGGATGCGGGCCTGTGGACCCAGCACCGGCCCCGCAGCGTGTGCCCTTGCGGGCCGGCGTTGCTCGCTGTGGGGGTGGCGGAAGGGCGTCCCCGGGGGGGGTGCCTTCCACCGTTGTGAGGGGCGCCTGGTGTCAGGCGCTGTCCCTTCCCCGGCCGCTCGTCCTCCGGAGCGTGCAGCCAGGGTTCCGCGACCCGTGTGTCCCGGGTGCGGTCGATGTGGGCGTGTGGACCCAGCACCGCCCCCACAGCGTGCGCCCTTGTGGGCTGGCGTTGCTCGCTGTGGGGGTGGCGGAAGGGCGTCCCCGGGGGGGGTGCCTTCCACCGTTGTGAGGGGCGCCTGGTGTCAGGCGCTGTCCCTCCCCCGGCCGCTCGTCCTCTGGAGCGTGCAGCCAGGGCTCCGCGACCCGCGTGTCCCGGGCGCGGTTGATGTGGGCGTGTGGACCCAGCACCGGCCCCACAGCGTGCGCCCTTGCGGGCCGGCGTTGCTCGCTGTGGGGGTGGCGGAAGGGCGTCCCCGGGGGGGCTGCCTCCCGCCGTTGTGAGGGGCGCCTGGTGTCAGGCGCTGTCCCTCCCCCGGCCGCTCGTCCTCCGGAGCGTGCAGCTAGGGTTCCGCGACCCGCGTGTCCCGGGTGCGGTCGATGCGGGCGTGTGGACCCAGCACCGGCCCCACAGCGTGCGCCCTTGCGGGCTGGCGTTGCTCGCTATGGGGGTGGCGGAAGGGCGTCCCCGGGGGGGGTGCCTTCCACCGTCGTGAGGGGCGCCTGGTGTCAGGCGCTGTCACTCCCCCGGCTGCCCGTCCTCCGGAGCGTGCAGCCAGGGTTCCGCGACCCGTGTGTCCTGGGTGCGGTCGATGCGGGCGTGTGGACCCAGCACCGGCCCCACAGCGTGCGCCCTTGCGGGCCGGCGTTGCTCGCTGTGGGGGCGGCAGAAGGGCGTCCCCGGGGGGGGTGCCTTCCACCGTTGTGAGGGGCGCCTGGTGTCAGGCGCTGTCCCTCCCCCGGCTGCTCGTCCTCCGGAGCGCGCAGCCAGGGTTCCGCGACCCGTGTGTCCCGGGTGCGGTCGATGCGGGCGTGTGGACCCAGCACCAGCCCCACAGCGTGCGCCCTTGCGGGCCGGCGTTGCTCGCTGTGGGGGTGGCGGAAGGGCGTCCCCGGGGGGGGTGCCTTCCACCGTTGTGAGGGGCGCCTGGTGTCAGGCGCTGCCCCTCCCCCGGCCGCTCGTCCTCCGGAGCGTGCAGCCAGGGTTCCGCGACCCGTGTGTCCCGGGTGCGGTCGATGCGGGCGTGTGGACCCAGCACCGGCCCCACAGCGTGCGCCCTTGCGGGCCGGCGTTGCTCGCTGTGGGGGTGGCGGAAGGGTGTCCCCGGGGGGGGCTGCCTTCCACCGTTGTGAGGGGCGCCTGGTGTCAGGCGCTGTCCCTCCCCCGGCCGCTCGTCCTCCGGAGCGCGCAGCCAGGGTTCTGCGACCCGTGTGTCCCGGGTGCGGTCGATGCGGGCGTGTGGACCCAGCACGGGCCCCACAGCGTGCGCCCTTGCGGGCCGGCGTTGCTCGCTGTGGGGGTGGCGGAAGGGCGTCCCCGGGGGGGGTGCCTTCCACCGTTGTGAGGGGCGCCTGGTGTCAGGCGCTGCCCCTCCCCCGGCCGCTCGTCCTCCGGAGCGTGCAGCCAGGGTTCCGCGACCCGTGTGTCCCGGGTGCGGTCGATGCGGGCGTGTGGACCCAGCACCGGCCCCACAGCGTGCGCCCTTGCGGGCCGGCGTTGCTCGCTGTGGGGTCGGCGGAAGGGCGTCCCCGGGGGGGGCTGCCTTCCACCGTTGTGAGGGGCGCTTGGTGCCAGGCGCTGTCCCTCCCCCGGCCGCTCGTCTTCCGGAGCGTGCAGCCAGGGTTCCGCGACCCGTGTGTCCCGGGTGCGGTCGATGCGGGCGTGTGGACCCAGCACCGGCCCCACAGCGTGCGCCCTTGCGGGCCGGCGTTGCTCGCTGTGGGGGTGGCGGAAGGGCGTCCCCGGGGGGGGCTGTCCTCCACCGTTGTGAGGGGCGCCTGGTGCCAGGCGCTGTCCCTCCCCCGGCTGCCCGTCCTCCGGAGCGTGCAGCCAGGGTTCCGCGACCCGCGTGTCCCGGGTGCGGTCGGTGTGGGCGTGGGGGCCCGGCACCGGCCCCACAGCGTGCGCCCTTGCGGGCCGGCGTTGCTCGCTGTGGGGGTGGCGGAAAGGCGTCCCCGGGGGGGGTGCCTTCCACCATGGTGAGGGGCGCTTGGGGTCAGGCGCTGTCCCTCTCCCGTCTGCCCGCCCACTGCCGGGTGGGTTGCCGGGGTTCGTTGGGTGTGTGCGGTGTGTGTGGTGCCTGTGCCGTGCGTGTCGTGGTGCGTGGTGCTGCTCTTTCCTTGGTCCTCCGGTGCTCCCCTCTCCGGTGTCTCGGTGCGGTGTTGTGCTCGCCGTGTGCCCGCCGTGTCCCCTCCTCTATGTGCGCCCCTTGCTCGTTCGCTGGCTTCCCCTTGTTCCTTTCGCGGCTTCGTTGCTCTTTACCCTTTCCTCTACCCCTCTCCCTGGCATGCACTTTTTCCCTGCCTCCGCTTTGTTGCGTGTCTCTGTCTTTTTTCTTGTCGGCCCGGGCTTCCTCTTTTGAACCTGCGTAGGGAGAGAAGGGTGCGTAAGCAAGCGTGCGGCGGCGGCGGTTTTGTCGCGACACGGCACCTCGAGCTGGTTGGTACGTCATGCGACATTCGTGTGCGACCGGCTTGCGTGTAGGTTTATCGCCCCATTTGCTCCCGGCTTGTTTCCACCCCCCTTTGGTCGCTACCTTTTCTCGTCGCCCGTTCCGCGCGCGCGGCGTGACGTGCAACATACCTGCCTCTTTCCCCACTACCTTAATGTGTTGGTGTCCTCCCGCCTTGTCGGGCGTTCGCTTATGTGTGACGACGGCACGACGCAATACTTGCCTAAGCGTCTAAGACAACCCTACTTTAACGCCCGGACGACGCAGACACGAGCATACGCTTCTCTTCGGGGCCTGTGAGGATAGAACATGGGTGCGTGCACGTGTGTTCGTTGGGACCCGGCACTCGCCGGCGCTATGCTATTTGTGTGTTTGCTCTTCTTGTCCCCCTCCCTGGCTATTTGTGTGTTCTAACCCCCGCTACTCCGCGGTTGGCGACGTGGCACGACATGGTAACATACTTGCGTTCTTGGTGGCGGTGTGTGGCTTGTCTACTATTCGTTTGCATGCGGCGGCATACCTTTTGTTCCCTTTCGCTCCCTTTCGCCTCCTACATAAGCGGGCGTGCGGGTGGGCGGTGGGCACGTCTCGGTTACGTAGCGTAGCGTGGCAACATACTTGGACCCCACTAGTCACGTGTGTATGCTTGGTTTTTTTTTTTTTTTTTTTTTTTTTTTTTTTTTTTGTTGTGTTGTGCTTTACCTCGGTGGTCTTTTTGTTCCTCCCTGTTTGTCCCTTCATACCATGCTGCTCGTCCGCGGCGGTGATGGCCTTGCGGCGTTCCGGGCATGCGCGTGCGGGCATACATTTCTTTCCCTATGCGAGTGGGGGTGAGCATAGGCGTTCTTTCGGTGCCACCTCTTGTTGGTTTTCCTTGCCGGTGCGGTTTTCGTTGCGCTTTTCGTGGCGGCGCACTTTGGCGTTGCTTATCACGTTACTTGTTTTGCGCTTGTTACGGCGTTACGCACACAACATATTTGCACATAACATACTTGCTTTCCGGCGGCCGGTGGCGTTGTTGTTGCTTGTGTGTATTTTTCATGCACGACATTCAACATACTTGGGTACATGTGCGGCCTCTTGCTCTTTTTGTTGTGATCCCCTTCGCGCGTATTTCCTACATGAGCGGGCTTGCATTGCTTGGTCGTGTACTTGTGGTATATCTCCACCGTGGTGCGGTTCGTTACCTATTTATTCTCCTTGTCTACCTCTTTCCGCGTTGTGTTTGTTTCGTTGGTTTTTCGCGGTGCGCGGCACATAACATACTTGCTTGTCGGCGGCCGGTGGCGTTGTTGTTGTCTATGTGTGGGTTGTTTTGGGGCGCGCACAAGTCCCTAGCGCCTAGGGCACGCACTTTGCTAGGTGGTTTGGGGCAAGCAACGCTCAGTTTCTTCGCCGTCGCGACTCTATTGTTCGTCTTTTTCGGTGAGTGTCCTATATTTTGCGACCTCGCCAAACAGCGGCGTAAAATTGTTGGGGGGGTTTCTGAGGTCGGAAAAGACGATTTTTCGCTTTATTTCTGCTGGCAGTGCGTCTTTTTCTCGTTCTTTTATTTTTCTTCTGCTGCGATCGCGCGACGCCAGGTCCAGGCTGGACACTAGGGCAGATAAGTATTCATGGAAAAACATAGATAAATTCATAGGCTCTACCTTAGGTATGTCAGTGCTCAGTCAACTCAGGAAAAGATGTTTTACTTCTGATTGAAAGGGGATTAAGGAGTCGACTCAATATCCTGATTGGGTGTTTGGTTCCATAGGTCAAAATGTGTTATCACCACTTTTGGCTGGACCAATACTAAGATAAAAATGCATGGATGCTCAGTGCATCTCTAATACAACTAGAGTATGTCCTTAAGCAATGGAAAAGCACTTTTTCTTACTCCCCCCTTGTGCTGTGGTGGCCACCACTGTCGCATTTTAGGAAAAAGGGAATTTTTCTTGGCCTTTCCTTGGTTTCCACATCTACTTTAAAATACCTACAGTCTCCCTCACACTGAAAAATGGGCGCTCACCATGGCTGGCGTCCTTTTGCTGCTCTGATTGTACAGTTTCCTACAGAAGACTCAGCGCTCTTGGCGCTGCCGGGGCTCCTGTGGCTTGGTTGGGTTAGATTGGGAGCATGCCAAACATGTGCATATGCATCCCTCCCTCCAAGACGCAGCGTCGACACAACCCAAACGCAAGACACATTATACACACTCGCATGGGTTCTCGTAAACCTGCTGGCGACCTGTGACCTGTCTTAGGGCGTAGGGAGTCGAAAAAGAAATTAATTTGCCCCTTGGTGGGGTCTTGGTTCTGCTCAGTCTCTCCAGGCACCTGCGTTTCGGCCCGAACACGGCCTACTCAGCGAGGCTGCGCGTGGGTATCTGCAGAGGCAGGAATGGGAGAATTATGGACGAATCCACGCAAAAACGAAGCGACGACACCAAAATCCGTCAAATGACGGCGTAGAATTTTTCTGAAACGACACACCTGAGTAGAATCCAATTGTGCATCAAAGGCACATTTTTATAGAAATTATAGTCATCTCTGGATTTTTTAAGTCCAGAAATTCATACGCATAAAATGGCGGCGCGCAGGAGCGGCTCCTAGCGAAGCGCCGGAAAATGGAAAAATAATGGAATTATAAACGTATGTATCACGTAGTCTTGAAAATGACGAGACACACATTAATAAACAAACATACAGATTCCACCCACACTAATAGAAGCTTCAAAAATTCAAGAATTCGAAAATCAATTGAAAAGACTTCAATGAATCAGGTATAAACTACAGGTATGCTCGACTTGCATGCCGCATACACATTGCTCGTCTCGTGTCTCCGTGAACGAGTCGTGTAGCAGCGTTAAGAACGATAACCACGATAGGGCGCGGTAGAGGGATTGATTACAAAGATTGCAGATGATTAGCGGTCAGATCAGGGTGATTAGTCATAAACACAAGTGCATAGCAACGTTCTTCGCGTGCGCCCCTTTTGTTTTCTCTCCTTGCTTCACTTCCCAGCGGTAGGTAAGGTAGGTACGCCCAGGCGGGGCCACCCCCTGGTGGAGTCAAGATTGTTGTGGAGATGGGCAGGTTTGCCCAACGTGATTGTGCATAGTCGTGCATGCACACACGCATTAAAGGGTAGGCCACGCGAAGTGCGCACGGTAAACCTTGTTTAGGCTACCCAGGGGCTCCTCGGTACGTTCTTTAAGAGAACCTGAGGAGTCCCTTAACACTTGCTTGCTTGATAAGGGTAGCTGCTCCATGCAGCGTGTTTGCGGACAGCGTATTATAGGGCACACTGAGAAGGGTATAATACCTGGAGTGTGCCTTGGTTCCTCCGCCGCAAACGCCCTTTCATTTGCCTTTGTTTTACAGGTGGGCAGGTAGGGTGAGTGGTGCAGCAGCATTTTTTTATGCCCTGCTAAACAGGGGCGCAGATCACACAAACAAGTAACTCCGCTCCGCCTGTGGCAGAGCAGGGAGTCCGACTTCATCGACATCTGCGCCTTGCACACGAGAGCACTCCTTCCCTCCAAGCCCTTGCAGGGGAAACGCGTTGTGGCGTCCCCTGTGAGGCCACAGTTGCTTAGCAGCGCTGTGTTCTCTTGTCATTTCACAGGTGGGTCGCTAGGACCCTCGAGAACTTCCTCTTCGCAACGCCAAGTAGAGTGTGCGTGTAGGAGTGGTAGTCCTGCGTGGGGGCTAGAGCCAGTTGCCCAGTGCTCGCCAACCAGGATGGTGCCACTGTAGGGTGTGTAGGACCTGTAGGGGGCGTGTCACTGTCCCACCCTTTTCCTGCAATTTTAGCTGGGTTGGTGGGCTGTGACAGTGGGTTAGGTTAGTGTTTTGGCCACATAGCAAACAGGCGTTTTGCATGCCTTCATAGCTTTTGGCCACCCCTCCCTTTAGTAGACAGGTAGGTAGGGAAAACAATACCTGGATTAACACTCTGGGTATTCCCCCAAGGTTTTGCGCCAGCACAGAAATTGGGCGCATAGGGGAGGGGAGACCCGGGGCGTACCCCGTGGCATCAATAAGCCAACCCTCCAGGTTTAGCAAGGGCGCAGACTTCAGTATAATTAGGACACCACTTCTGCGGCTTGCTCTCAGGACCTTAGGACTAGCACACTCACACATACGCTTTGGCAGGTAAGGGTAAGGTTCAGTCCCTAGCTTTAGTCTTGGAGGCAAGCGCCTCAGCGAGCCTCAGTAACTCACCAAGGTTGTTCTGGGACAAGTAGTCAACCAGAACTGAGTTTAGGCGTCCCTCAGGTAGAACAAATGCAGAGAAGGGCTCCCAGGTGGCCTCTTCGACTCCAAACCCTTCCCAGAGGGTGAGGAAGCGCCAACCCTGGCGATAGCGGTGGCGTAGGACAGACTTCACCAGGTAGAAGCCCTCCTTAGCCATCTCCTCGGCGTTCATGTCGGGGAGTTCACCTTCAACTTCCATAGGGCTGGCAGCCCCTTGTAGGTCCAGAGCGGCGATTTCCTCATCGTTCAGCTCCCACTCCTCCCCACAGAGGTCTTCAGGATCATGGTAGCGCTTCAGGTGTTGAGCGGCGCACACCAGGGTCCCCCCTAGACGGGGAGAACACCGCACGGTGATACGGTGTCCATCCACTGATAGAATCTTGTACGGCCCGAAGTATGGGTCATCGCTGGTAGAGCGAGGCCAGGCGGGTAGTCGACTGTGGTGCACCAGCACCCAGTCCCCCTCTTGGTAGGTGGCCGGTACTCGGTGCTTGTTCTTTTTGTTCCACTGACGCTCCCTCACTCTCTGGAGCATAGCCTTGGCCTTGTCCACCTTCGCTTGTTGCTCTTGGACCCACTCACCCACAGAAGAATGGGTGTCCTCTGGATAGGGGGCATGTAGGAACCACGCCGGGCGCCCCATGAATAGCTCATGTGGCGAGTAGCCAGTAGCTGAACTCTCTTGGGAGTTCATCATCAAGGATATGACGGGGAGTAGTCTCACCCAGTCTCTGGTGCGTTCAGTTTTGCACCATATCCTGACGTTCTCCTTCAGGACACGAATCTGTCGCTCACATAGGGGGTTGCTCGTGTGAGAGTAGGGAATCCCCGTAGACACCTGGACATTGAGGGACCTCAGGACCCTCTTGTACCAGCCAGTATCTGAGCGTACTCGTACGTCCTCATCGGAGTTGATCTCCTTGGGCGCCCCATAGACACAAAACCACTCCTCCAGGAGTATCTTGATAGTCTCCTCTCCGGTAATGTGCTTGGTACATGGGAACACCCTGGTAAACCTGGTCAACCCACAGGTTACCACGAGGGCGAAGTCATAGCCCCCGAACTTCGGCATCTCCGTGTAGTCCACGTATAGAACACTGTTAGCACAGTGAGGGATGGGCAGGGTCGAGTAGAGACCTCTGTCCCTGATATCCCCTGGTTTACAGGACCTGCACGGGCACTTGTCCACGATAGGCAGGAGCGTCTTCCGCAGCTGGTCGTCAGTCCACGTAGTGTGGATGAAAGTGCTGCCCTGGGTCGTTGTGGGTGCCGGAGGGCTCGGGGCCGGCAAGACCAGTGGGGCAGGCACGCGAGGAGTCTCCCTGGATGTTGTTATTGGGTGTAGAACCGGACACTCGGACACCAACGGAGGCGAGAGCAGCGACAACAGAAGCAAGGTCCATGCTGATTGTGGTCCGGCAGAAAATCCCAGTCTATGAAGAAAATTGAGGGGAATTATTCTAAATACATCTGAGTGTCCAAAACTGTCCGAATGAATTTAAATAATCCATTTATGTAAAGTTGTCTGGCCGATCTGGCCCGCGAGCGCGCGTCGGCGGCAAATGGCGATTCCAGCTAAAATAGCGGAATGCGGCGGATTTACGGGAAATGGACCGCGGAATCAAATCCGGCATATCAGAAAGATATAGGAAATATCCTGTGACTGAGCTGCGAGGCGGCAATTCCGCCGAAGCAAAGAAAATGACCAAAATGTAGCCAATCTGGGCAGAATGTCTGAAAATCTGAGCAGATGGGGCTAGCCGCACTTACACTCCCCCTCCAAAAACACACTGGGGTGTGTCGCTACGTCAACGAAGAACGTAGTGCGGGTAAGTCCCAGAAAAACATAGAAATGTAGCCTTGATGAGGCGAAATCTGCTTGATCTGACCTGATTTGGGCTGAATTGGCACTGAATCAGGCTGGATGAACCTGAAATGAGACAGAATGAGAAGTGACGAACAGTCCTCCGTGCAGTAAAACATTAGGTCAAGGGCTAAAAAGCATGTAAACGTATCGAGAATCGATACCAAACCATGCATTGGTTGAGAATGAGGTAGATTATTGGTGGATTGAGTGGGGGGATCAAGAATTGGAGTGACATCTCAGCGCTCTGGCACAGTTTCGCTGTCGCGGGCACGCTACGGTGTCCTCGCCGAACTCTACATCGTGTTATCCCGCTTTTCTCGTTCTGAAAAGTACAGCATGTGGCTCAGATTTGGCGCATCTGGTGGATGATCACAAGATTCAGCAAAATTGAGAATGAAATTGAGCAGAGATTGAGGGGATTAAGCAATCACAGAGAGGTTAAACAAATACACATGTAGTCTATAGACCCTAAGTGAACCACCGAAGGTAAAGATGTTCTTCTGTTCACTTAGATCTAAACAGATCTTCGAGGAATGATGGGAGATGACAAGGAAATCAATCTAAATTGTCCTAACATGAGTAAATTCACTGAGATGAAGGTGAAATGAAGCGGAATGTGTACAACTGAAACTACCAACACCTTCGTTTAGACTAAAGTTAATATATATTGTCGTTTATTCAGCTCAATTGTGCTTTCCGGCACGTTGGTTCGCGAGCATCTAACAGATTCTATCAAAATGTGGATCATGTGATGATGCATCATGATGGGACATGCTGGCCCTGGATCCTTGGCATGTAACGCGCCGAAGGTTCACTGAAGGCGCTTTACTGACAGTATATAACTGAGAGACACCGAATTTACAGTGGCGGTGGTGTCAATCGACTTGGACAAGGCCAATCTTACGATGGAGTCCCACAAGACACTTGGATTCACCATTCTCGACAGTTTCAGGTCGGATTGAGCTCACATTGGCGTGTGCCAAAAATACAACGAAGCTTACGGACTTCAGAGGTTGCTGTTAGAAGTCCCTAGAGCTCCTAGATGAAGATTGTCTGAACAATTGACGTCTTGGTTTCGTACAACAGTGGCAGAATGATGGACAAACCTGAGAAATTCAAGGTAAATTTGAGGATCCTGGATCTGAATCTGGACTTTGGCGTTAGCATCACAGCAAATGAAGGTAAGATCTGAGTTCCTGGCGTCGCATCTGGTGCAGCCAGTACTACAGGGGATACCTGTAGGGGTGAATGTCGCTGGCCAGCGTTTTGATTATGTACATTTGCTTCCATCTGCACGAGTAGCCAAATTCCAAAGATGCACAGACCAACAGAGACAAGATTACCCCGAATCTGCCTGAATTAAGCCTGAGTTTGGTTTTTTCTGAACACGGCAGCACACTCCGTCAGCGTATCTACGCCTTGTCTGCCTAACGGAGACCAAAGAAAAGTTGATTGACGTCAAATTATCAAACATTCGCAGTTCTCCACATCATGACATAAACAGAAAGAATGAACAGTGGATTGAGCAGAATGTGGTAGGATGGCTTCCTTAATTCGGCCAAGCACGAATGCATGTGACCACCAACCTGTCTGGCCTGGCCCTCGTACGGCTTGGGCGCTGCAGATCAGCGACCGAACTTGAAGCTTGGTCCTCATTTGGTTCCTGGGCTGGCCTGACCGCAGGAGGGGGGATCGACGGATCAGCCCTGGAATGTGGCTGCTGAGGGCCGTAAAAGGCTGGATCTCGATTCACCACAGGTCGTTTTCCGTCGCTCTCCACTTGTCTGTCCGGTTTCGACAAACAATCTGTCAGGAGTACGCCAATTTCGGGGTGCTTCTTCAGGAAGTCGATGAACCCCTTGGTGTATCCATGGACAAAAGATTGGGCTGGTTCCCAGTTGTTGTGACTGGAATCAAAGCCCCTCCACTCACACAGAAATTCCCATTCGCCCTTGGCGTCACGTCTTGCTTCAACAATCCTCTTGAGTTCGTACTTTCCCCCTTCGATTACCCGATCGGACAAGTGTTTTGCAGTCCAAAAAAGGGGTTTAACCCGATCCTTGGGGGAGGGGATCTCTCTCTTGAGGCGATCGCCCGAAACGTCAATTTCCCTGCTGACATCCACACAAATCCTCCACCTGTTCTCACCAAGACGCGCTGTGACAGCGAATGGCCCCTCCCACAAGGGAAGAAGCTTGTCATCTCCGTCCAGGGTGGTTTCGGATTTTCGAAGCCAAACTCGATCATCGACTTCAAAATTGTGGGGGTTTTTTCGACCTTGATTTTGAACCCAAAGCCAGTCAGCTTGATGCTTCTCGATTAATTTCGACACAGATTTATCTGCTCGTTGGACTTCGTCCAAAAACAGCGAAGCATCCTTACAGGGGCGAGGATTATTCAACGGCATGTTCCACCAACACTTCTTTCGTCCAAAGACAATTTCATTTGGAGAAAGGCCATGATACAAAGGCGTGTTGTGGTAACGGCGAAGCAATGCGAAGAGAACTTCCATCCAATGGAAATCCTTTTCACTCGCGAGCTCCTTACGAAGCATATTAATTATAGAGCGGCCGGCTCTTTCGCCAGGCAGCGCTCGATGCGAGTGGATTTCACATCGGAGGTGGTGGATTCCAAGGCGAGCACACAATTCTCTCCACCATTCGGAGGTGTACTCTTTGCCTGAATCCGTGACCACCTCGGATGGGACGTCCCAGCCTCCCATCCAGGTCTGCGCGCACCACTTGGCGGCAGCCTTGCCAGTCATCGACTCAATGTTGCAAGGCAACACTTGAATGTAGCCGGAATGACGGCACTGAATGAGGAGCACACCATTGACTTTTTTGTTAGTCCAATGGCACTCTTCGTCATCGAGTTCACCGAGATAGAAAAAATCACTGGTGACTCTGTTAAAGAGACGCTCCGGAATAGGATGAGGCCTCAGATGGCCGTGCTTCTTCGCGCTGGGGGGCGTCGAGACAGCACATTGGGCACATCCGGCAGCTACTTTCATGCAATGAGTGTAGAGCCTCGATCCAAACAACCTATGCTTAATCATCGACCACAGTCGACGGCCATGTGCGTGGGGGGACTCCCATTTGTGCCACCAGTTTAACACTCGGGGGGCTAGGGCGTCTGGCACACACAATTTACCCTCCATCCACAGCTTCCCCCCATCCAACGAGTACTCTGCAAAAATCCCATCCCTGTGAGCATCTTTGGATTTGAGATTTCCAAAGACCTCTTTAAACATGGGATCCTGCAGGTAATCGGACGTCCAGTCACGGATGATCAGGGAATCCTTCGGCAGGGGTGGAGTTTTGGCCGGATCTCGACGCTTAATGCCCTCGATCAACCGAAATCTACTTACTCGTCGGGTGTAGTCAAACCGTTTCACACTCCCTGAGGAGGGATCGGTGACTTTTTCCACGACTTTCAGCGTTTTGGTGCAGATCTCGTGAGCATGCGCCGGATCTGTGATGGCCGTGATGTCGTGACACGGCAATGCGTGCTGTTTAACAGCGCACTGCATGCATGCACGTCGAATGAGTTTCTTTTCTTCCTGATCCCATTCGATGATTACATGGCGGTCCTGCTCCGTACCATGGATGTTGGTACTTTGCAGCCCCTCTGAGGCGGGGTAAGCCCATCGGCTCAGAGCATCCGCTACCGTGTTGTGTTTTCCAGGCAAATACGACACATGGAGGTCAAACAGAGAGAGAAATTCGTGCCATCTGGCCCGTCGACCAGCTGGGCTCGCGACAGTATCAATGTGTTCGGTGGCCCAATACTCCAGAGATCGATGATCCGTCAGGACCTCGACTCGATTGGTGCAAACCCACGATTGGTACTTTTTTAAAGCACAGATGATGGCGTACGTTTCTTGCTCACGCGGCGACCATTGCATTTGGCGTGGGGCTAACTTCCGAGACCAAAATGCAAGAGGGTAATGATCGCCGGTGGCTTCATCAACCTGTTCAAGGACAGCTCCGATCGCGTACCTAGATGCGTCGGTTCTAATGTAGAAGGGTCGGTCAAATTGGGGCACATGCAACGTGGCGACTTCGCAGAGGGCTGCCTTCAAGTGATGGAAGGCCTCCTCGCACTCGTCAGTCCACTTGACACGAACCTTTGAACCTGCCTTGCCTGCATCTCTCCCTACCTTCAATAATTCAGTGAGGGGGGCAGCAAATTTGGCATAATTCGGCACAAAAGTGTGGTAAAAATTGCAACAACCCAGGAATCCTCTCAACTCCGTGATCGTCTCAGGGCGCTTCCACTTCTGAATAGCGACGAGCTTCCCTGGACTGGGTCGTCGAGTGCCATTCTCTAGGAGAGAACCACAAAATTCGACTAATTTTAAAAATAATTTTCCCTTCTTTGGCCCACAGATCAGCTGATTGGCGTCAAGAATGTCCAAAACTTGGTTCAGCTGTTTCTCATGTAGGGCCACCAGCTCGGCTTCGGTCAGTCCCTCCCCCTCCGTCGCGATGATTATGTCATCTATGTACACACTCACGAAGGCACGAAGCTCAGGATGGGTTGTGAACAGCACATCCTCCATCATTCTTTGAAAAAATGAGGGGGCGTTCTTCAATCCCATGGGCATGACGGTCCATTGGACTGGGCCACATGGCGTGCACATACAGGTAAGAGGTCTGCTGTCCTTCCTCAACGGCATTTGGTGAAAGCCGTGACGGAGATCCAGCACCGAGAACAAACGACCTCTTGCCCTCTTGGCGATTTCCTCCTCAATGAGGGGCAGGGGGTGTGAATCCGCCTTTGTTTCGGCGTTGAGATTGCGAAAATCAACCACCATTCGCCAACCATCAATGGTGTTCTGGTCTGCAGGCGGCGGCTTCGGGACTGTGAAGGGTGAACAGCACCATTCGCTGGTCATACAACCCTCAAGCCAACCAAATTCCCTGAGATTTCTCTCGATGATTTTTCTGAGAATCTCATGTTTGTGTCCATGATTTTCATAAGGGCGCTGTTTTTTTGCCTTGTACCCTTCACGAAGCTCGATGAAGGCTTCACCGAACTGCCCACGGACAGGGGGATCTTTGATCAACTTCCCTGAAAGGGTTGTGTCCTTCCGTTCCTCAAAAATCTTTTCTCTTGACTTGGAACACAATTCAGTGTCCACCTGATCGCCAGGAATTACTGTCGAAAAAACTTTGGCGACTTCTTCGGCTTTGGCAGGAAGAATCTTCTTACGGATGTCCCTAAACAGGTCCGTATCAACTGCCTCTTGAAGATAGGTGGGTCTTGTGTCGAAATCCCAGAGATTTTCTTCGCGATCCAGCTCCTCGAAAGGATCCATGAAAGCTTCCACAGGGGGTTTTTCATAAAAAACTCTGAATTTGCGGCGCGATTGGAGATTTTTCCTCGCCCGTGCACTGAAGATTCTTTTCGATGTCGACCCTATTGGGGAAGAGGGAGACGAGGCGGATCCATTGGACGTTGAATCACCTTGGGTATCTGACGAACAAAAATCAGAAAAAATAGATTCATCATCAGTACCACGCTCAACCTCAGATTCAGACCCAACACAGGAATCTGTACTAGAATCAGCAGAATTAGAGTCAGAAAGCTTTCCATCCACCAGGAATGCAAGCGAACTCCAGGACCGCTGTGGCAGGGGACCTGTGTCATCCCTGGCATACAGCTTAATCTTCCTGGGAAGTTCGATGTAATCTACACAAATGTCCTGTAATTCCTGAAACCAAGGCTTGTCGTCCCACAAGGGCACAACTAAAATTGCCTGGGTTTTATCTTGCTTGATTTTATGGATGACCTGCTGGATTAAGTGAAACGGAGGATTAATCCACAACTTCTTGTCCCATTTGTGGGTCCAAGCGTCGCTGAAGTGCTTGTCGAAGCGCTTGTTCATACGGTTAGCAAAGGCATCATACTGTGGCCAAAATGAATGATGTTCATGAAAGTATTCACAAATTGCATCGCGCCATTTGTCGACAACTCTGTAGGATGAAGAGTGCCAGCGCGAAGGGCGTCGTGGCTGGGAGTCCCTACGAAGACATTCTAACTCTTGGGAGTAATCGGCACTCCCATTCACCTCAGCAATGGTGACATCTTCACCAAATTTTGGTGTCACTTTTTGCTTCAAAAATTCTTCTGCACTTTTAAACCCTGCGTGCAAAAAACGAAATTCAGGACGCTCCAAGGGACCTGACTCCAGCAAAAAACAACGACGATGACCTACGGGCGCTACCCTGTTCTTGCGAAGCCAAGGATGGCCCAAATAAAGGTCATACTTTATGTCAGCACGGTAGAAGTAGTCATCCTTAAGGACAACTTCTTCCACATTTTGCTCTTCCCAAAGGTCTTGAGCGACCAAATGGGTGGATATATAACAACCGCGTTGCCCACCTGCGAGAGAATGTCCAGAAACTCCCTCGAGGGTAACAGGATGAGGCGATTCAAACACGCAGTCGTCGGGTAAGAAGGAATTGGATTGGAGATTTACCTCTGATCCATTGTCACACAAACAAGTGGCGAGGTGGAAATTTCCCTTGCAATCAGAGACCCACAGCTTTGTGACGAACTGACGGGCCCTGTGCTTGGACTGTACACCAACCTCGTCCACTACAACAGAAGGATCCGCTGCCGGATCCAGGGGAGAGGAGACAAGCGACCCTACATCAAGTAATGGTCGATCAGGAATTTGGGGATCATGCCTGAAATCGCCTGGGGAGGGGCGATTTTCGTGGCTCCCCTAGGCGTTCTGACCTCCAGCGGCTGCGTTAACATTGTGAACACAGCCTGTTTCGTCGATCCATTCATCTTGGAACGGATCATCCGCTGGATTCAGAGCATTTTCGACGTAATCTCGATCCGCATCAGACACCTGGTCTGCACCTGAGACCTGATCCACACGATGGTTTCCCTTTCCACGTCCACGGCCACGGCCGCCGGATGATGGGCCACCACCGTCGCCACGCCCTCTGCCCTTACCAGAGAAAGGGGTTCCCGAAGGATTTCCCTTACCTTTACCCTGTGATCCTGGAGCATTTCCTTTGTTTGTACCGGATTGAGGGGTTTGGCCTGGATTTCGATTTCCACCTCCGGCGTTGACATTGGGACTTGTCTGGCCGTTTGGCTGTCCACCGGAGCCGGATGGAGTCCGATTCCCTTTGCCTTGGAACCCGCCAGGGCCTCCGGTATTTTTGTTTCCACCGGAGGGAGTCGAATTACCCTTTCCCCCCTTGGCACCATGCACCTGTCTGTCATTCCTGTCTGAATTCTGCGAATTACTGACATTTTCACCAATCACCTTGTGATCGTAAGCAGACCATCGGTGATTAGCAGTGGAATGCGTCTTAGCTCGGTTGGTAGAACCTAAAAGAAGACAGATGCTACAATGATCCTGAACATTCCGGGTGTCATTCACCTTTTTGTTGCCCTTTTGGGCCCCATTTTGGGTGTTTTGCTGGGTATTCCTGTTTCCCCCAAGACCCTCATGGAAATTTTGATTGGCGGCGTCAGCGAGCCTCTTAACCTCTTCCCACAGTTCCTGCGGAGTAAACGAAAACACCCAGTTCCTGGCCTTCAGACGATTGCCATGGAAGCTTACTCCCCTGTTGAGGACTTGGACAAACAAGTCCCGATCCTCGTGTTCATTAAATTTGATTTTCCACGTGTTTTCAGTGAATTTCACCTTGGTAAACGACGTGGGGGAGCACTTTTGAAGTGCCTCCCTGACGGTAAACCGGTTGGCCGAGGCGTCAAAGCCATCGATCTCCGCCCACCAGGTCTTGACCTTTTCTTCGGACTGTCTATTCCGAAGGGTGGCGGCGGTTTCTGAGGGGATCTTGTCAAAAATCAGATTTTTCAGCTCGGCACTAGAAAATTTTTCGCCTGAATGTTCAGATTCTTCTACGAGATTCCAGAAGCGCTGTCTCTTGTCCTGCACCTCATGCAAGATTAATCGAGAGAACGAAGGAAAATTCTTCAACATCTGGTGGTAATGGTCCTCTGGCAGTCGAGATCCACGTACCTCCAACTGTTCCCACACCTCATCAAAGGTAAGGGGGGAACTTGAATCTTCACGATCACTCCAGGTTCTGAGCCAAGTGTTGGCTGGCGCTCCCTCAAGGCAGTCCAGGAGGGCCATCAGGAACTGATCATCCTGGAGCTTTTGAGTCTTAACCCACAGTTTAAATTCCCGTTGGAACTGAGGCCAACGTCTGGGGTTCCCATTATACTTCGGTTGCTTGGCAACCTGACGAAGTCGCAATGAAGTAGGATTTAGGAGTGAATCCAGCCCAACACCGGCCGTAATGGTAGACACCTTGGCGGCATCATTAGCCACACCAGCTCCGGCGAGGGTCTGGGCGAGCAACATCTGGGCAATTGCATTGGAATCAACAGCAGGAAGGGTAGTACGGGAGGCAGTTCTTTTGGCATTCTGAACCTCAGTCCTAGCCTTCGCCGATCTACTCTGTGATCGAGAGATTGTAACCCTTTCCTTTAGCTTAGTCCTGCTGATCCGTGCATCGGTGGTCTTAGAGTCCACCGAAGGAGCAATCGAAAAAATTTCTGTCGCCTCCTCCGACGGTTCTGTTGTCTGATCCACCGATGATTCGCCCTCAGATCGCATGTGGGTCTTGAAAAGATCTTTAATTCCCAGCGTCTGAATGATGAGTTGCATTTGATCTTTGAGCAATTGGAGCTCAGAGTCTCGCTGTAATCTGCAAGAGCAGTCGGCAGGACAGTACATACCGTGTCCTGAAGGACCTGAGCAGGCTGTCGGACCGCTAATCTCAGTGGTTCGCAGCCAGGAGTCCACTTGGGGAGCTCCTTCAGTCCTAATTTCCAGGCTTGCCTGCCTAGCTGCCTCTAAGATTCCTTCCTCAACCGCGGCGGCTAGATCGTCGCGGATGGAGACAGAGGGATGAGGGGCGGAGGGCCCGGCAACAGGTGCCTTGGTCTTCTCCTTCGGGAAGGGGCTTGCCTCCCAGATCTGCACAAAAATGGCAAAAGATTCATCTTCTTGAGAACACCACCACATCCTGGTATTAATTTCTTCTTGAAGGAGGAAAAAATATTCAAATAAAAAATCAGAGGCGATTCTTTCTTGTCCTATCAGCTTAGACGTGGCTAATAGACACAGGGCCTCAAGCGCCTCAAGGTTACGGGCCACTTCCGAAGACAAATGGTTGTCCCATTGTGCCCATGAGGCTGGTCGATTGTAGGTAGGTACCTCACCTGGACCACCCATCTCAATGTCGTCAATGTCGGCATCGATGGTCTCAAAATGTGGACATTGGTAGGGAGTATTGGTACCTGCCAAGTCCGTAAGCTCCACCGGAGCGTTGCCATTAGCGTAAGCTGGGAGATTCCAGCTGCTTGATGGCCAATTTCGACTGGGATCTTGATTGTAATCTGGGCCTCCACAGCTGCTGATCTGTGTCCTTCTTGGGCAATTTGGGCTTGCGCAGGGCATTCCTCTCAAGGCCTCGTTCGCACAGCACCACGGGAGCGTGATGGTTACGTCTCCGGAGGTGGCGGAGTCTACGGGGACATACTGAGGGGCTAGCTGTGGTTGGGACACCATAGGAACAACATTCAGGTAGCCTCTGCTACCATGAAAGTGCTGCCCTGGGTCGTTGTGGGTGCCGGAGGGCTCGGGGCCGGCAAGACCAGTGGGGCAGGCACGCGAGGAGTCTCCCTGGATGTTGTTATTGGGTGTAGAACCGGACACTCGCACACCAACGGAGGCGAGAGCAGCGACAACAGAAGCAAGGTCCATGCTGATTGTGGTCCGGCAGAAAATCCCAGTCTATGAAGAAAATTGAGGGGAATTATTCTAAATACATCTGAGTGTCCAAAACTGTCCGAATGAATTTAAATAATCCATTTATGTAAAATTGTCTGGCCGATCTGGCCCGCGAGCGCGCGTCGGCGGCAAATGGCGATTCCAGCTAAAATAGCGGAATGCGGCGGATTTACGGGAAATGGACCGCGGAATCAAATCCGGCATATCAGAAATATATAGGAAATATCCTGTGACTGAGCTGCGAGGCGGCAATTCCGCCGAAGCAAAGAAAATGACCAAAATGTAGCCAATCTGGGCAGAATGTCTGAAAATCTGAGCAGATGGGGCTAGCCGCACTTACAGTGGAACCACTGCTTGAACAACCTCAGGGTACGGTCAGCACCCACATGACCACTGGACTCATGGGTCCACTTCAGCAGCGCTGGGACTCGGTCACTAGGCACCACGATGCGGTCCTCGTGCCAGAGGTAGCTCTTGTCCCGCTTCCACTGGTCTTGGTTGACCAGGAGGGGTTCAAGGCGTTTCTCCAGGCGCCGGTAGATATCCCCAAACTCCTGTAGGTACTCCGATTGTTGGAGTCCATCC
Organism: Eutreptiella sp. 'Long Island Sound 2002'; assembly: GCA_964036045.1. Classification (NCBI taxonomy): domain Eukaryota; phylum Euglenozoa; class Euglenophyceae; order Eutreptiales; family Eutreptiaceae; genus Eutreptiella; species Eutreptiella sp. 'Long Island Sound 2002'. The sequence goes on from OZ038394.1 coordinate 48,977,641, forward strand.
AGGGGGCGTATCATGGTCATGTTCAGGTCCAGGTGTACGTCCATACGGCTGAACGCCTCCTTAGCCAGCGCTTCAGACCGGGCACCAATCAGGGCGTCGAAGTTGTTGCGGCTGATGTAGTCGGCGCACTCGTTCTTCACCCCCTGGATATGGTGTACCGTCAGCCGTAGTTGACTGAGGTAGGTCCACCAGCGACGTAGCTTGGCCTTCTCAGGTGGGGGGCCCTTCTGGAAACTGCGGACCGGTTCTTGGTCGCATAGCCAGACCACAGGATTACTCCCCAACAGTCGTGCTTGTGAGGGTAGCACCAGCATACCCGCGAGCAGTTCCTGCTCATAGGTGGAGTAGTTCCCCCTGGCCTGGTTCCACTTCCAGTTCCAGTGGCCCAGAGGTACTAGGACCCACTTGTCGTCGGGGTAGCTGTGCTTGAGGGTTCCATCTCGGTTGAGACCTTCCGTCCCCCATTGGGAAATGGCCGAGTCGAACTCCTCCTTCTCTAGTGCTTGCCACTGGAACAACGTTCCACCACCGCCCACATTGCTGGCGTCGGTCACCAGGATAATCTCCCCTTGTGCCCTAGGCACGCCCAAGCACTTAGCGTTGGCTACCTTGTCTTTGAGCTCGTCAAACGCTTGTTGCTCTTGTGGGCCCCAGCGCCAAGTAGTACTCTTCTTGATCAAGTCAGTCAGTACCGCGCTGGTGTAGGTGAAGTTTTTGATGTGGCGGCGATAGAAGTTGCACGCCCCAATGAAACTGCGTACATCATGAAGTCCTTTCTTGGGGTCTTCGTGTCGTACCTTGGCATCCATCAGGGGTTTGGCCTTAGAGGCCGCTGGGGTCCACCACCCATAGCCAACGTCAAACCCCAGGTACTGCATGGTCTCCTGCATGAACTCACACTTCTCCAGCTTGAGTCGTGTGTGGTTCTCCTGGCAGACCGCAAAGAACTCACCCAAGAGGATTAGGTGATCCTCCTGGGTATTGGTCCCGAGGCATACATCGTCGATGTGAGCCTCCATCTGGGCCCCACGGGATATGAGCTCCTGCACCTTAGGTCTCCTTCGTAGGATGGACAAGATCTTGTTCATCAGCTCTTGGAACAGAGCGGGGGCGTTAGCCACGCCGAATGGCATGACCTTCCACTTGAATACCCTCCCCTGAGGGGTGATGAAGGCCAGTAGTTCCTGCGCGTTGGGCGTCAGGTCCACTTGCCAGAATTTACTTCGCTTGTCCATCTTGGTCTTGTATCGACAGCAGGCTATCTTCTCCAGGGTAGACTCCATATTGGGAATGGACCCTGAGTGGTTCAGCGTCTTCTTGTTCAGCTCTCCATAGTCCACTACCAGCCGTTTGGCTGTAGACCCAGGTTTAGCCACCAGGAAACAGGGGCTGCAGTGTAGGGGGTAGTCCCCATCCTTGTACCCCAGGACTAGGCCAGCGTCGATACATTCTTGTATCTGTCGCTCAATCTCGTCGGCCTGCTCTTTAGGAGCTGGATAGGGTCTCCTCCGGATCTTGTGACCCACGAACTCGGGTTTCAGCTTGAGGTCCATCTGTACCAGCTTGTCGCATGACGCTGGAGGGGGCAGTTCTCCGAACACCTCCAGATAGGTCCTTATCAGCTGTTGTACCCGCGGGTCCAGTACCTTGATCTTGTCCTCCATGTCCTCGTCGGAGTGTAAGTTGCTTGCCCCTTGAATAGACGTCGGGAGGTGGTCCTCCACCGACTCTTCGCCCGCGGTAGCATCCTTCAGCCCTTGGTAGGCATACAGAAGGTCTTGCTCAACCATCTCCGGTGGACGATGGCAACATAGGCACGCTTTAGGGGGTTCACATACACATTCCTCCGAGAGGTCGTCCTCCTCTGGGGTCCTCACATGGGCACCCCACACGCTCTTCATGAGCTTGAGATCTACCTCCTTTTGCCAGGTGGTGATCTTCTGTTCGAGGTCCTCCTTCAATTGGGATAGGTCTCCCATACGTCCTTGCTTCAGTGGCCACGAGCTGCGGGTAGGCTTCGCGTAGCATAGCTTTTTCGCCACCAACTTCCTCTTGGAATCCACATACTCCCTGAGCCTGGATCGAGGGTCCAGCTCTTCATCCACGGGGTCTTCCACCCTCATGGAGAGTAGGGGTTTTAGTGGGGCGACGTACTCGGCGTTCTCCACTTCTTCCACCGCAGTCTGCACGAAGAAGGCATCGTGCTCAGTTTCGTCGTCTGAGTGGATAGAGCTAGGTAGCTCAGATAGTCCACACTCAGAGACTCCATCAGGAACAGGTACATGACAGGGAGAGTTGGGGGCGTTAGTGTCAGTCACGACGTACTCATCTCCTCCGGGTGTAGTTTAAACAGCATCTTGAGGTCGTAGTCGATCCTTCAAGTCACCCAAGGCGAGTCCATCGCTTTCTCGTTGTATAGCCTGGACCAGAGTAGGGTCCAGGTCTTCCCAGGGGATGGTGGTAAGACTTCCGTCCACCACGCTGAGCATACTCCCCCATCCGGGCTTCCCAATGGGCGTCTTGCGTCCCAGAGGCACGTAGATGGCCTCATCAGGTAACCGCACAGAGCTGATAGTCAGCTTATCAAGGAGGGTTCGCCAGTACTCGTTGCCCCCATGGGCTCCCCAATCGGGGGAGCACAGGACCATACGGGAACGTTCCAAGGCCACCTTGGTCAGTACCTTCCCCAGTTCACTGAATCTGGGGTTCCCGTAGGCCATCCCGAAAGAGGGCCAGTAAAATTTGTAGCTGCAGTTCTTCCCCTTGCTGCAGTATAGGTCCAGTACATGCTGCTTGTCGCTGGCGAACAACTCCACACTTAGGTCTTCTCGAGAGTAACCCAACTCCTTCAGACCTTGGTCTAGGACTTCCCCCAATAGTTGATAGTCCTCAGTTTTGGAGGCCGCCATCATGTTCGAGGGCTCCTCCTTCGATAGTCTCAGGTAACTCGAGGTATGTTCCGACTGCTCCAGTGGCACAGACTCTCTGCCACTGCCGTGGTCCACGTACAGGAGGTAGGGCGCTTGCAGCGTCAGGGATTGTATCTGGGAGTGCTGCACGAAGAAGTCAGTACCCAGTACAAAGTCGAAGGCATCAGTGTCCATCACATAGAACCGATGGGCGATAGTCCTGGAGCCCATAGGTACCTCCACTTCGCAGTCCCCGCAGCTGTGCACCACATGTCCATCCCCCATCCGTATAGCGGCGGTGGTCATGGTGTTCTTCAGGCTCCCACAAGGTAAAATTTTCTTGGCCACTATCGATATTGTGGCTCCAGTATCCAGTACCCCCAGGTATTCACGTCCCCCTAGTCGGATACGTACCCAAAACACCAGGTCTTGGGTGCCACCAGAGCGTCCCCGTCAGAATTCCGCGGGACAGGTCACCTCGAAACCCCTTGTTCCGCAATTTGCGGGCCATCCTCATGAAACGGCTTCTCTTCTGGGCGTTGCCGTCGTCACCACCTTCATGCTCACGCTTGGCTCCTTGTTCTTGCTGGGCGTGCGTCTGTGAGCGTGTGGTAGGTCCAGACTGCCCTCCAGAGGGCTCGGAGTTCCCCCCTGGATTAGGGTTGGGGTTACCTCCGTTCTTGTCCTTGTTCTTGTTGTCGTTCTGGCGATTAGCGCCTCCTCCTCGTCCGCCTTGACCCTTGTCTTGACCACCTTGACCACGTCCTTTCGACTTGCCCTTGCCGGAGTCGTTGCCTTTGGCCTTGCCTCCACCTTTGCCTGAGCTTTTGCCAGGATCTTCCCCCTTAAGCTTCGCCGATAGGCGTTGCTTATGGTAGCACTCGTCCTCATAGTGCTTCCGCTTACCGCAGAATGCACACGTGATGGTGCAGCGGTAATGATCCGGCATCTTCACCTTGGCGCCGGTGATCTTTTCCTGCTGCTTCCCCTGGACAACAAAGCAGTCTCGCTGCTCGCAGTCGGAGGCATGATGCAGGTGGCCCTGTTCATCTCTGGCATCACACCAGAATAGCTCCTTCACGTTCTCCATTAGGCGGGCGTGGGCGTGTTTGGGGGTAGTCCCCTGCCCAGGTCGGGACCCTTGGTACCCTTTGCCTCCAGAACCTCCACCACCAGGACGGTAGTGGTTCAGGTGTTGGTCGCTCTCCTTCTCCAGCGCCATCTCCAGGAGAAGCACGCATAGATCCTCGTAGCGGAGGGATCTAGCCTTGCGCTCAGCCGTCAGACGGCACTCGTCCCATAGCTCACGGGGGAGCTTGGAGCACAACCAAAACAGCAGGTCGTCGCTGCTGTAGGAACCGGGCGTCAGTCGTCCAGCCCAGTGGTCCAGGTCCGCCAACAGCTCAGAGACCCTGCCAGGTTTGGGGTTGTTCGGCAGCACGGGCAGGTTCTGGATCTCGGCCCTGATGGAGAGGTCGGTCTCGTAGGTTGGGTACTGCCTCTCCAGGGCAACCAACACGTCGGCAAAGGTGGCGGAGTTGGTGACGATCTGCCTGACCTGCTTCTCCAGGTACTTCGTCTTGCAGCACTGCAGGAGCAGGTCGCACTTCACTCGCCCACTCGCGTGGGTTTGGCCGGTCAGTCGTAGGAACCGGCCAAAGTTCTCAGCGAACTCGCTGAGGTCCTTGCCTGTGAATTCAGGCAGGTTCACCACTATCTTGGAGGTGGCAATAGCCTTCGCCTCCTGAGCTCGGCGTCCTTCAGGGCGTCGGGTCTTCTTCTTCTTCTTCTTCTTCTTCTTACCCTTGGGGTCCTCGGGGTCCTCAGGGTCTTCGTCATCCGATGGCGAAGAAGAAGTCATCGAAGGCGGCCCATCATCGGAGGGGTCTCCGCCTAGATCACTGGAGCCATAAGGCTCCACGTCCACCATAGCTCTTAGGGCTGTCAGCCCCAGCTGGTCCAGCTCGGCCCTCGTCGAGTTCGTCACGTGACTGTAGGGCGGCTGGGCTGTCCTCGGGACGAATGGACTTCTCGGTACTGCTGCAGGAGTCGGCATCGGTCGGCTCCTCAGGCTCCCCAGGGTATTCGTCAACCCTGCCGCCAGGTGGTTAGCCTGTACTCGGTGGGGTGACATTCCCACTGTCGTAGGTGACGCATGGGACGGGATCATCAGGGGCTGCAGTTTCTCCCTGATCTCTTGCGTGAGGTCGCTCACGATTTGCGAAGTGGCTCCTCGGAGCACCTCATTGATCTCCGACCGCGTCAGGGACCTGTTGGAGGATCTTCCCGATCCTCTACTCCTGCCTCCCAGAGACTCTGGTCCTCTCCTCAACCCACTCATGGGTGCATACCCAGGTGCACACCCAGGAGCATACCCAGGGACTTCCATGTAGGTTCCAGTGGCGTGTTGGATGGGGATGGTCAGCCGCATACCAACGCGGCGCAGAGCTGGAAGCCACCGGCTCACTGGCAGTAGTTGCCTCAAGGAGCGCAGCGGTAGGTGGGCCCATGCCATAGGCGGGGTAGTGAGGCATGCCAGTAAAGCCTGTGCCCTCTGCCATAGGCTGGTTGGTTGTGGAAGTGGATGTAGCGGCGGCTGGGAGTGTGGTGGTTATGGGAGAGGGTGATGCATGGAGGCCAGAGGCGCTTGGTGCGCCTTCGAAGGTAGGGACATCCGTCGGGTCTTGCCCTTGCTCCTCTCCTTCGTCTGCTCCTTCTCCAGCATCCTTCTCGCTCTCGTTTCCTCTCTTCCTCTTCACAGGCTGAGGCTGAGAGACCATTTCCTTCACCGACAGGGCCCCAAAGGCCGTCTGGAGGCCATCCAAGGAGTCCTCCGCCGTATCCATTGGCCCATGTAAGGGCTCCACCGAAGGTACAGCGTCAGGCGCCGGCCTTGCCGGTGCCTCTGGCGCTGGCGCTGTGTTCACCTCGGCGTCCACTCTTCCTTGATCCATCTTAATCCGCCCTTCTGCTTGTATTTGCCTGCTCGGAGCACTGGTTGTACGGCGCGGGGTCGCTGCCGGTGCACAGAGACAGGCTGCCTCTTGCTACCAGAAAAGTTTATAGTGTTTTCAGCACTGTGTTTTTGCTTCTCCTGCTGCTTGTTGTTGCTGTAGGGTGTCCTGCTGCTGGTTTTGGATGATGAAAAGCTTTTGTTTGTTGAAATACAGTAAAGCCAACTCAATCCAGGATAGCCCAAGCCAACAGTATGCAAAGAGAAGGTAATTCAGGATCAAAGCATGAAGGGCTGCAGTGTAAACAGTGAAAGATGATTAGATATTCACAGAAACTGCAACTCAGGATACAAATGAATGCATATTCACAGAGATAGCTGAAATGTTTTGGGAAAAGAGTTAGAAAACTGCCTCAGGATCACTCTCTCTCCATAGTGCCATCTTAGGAGATGTGCACTCTTTGTTTTGGGTCCCATATGTGCTGAGGTGGCATGGTATGTGGCGATGAGGTCACTGCCATGTCACATGGGATCTTCCTACTTAGTTAGGCTGACCAGGAATTGAACCCAGGACCTCTCAAAAAGAGGTGCCTAACCCCCTATGGTGCATACCACTAGGGCAGATAAGTATTCATGGAAAAACATAGATAAATTCATACGCTCTACCTTAGGTATGTCAGTGCTCAGTCAACTCAGGAAAAGATGTTTTACTTCTGATTGAAAGGGGATTAAGGAGTCCACTCAATATCCTGATTGGGTGTTTGGTTCCATAGGTCAAAATGTGTTATCACCACTTTTGGCTGGACCAATACTAAGATAAAAATGCATGGATGCTCAGTGCATCTCTAATACAACTAGAGTATGTCCTTAAGCAATGGAAAAGCACTTTTTCTTACTTGGAGGAGGACAGAGGGAAGTGGGAGTGTGACATGATGTAGTTTAAGGTACTGCAGGTTGAGAGGTTGTCAATTGGGATGATGATGGGTTGAGGTAATGAGTGTAGAGGAAAGGTTGTGAGCATGAGAATGCTGTAGATTTCTGCGGGGTAGGAGCCTTTAATGGGGCATGTGGAAGTTATGGCTAGCGTCGAGGAGGCAGTGGTGATGACGGCGGCGGAGCCGGATGGTAATAGAGGTTTGGTAGGGTTGTTGGAACCATCAGTGTAAATGATGGTGGCGGTGGGGTGATGTTGAATAGCTTCGATGAAGTCGTGACAGCCCCAATAGTCGATAGTGCCACTGGGGGGTAGAAGAATGACACTTCTCAGATCAAACTGGATGTATGTTGTGGTGAAGTGCGTCGAACTGAAGGGGTGGGGGAAGGGGGTAGAATGTGTGCCGGAGAGTGGGATGCTGAGGAAAGGGGATGGGTCGAGTGTTTTATGTGAGGGGACTTTAAACCGGTGGTGTGATTTCAGGGCCATGATGGCGTCTCCGAAGTCTACGTCTCTGGATGTGGGGTTTTGTTTGATGATGGTACCTGTTGCCCATCGCTGGCTGGGTGTGGGGTGGGTCTTTGTGCAGGTACAGGAGTAGGAAGTTGGAGTTGTGGTTGAGAGGAAGCACTCAAACTCAACTTGTATGGTGGTGTAGAGGGGGATGGTGGTGAGTGGGGCTGGGTTTGAGTTTGGGACGTTGTGCAGAGATATGTTGATGAAGTTTGCTGAGTCGACAGAGCATGATTGGAGAAGGTTTGGAGATGAGGTTGGCTGAGAGAGAGCGTAGAGGACAGCTTCATTGGTTGGTTTAGGTCCTTCTTTGAGGAGGTACCCAGTTAGATGGTTGCCGGTTTGCTGATAAACTTTTAATTTGAAGGAGGTTATGCCCAGGTGAAAGTGAGCGCGGTTCCCATATTTGGTTTTTGTTGGAGTGAGTTTGGATAGATGGCCTTGTTTTGAAATGTAAGACCAAATAGCGCTGTCAAGAGAGTTGAGTAGATTTTCTGGGAGTGAATTGTAAATTAGGCGGTAGGTGAGGGAGGGAATGACTTGTGAATTGCTAAGTTTAATAAACTCAGTGTAGGAGAGTGGGAGAGGAGCAAGGTCGTGGAAGAAAGAAGAAATGGTGTTGGCGAGGAGAGAGTGCATGTGTTTGTTTTGGGTTTTGTTAAAGAAATACGTGCCTAGGTATTTGTAATGTGTGCGGGGGTTACCTGATTTGTCATATGTAGAGAAATGCATGTGTGGAGAGATGCGGATGGTAATGTGTGGGGTGTTGTTAAGTGCGTGAAGTTCAGATTTTTCTTGGTTAAAAAGTAATCCGTATTTGGGTCCGGTGTGGAAGAGGAAGTGTAGGATTGTGTGCAGGGTTTTGGGGTCGGAGGATTGAAGAGCGAGATCATCTATAAAAGCGTATAGGTGTTGTTGCTTTGGGGGGAGACGAGTGAATAAGTGGCGAATGATGGGGTCGATGAAGAGGCAAAACAAGATTGGAGAGAGGGGACATCCTTGCCTGAGTCCGCGGTTTTTCTGACAATCGAGACAGACAGGCACCCCATTTTCATTGGAACTTGCAAATCCAGGCCCTTATTTTTTTTGTGTTATTTTGTCTTTCTGCAGATGTCCCTGTTTCTCAGTTTCAAGCCCTTTTACCCTGCTTATATGTCTGCTTATCTGTGAACTCTGTCTCCCTGGGATGACCCATCTGTCACACAGCGCAGGTTCTTTTTCAGTCTTACACACCTCTGCATTTTTCTGACGATCAAGAAGTGTTACTCCAACAGATCTGTGGTCATGCCCTATCTCTTTTCGTTTCATCACGCCTTTCAAACTGCTTCCTCTTCTGTTGGTAGCCCAGCAATATTTGATTGCCATTTGTCACTCTCCCTAGGCTATTGGTGCCTCACTTGGCAGTGCTTTGCACCCGGGGAATTTTTACAGTGGCATGATCTATTTGTACAGGTTCCATTCCCGCGGCTGTCCTTCGAGGAACCTCGCATTGTGAGCAGTTTGTGATGATGTTTTGGGCGGGAAACCGCCATGTCTCAAAAAGCAAAATGCATTCACTGCTAAACAATAGACAAGTTGTCATAATCATTCTTTCGTCGTACCCCATTAAAAGTGCAGGCGCTCTATCGCTGCATCGCGATAATTGCACCCAATGAGGGCAGGCTATGAAAATGGATGTACGTCGCGATACGTTTAGCGGAACATTATAATGTTACATCTGGTACGGTTATGATATTCCACTAGACGTAACACTTATTCCGCAGAATTAAGCAGAATTTTGTACGTCTACCGGAACATTATAGGCTGCCATTAGACGTAAGTAACAGTGCTCGATGTTCCAGTAGACGTAAGTATCCAAACCATCCTATTTGTTGCATAGAAACCTCAAAATCAAATTTTTCTTCATGTCGTTGGACCAAATGATAGCACATCCCCTAAATTACCCAATAAATCCAAATTTGGCATTCCAGTCATCCTATGCTTCTTTTAGGTGCCTTGTAAAAAAAGCACAAAATCTACCTTGATCTTTGCCATCACGGCACACATGCAACAGTGAAGTTTGAATGTCGTTAACACTCTTCGACAAACAATGCGCATATGCGAGCCACCTTATCAATATTTTTCATCTTGGATTGGGAAGACACCTCTTCTCAAATGATGATCTTAAAGTTTTCTTTACCCTAATGCTCAAGATCGCACTTGTTGCCTGGAACACCCAAGAGCATAAAGCAACGACACATTTCTTGGATACGAAGACACCGACGAAAGCGGGGAGAGCTGGCAGGAGTTTTAGCAACCGGAGAGGTTCAACGAACAGGGGAGCAACGAATATGTGGCAAACGTTGACGTTGCGGACCGATGCAAGTTTTGGTGTCAGCTCAGGGGAAACCCTCAACAGGCCGGGCAGTCACGGCACACCGATCAACATGATCACCGTGCTCGGAGATACATGCGAGACAAGTTCATTCAGCCACTTCGGAATATTGTCGAATGATTGCTTGTTTGCGATATTGTACACGAGCATCGCTCCCTTGGCGCCATGGTAGATCCTGTGCGTTAGGCGCAACGAAAAATATGCATGACACTTTCTGCACCCAGTGCGCCGCGTGCAGGAAGGAAGCTGCTCTTTTGAGTGGTCACACACATTGGCTTGCTTGTCGAAAAAGGCAGGCCAAGGGATGAAATCACTACATTGCCCAACACGGTTTCCACGTATTCTGCAGATAGTGGGGAGCACTTTGGGAGACAGAAAATCGCTAATAAATCGGTCACGCTTCTTTGAGTTTCGATTCAATGTCTAGAGTCATGTTACTAATCAGGTTGGGATAAGCCTTGACAAGCTTGTGATATTCGGTGAGTGCAATTTCACCGCGGACTCTCCCATTTCGACCGATGGCACCGCACGTTTCGTCGCGACTACAAGCCTATGCCTCTGTGAGAAGACCTTGGAACACTTCACCAAATTGCAGCAGGTGCAACATGCCCAATGCGGCCATCGCGAACCGCCGCAGTTTTTAAGATCTGATCCTGCACCTCCAAAAATTTAAAACAAAACTTGATTTATTTATTACGAATAGGTGAAAATCTTAAGAATCAAAACCCCTCTTTAAAATGCTTTACATGGAAACTCTATATAGCACTAATATCAATCAAATTCTTGAAAAACAAAAATTTCACTCACTTACTGAAACAAAAGATTTTAAAACAGTCTCTCGCGTTCCTTATATTTTCAATTTAAATATTTTTGAAAATGGACTTCAGACATTTCTATATGCACAGCCGACGCAGTGGCGAAATTTCCTTGGCTATGTCACGGCTCATTACCACACCGCATTTCATCCGCGCGACAGTTTACGAGAAGAAGCGTTTTGCCGTAATTTCAAGCTTTGAAAATTCCGGAAATCTTCGGAACGAGACTGTTTGAAAAAATCTTTGAATTTGATACCCCGCGCGTAGTTCTTGCCCCTAAAGGCAGGACTTAGCATGTTCCACTTGTTGATACCTGTGCATAGATGGTGAATGCCTACTTCCAAATGTCATCATGGTACTTGTTAGCTACAAACAATGTGTTTTGGCTTCCCCTAATGGACCTTCATTCTGCCCGCTTTGTCCAGGGTTGACATTAACATCCAATTGTTAACTCCTTAGTGAAGCTAAATTGTTTTGTCCTTCTCATTTATTGATATTTTGTCATGGTTAAGTTGTTAGTATTAAGCCACTTGAAATGGACATGGACGGAATTGCTGCACTTTTGCAACTTTTTTTATTGTAGGCCCATTTGCTTTTGACAGCATTGATGTTGTTGAAAAGTTCAGAAATTAGTTTTTTTTTTGAAAAATGTAGAAATTGGTTTTCCATACATGCATACGTCTGGCGGAATAGATAAGATTGGTTCTTACGTCTAATGGCCCATATAACATTCCGGTAGATGTACAAAATTTGACTTACGTCTTCTGGAACAAGTGTTACGTCTACCGGAACATTGGACCGGATTTAACATTATAATATTCCATGAGACGTATCGCGACGTACACTCTATGAAAATGGTACAAACTCACTATCGTTAGCCAATCTCGTTACACCAAGCCAAACGGTGGAGTCGGCCGGCTAGGGTGTGCGGCCCGGGGTAGGCCTTGAAGACCATCCTCCCCCGAACCTCCCGCATGGGCGCGTAGTCTAATGGAGAGAGAGGACAGCCTTGCCCGGAACTCGCATCGAACCATCCTATGGCATGGTCGACATCGTCTGTTTTGCCCGTGTCAAGGCGCATGTCCTCCACTAAGGAACCATGCAGGCGACGCGAGTCCGGGCCTTAGCCCACTAGCTAGTGTACCAAATGCCGAGAAACGTAGTCGCGGGATCCAAAAGCCTGGCAGACATCGTCCAAGATGGGCCAGGCCTCGCCCCCTAAGCCCAAGGTTGCTGGGTAATTGTAAAGTACACGGAAAAAGTCCCATAAGCTCGTGCCTAGCCATAAGGTAAATAGGGAAGGAGTTAGAAAGTTGTGCTCCGAGAGCCAAGGCGGCCCTCCTCCTTTACCACTAGGGCCACAACCTTGCGCCAGAGGACAAGGTTGGTGAGTGTGCGATACCGATACCGCGATACCTTGGGGAAAGTGCTGCAGAAGAAGGTAGACTACAGCCGTACTACAGCCGATCCTGCGGCGGTGCTATGTTGCCAGTGCGTTGAAAGATGAAGCGCAGATGAGCAGGCGTCGTCATAGGTAGGCCGAGCAAGTTCAGTTGTGTAACCCAACCCGTGATTTTCTTGACATCCGCCGGTGTCAATTCCTGTAGCGTCCTTTGGTAGAGTTGGCGGACTTGGACCAAGGCTACCTTGGCTCGGGTCCCTGGAGCCACGTCCAGGTGGGCGGAAAATAGCGTTGAACTGGTGGCGTGCGGGTCGGCTCGTATAAGCACCGGAAGGCACCGGGGCTCGACGAGGGGCGCAACCTCCAGGAGGTGTGCGAGGCACCGCAGTAGGTTCCCCACTTTCCAAGCGTCAGCCAGGTCACTCCGTAGGTCTGGTCAACCCTTGAGGGTGTCTAATGACTCCTACCATCTAAGCCACCTCTTGGCGTGGGCCCGGAGTTGTCGCTGAACCGGTTCCACGTACCCACAGACCGCGACGAACTCGAGGCAGGTACCATGGGTAGTCTCCAACAAGGGAATACTCGGAGCCAAAAAAGTATACATATGGGCCCGCAAAAAGTTGTGGTCGCGCACTCCGCTCTTAGATGGCGTCCGCCACGGCCGTATGGTAGGCCCCCGCGATGCCCTGGTCGTGGAATTCGAAGTGCCCAGCGCGAAGGAGCACCTTGGGCCTGTCTTCTTGATCGAGGACTCCTAGAGCATCCCGCACCACCGATGGTCACAAGGGAAGGGCGAGGCCTCTCTCGCCAATAAGCCCCCATACTTTGAGCCGGGCCACTATCAAAAGTGGTCTTATAACCTCCACAGACCCGCGCCCGTTCGGTCCACGTCGGCACCTTCACTGAAAGGCACCATTGGAACCTGGCAGTTTTGAAAATAACCGGTTTTAAACGATTATTTTTACCAAAATACACACTTCGCCCAATTAATAGTTTTCCAAATGACCGGTTTCTCCGATTGATTGCCCTTGACTAACGAAAATCTTGCAATCAACAAAAGACAGCCCATACAAGTCGCAGCACGGTGATCAAAACTACGTCGGAAGTTGTAATCCACCATCGGCCACCGCTTATTGCTACCAAAGCTTCGGTTTAGTGCAAAAATAGGACAAAATGTACTGCCAAAAAAAGCCCAAAAAATTGGAACCATTCCGATGAATTGGTTTAAATCGGTTTTCAAAATAACTGACTGGGCCAACGGTTTTGAAAATAATCTCCGATTATTGCCGAAAACCGGTTTTTCCGATTGATTGGTAAAACCAGTTCCGAACCCTAACCCTAAGAGACCGCTTTGGGAAAGCAAAGTGTCCACATCTTGGCAGGCCAAGATGGTAGGGATGTACTTGGCGTGGATCAGGGAAGGGTTGCCAAAGTAGTTCACGCCTCTTGGAAGATCTGAGCACAATGGGTTGACAACACAAGCTCACCGATCGGGACACATGGGTATTTGGCAATGATCTCAAGAGACAGGCAGCTCAAGGTTCCTACCATACGAGGGTGGAGCAACACACCTGATCGATCCAAGCAAACCAGCAGCGTCCCAAATGTCCCAAATGTCGTGCCTAGGTGACTCACCAATCAGGAAGGAACCACAACCTCCCACAACTTTCACCACTTGTGCCAGTTGAGGTTCATTTGACATATCTCACACTTGAGGTTCATTTGAGGATGCAATTTGTGGGAACCAATGCAATTTGTGATATAAGAAGAATTAGGGTCAAAATAATTTTGCCATTCACCCCCACCATCACCGCTCAAAATTTCAGAATTTCACGATGGCGCCCGACCCCCAAAGTAAATGTTACACATATCCCTGGGCAATTTGATCAAATTTGAAAATTTCACGAATTTTGCTTGCATTACACTCAGAGTAATTCTGCCATTCCCTTCCCCCATTCCCCTACTCCAACACTACTACACACCACGTAAATGTGCTTGGGCAACTTGCCCCTCGTCCCTCAACTATCTTGTTTTCATTTCCCAACCACTACACGTCAATTTTAGAAGTGTCCAGTCATTTTTGAAATACATCCATGGCTTTTCCAACCAACTCATGTGCTGCCCCTCAGGGCCCTTAATCACTTCTCAATCATTGTCCCCAACCATCTTCTTTTCTTTCCACTCCCCCTTATCTCTGAGTGTGAATCTGAATCAGCCCCTTGGAAAATAATAACAACTATTCCATTCCCAACAACCACTACTTCATTTTCTGCCCCTTGGCCCCAAAATATCGTCTAGTTGTCTATTCAAATTGTCTTTCAACTTCAACTTTGCAACCATCCATTCATTTCCGAACTTTTCTTCGAAAACCTCAACTTCACAAATGTCTAATCGATTCTGAAACAACCCCTTCGAAAATGACAATAACATGTACATACCCCAGCACCTACCAGTTCAGCATCTGCCAGTTGGTTCATGCTTCTGGCATTTGTTACCCCTCAACCCTGAAATTTCTTTTCTCCATTTCGCAATTCCTGCACCAAATATCCGGTTCTTTCTGAAACAGCCTGCACCTTACCACTCAACTTCACAAATATCCATTCATTTCTGCAACTGCTCTTTTGAAAAATCTGCAAACAGCAACTGCCACACCATCCTCATTTGATACTGATTCTCCAACTACCACCATTTCTGCAACTGCTCTTTTGAAAAATCTTCAAACAGCAAACCACCACTTCTTTACGGTCTAAAACATCTTCCATTCATCTCTCAATTGGATCCTCCAAAACTTCTTCCACATCGACAACTACCAAACCTTTTGTTTGCTGTGTAACTACCACCAGGTTTTTCCGGCCCTTAACCCCAAACATCTTTTTTTCCCTGTGTGACTCCCTGCTTGCTGCTTTTGAGTATGACAAAATGTGAACCCCAAACATCTTTTTTTCCCTGTGTGACTCCCTGCTTGCTGCTTTTGAGTATGTGAAATTGGGCAACCCTGCTTGGCACTTGATTAAATGTGAAACTGACCTTGAATATGTGCTGGTGCCTCCATTGAAATTGGCCAACCCGCCTTCAGATGTGACAAAACCTTCCACTGATTCTTGGGTCAGCAACTACCAGGAACGCTGTGTGATTCTGAGCACACTATGTGATTCTGAGCACGTCTTTGGCTATGTGACTCTCACTGCTATGTGCTGGTGCCTGCATTGATTAAACCTGAAATTGGCCAACCCCCTTCAGATTTGATGAACCCTTCCCCTACTGAAGATTCCCAAACCGTTCCCCACAAAACCACAAACCATGGCGCCTGTTGGTCACAAATGTCACAATGGTCAAAATTAACAAATCCAGCGTCCAGCGGATGCTCAAAACATTATAATGAATGAGATGCTTCATGAATATGAAGGACGACATTCCAATAGAAGAAAACCTTTGAAAACAGCTATCAAAAAAAGAGGAACGGGATCCACCTTCCAGCAGCAAAACAAAAACAAAGAGGAAGAGGACCCATTCAAGATAGCAAAAAAAACCTTTCAGAAAAAAGCCAGCACATTAACAAAGACGGTGGGACAACACCATCACTGGCAGTTCAAATAGCATATATTAACCATCAGCAGTTAGAGGTAGATGAGTTGGCACCACAAAAACCCAAGAAAGATGGTGCAACTATTGGCTCAAAGGTCAAAAACGGCTAGCTGGAAATTCAAAGAATCCCAGGGGTGAGAAAATCCACAGATGTCCTGATTCCTGACCTGCAACCAAAGGCTTAGCTTAGAACATGGCCACAGGGGCAGGGGCGAACTGGCCCATCAGAGCAAGGGACAGACCGTTGGTGCCGAATGGATCAGCAACGTGGGCAGCCCAGTTCTCAACTGGACCCTCACCGGTCACGATGGCCTGCACGTAGTAGCCCAGCATGGAGAACATGGCCAATCGGCCGTTCTTGATCTCCTTGACCTTCAACTCGGCGAAAGTGTCAGGGTCGTCAGCCAAACCCAGAGGGTCGAAGGCTTCACCAGGGTGGAGCAAATCAAGACCCTCACCGGCAGGGCCAGCCTGGTTGGCACGGTAAGCCTCAACGGCACCCATCAACAACACCTGGCAGGCCAAGATGGCAAGGATGGACTTGGCGTGGATCAGGGAAGGGTTGCCAAAGTAGTTCAGGCCGCCCTCAGAGAAGATCTGAGCACCAGCCTTGAACCACACAGGCTCACCGAACTGGACACCAGAGTACTTGGCCAGGATCTCAGGGGTCAAGCAGCCCAAGGTTCCCAACATAGCCCAACGGGCGTGGATCAACTCAGCCTCACGGTACCGCTCCAGGGTGGTGGGGTCAGCACCCAAACCAGCGGTGTCCCAACCGTAGTCACCAGGGTACTCACCAGTCAGGTAGGCAGGAGTGGAGCGCTCAGAGAATGGGCCCAACCACTTGTTGCGGTCAGGGCCGTACCAGGCGGACAACTCAGCAGCCTTGCGGCCAGAGGCAGCGAACATGGCCACAGGGGAAGGAGCGAACTGGGTGACGTAGGCGGAGGTCAGACCGTTCACGGCAAATGGGTCGGCAATGTGGGAAGCCCAGTTCTCAACTGGACCCTCACCGGTCACGATGGCCTGGACGTAGTAGCCGAACATGGAGAACATGGCCAAGCGGCCGTTCTTGATCTCCTTGACCTTCAACTCGGCAAAGGTGTCAGGGTCGTCAGCCAAACCCAGAGGGTCAAAGGCTTCACCAGGGTGGAGCAGATCCAGATCCTCACCAAGAGGACCACCGTTCACACGGTAGGCCTCAACGGCGCCCATCAGCACAACCTGGCAGGCCAGGATGGCAAGGATGGACTGGGCGTGCACCAGGTTGGAGCTGCCAAGGTAGTCAAGACCACCCTCAGAGAAGATCTGAGCACCAGCCTTGAACCACACAGGCTCACCGAACTGGACACCAGCGTACTTGGCCAACAACTCAGGGGTCAAGCAGCCCAAAGTACCCAACATAGCCCAACGGGCGTGGATGAGCTCGGCCTCACGGTAGGCAGCAAAGGTGGTGGGGTCGGCAGCCAAACCAGCAGTGTCCCAGCCGTAGTCACCAGGGTACTCACCAGTCAGGTAGTCGGGGGTGGAGGCATCAGAGAATGGGCCCAACCACTTGTTGCGCTCAGGTCCGTACCAGGCAGCCAAGTTGTCAGAGACACGGCCAGAGGCGGCGAACATGGCCACAGGGGCAGGGGCGAACTGGCCCATCAGAGCAAGGGACAGACCGTTGGTGCCGAATGGATCAGCAACGTGGGCAGCCCAGTTCTCAACTGGACCCTCACCGGTCACGATGGCCTGCACGTAGTAGCCCAGCATGGAGAACATGGCCAATCGGCCGTTCTTGATCTCCTTGACCTTCAACTCGGCAAAGGTGTCAGGGTCGTCAGCCAAACCCAGAGGGTCGAAGGCTTCACCAGGGTGGAGCAAATCAAGACCCTCACCGGCAGGGCCAGCCTGGTTGGCACGGTAAGCCTCAACGGCACCCATCAACAACACCTGGCAGGCCAAGATGGCAAGGATGGACTTGGCGTGGATCAGGGAAGGGTTGCCAAAGTAGTTCAGGCCGCCCTCAGAGAAGATCTGAGCACCAGCCTTGAACCACACAGGCTCGCCGAACTGGACACCAGAGTACTTGGCCAGGATCTCAGGGGTCAAGCAGCCCAAGGTTCCCAACATAGCCCAACGGGCGTGGATCAACTCAGCCTCACGGTACCGCTCCAGGGTGGTGGGGTCAGCACCCAAACCAGCGGTGTCCCAACCGTAGTCACCAGGGTACTCACCAGTCAGGTAGGCAGGAGTGGAGCGCTCAGAGAATGGGCCCAACCACTTGTTGCGGTCAGGGCCGTACCAGGCGGACAACTCAGCAGCCTTGCGGCCAGAGGCAGCGAACATGGCCACAGGGGAAGGAGCGAACTGGGTGACGTAGGCGGAGGTCAGACCGTTCACGGCAAATGGGTCGGCAATGTGGGAAGCCCAGTTCTCAACTGGACCCTCACCGGTCACGATGGCCTGGACGTAGTAGCCGAACATGGAGAACATGGCCAAGCGGCCGTTCTTGATCTCCTTGACCTTCAACTCGGCAAAGGTGTCAGGGTCGTCAGCCAAACCCAGAGGGTCGAAGGCTTCACCAGGGTGGAGCAGATCCAGATCCTCACCAAGAGGACCACCGTTCACACGGTAGGCCTCAACGGCGCCCATCAGCACAACCTGGCAGGCCAGGATGGCAAGGATGGACTGGGCGTGCACCAGGTTGGAGCTGCCAAGGTAGTCAAGACCACCCTCAGAGAAGATCTGAGCACCAGCCTTGAACCACACAGGCTCACCGAACTGGACACCAGCGTACTTGGCCAACAACTCAGGGGTCAAGCAGCCCAAAGTACCCAACATAGCCCAACGGGCGTGGATGAGCTCGGCCTCACGGTAGGCAGCAAAGGTGGTGGGGTCGGCAGCCAAACCAGCAGTGTCCCAGCCGTAGTCACCAGGGTACTCACCAGTCAGGTAGTCGGGGGTGGAGGCATCAGAGAATGGGCCCAACCACTTGTTGCGCTCAGGTCCGTACCAGGCAGCCAAGTTGTCAGAGACACGGCCAGAGGCGGCGAACATGGCCACAGGGGCAGGGGCGAACTGGCCCATCAGAGCAAGGGACAGACCGTTGGTGCCGAATGGATCAGCAACGTGGGCAGCCCAGTTCTCAACTGGACCCTCACCGGTCACGATGGCCTGCACGTAGTAGCCCAGCATGGAGAACATGGCCAATCGGCCGTTCTTGATCTCCTTGACCTTCAACTCGGCGAAAGTGTCAGGGTCGTCAGCCAAACCCAGAGGGTCGAAGGCTTCACCAGGGTGGAGCAAATCAAGACCCTCACCGGCAGGGCCAGCCTGGTTGGCACGGTAAGCCTCAACGGCACCCATCAACAACACCTGGCAGGCCAAGATGGCAAGGATGGACTTGGCGTGGATCAGGGAAGGGTTGCCAAAGTAGTTCAGGCCGCCCTCAGAGAAGATCTGAGCACCAGCCTTGAACCACACAGGCTCGCCGAACTGGACACCAGAGTACTTGGCCAGGATCTCAGGGGTCAAGCAGCCCAAGGTTCCCAACATAGCCCAACGGGCGTGGATCAACTCAGCCTCACGGTACCGCTCCAGGGTGGTGGGGTCAGCACCCAAACCAGCGGTGTCCCAACCGTAGTCACCAGGGTACTCACCAGTCAGGTAGGCAGGAGTGGAGCGCTCAGAGAATGGGCCCAACCACTTGTTGCGGTCAGGGCCGTACCAGGCGGACAACTCAGCAGCCTTGCGGCCAGAGGCAGCGAACATGGCCACAGGGGAAGGAGCGAACTGGGTGACGTAGGCGGAGGTCAGACCGTTCACGGCAAATGGGTCGGCAATGTGGGAAGCCCAGTTCTCAACTGGACCCTCACCGGTCACGATGGCCTGGACGTAGTAGCCGAACATGGAGAACATGGCCAAGCGGCCGTTCTTGATCTCCTTGACCTTCAACTCGGCAAAGGTGTCAGGGTCGTCAGCCAAACCCAGAGGGTCAAAGGCTTCACCAGGGTGGAGCAGATCCAGATCCTCACCAAGAGGACCACCGTTCACACGGTAGGCCTCAACGGCGCCCATCAGCACAACCTGGCAGGCCAGGATGGCAAGGATGGACTGGGCGTGCACCAGGTTGGAGCTGCCAAGGTAGTCAAGACCACCCTCAGAGAAGATCTGAGCACCAGCCTTGAACCACACAGGCTCACCGAACTGGACACCAGCGTACTTGGCCAACAACTCAGGGGTCAAGCAGCCCAAAGTACCCAACATAGCCCAACGGGCGTGGATGAGCTCGGCCTCACGGTAGGCAGCAAAGGTGGTGGGGTCGGCAGCCAAACCAGCAGTGTCCCAGCCGTAGTCACCAGGGTACTCACCAGTCAGGTAGTCGGGGGTGGAGGCATCAGAGAATGGGCCCAACCACTTGTTGCGCTCAGGTCCGTACCAGGCAGCCAAGTTGTCAGAGACACGGCCAGAGGCGGCGAACATGGCCACAGGGGCAGGGGCGAACTGGCCCATCAGAGCAAGGGACAGACCGTTGGTGCCGAATGGATCAGCAACGTGGGCAGCCCAGTTCTCAACTGGACCCTCACCGGTCACGATGGCCTGGACGTAGTAGCCGAACATGGAGAACATGGCCAAGCGGCCGTTCTTGATCTCCTTGACCTTCAACTCGGCAAAGGTGTCAGGGTCGTCAGCCAAACCCAGAGGGTCGAAGGCTTCACCAGGGTGGAGCAAATCAAGACCCTCACCGGCAGGGCCAGCCTGGTTGGCACGGTAAGCCTCAACGGCACCCATCAACAACACCTGGCAGGCCAAGATGGCAAGGATGGACTTGGCGTGGATCAGGGAAGGGTTGCCAAAGTAGTTCAGGCCGCCCTCAGAGAAGATCTGAGCACCAGCCTTGAACCACACAGGCTCACCGAACTGGACACCAGAGTACTTGGCCAGGATCTCAGGGGTCAAGCAGCCCAAGGTTCCCAACATAGCCCAACGGGCGTGGATCAACTCAGCCTCACGGTACCGCTCCAGGGTGGTGGGGTCAGCACCCAAACCAGCGGTGTCCCAACCGTAGTCACCAGGGTACTCACCAGTCAGGTAGGCAGGAGTGGAGCGCTCAGAGAATGGGCCCAACCACTTGTTGCGGTCAGGGCCGTACCAGGCGGACAACTCAGCAGCCTTGCGGCCAGAGGCAGCGAACATGGCCACAGGGGAAGGAGCGAACTGGGTGACGTAGGCGGAGGTCAGACCGTTCACGGCAAATGGGTCGGCAATGTGGGAAGCCCAGTTCTCAACTGGACCCTCACCGGTCACGATGGCCTGGACGTAGTAGCCGAACATGGAGAACATGGCCAAGCGGCCGTTCTTGATCTCCTTGACCTTCAACTCGGCAAAGGTGTCAGGGTCGTCAGCCAAACCCAGAGGGTCGAAGGCTTCACCAGGGTGGAGCAGATCCAGATCCTCACCAAGAGGACCACCGTTCACACGGTAGGCCTCAACGGCGCCCATCAGCACAACCTGGCAGGCCAGGATGGCAAGGATGGACTGGGCGTGCACCAGGTTGGAGCTGCCAAGGTAGTCAAGACCACCCTCAGAGAAGATCTGAGCACCAGCCTTGAACCACACAGGCTCACCGAACTGGACACCAGCGTACTTGGCCAACAACTCAGGGGTCAAGCAGCCCAAAGTACCCAACATAGCCCAACGGGCGTGGATGAGCTCGGCCTCACGGTAGGCAGCAAAGGTGGTGGGGTCGGCAGCCAAACCAGCAGTGTCCCAGCCGTAGTCACCAGGGTACTCACCAGTCAGGTAGTCGGGGGTGGAGGCATCAGAGAATGGGCCCAACCACTTGTTGCGCTCAGGTCCGTACCAGGCAGCCAAGTTGTCAGAGACACGGCCAGAGGCGGCGAACATGGCCACAGGGGCAGGGGCGAACTGGCCCATCAGAGCAAGGGACAGACCGTTGGTGCCGAATGGATCAGCAACGTGGGCAGCCCAGTTCTCAACTGGACCCTCACCGGTCACGATGGCCTGCACGTAGTAGCCCAGCATGGAGAACATGGCCAATCGGCCGTTCTTGATCTCCTTGACCTTCAACTCGGCAAAGGTGTCAGGGTCGTCAGCCAAACCCAGAGGGTCGAAGGCTTCACCAGGGTGGAGCAAATCAAGACCCTCACCGGCAGGGCCAGCCTGGTTGGCACGGTAAGCCTCAACGGCACCCATCAACAACACCTGGCAGGCCAAGATGGCAAGGATGGACTTGGCGTGGATCAGGGAAGGGTTGCCAAAGTAGTTCAGGCCGCCCTCAGAGAAGATCTGAGCACCAGCCTTGAACCACACAGGCTCGCCGAACTGGACACCAGAGTACTTGGCCAGGATCTCAGGGGTCAAGCAGCCCAAGGTTCCCAACATAGCCCAACGGGCGTGGATCAACTCAGCCTCACGGTACCGCTCCAGGGTGGTGGGGTCAGCACCCAAACCAGCGGTGTCCCAACCGTAGTCACCAGGGTACTCACCAGTCAGGTAGGCAGGAGTGGAGCGCTCAGAGAATGGGCCCAACCACTTGTTGCGGTCAGGGCCGTACCAGGCGGACAACTCAGCAGCCTTGCGGCCAGAGGCAGCGAACATGGCCACAGGGGAAGGAGCGAACTGGGTGACGTAGGCGGAGGTCAGACCGTTCACGGCAAATGGGTCGGCAATGTGGGAAGCCCAGTTCTCAACTGGACCCTCACCGGTCACGATGGCCTGGACGTAGTAGCCGAACATGGAGAACATGGCCAAGCGGCCGTTCTTGATCTCCTTGACCTTCAACTCGGCAAAGGTGTCAGGGTCGTCAGCCAAACCCAGAGGGTCGAAGGCTTCACCAGGGTGGAGCAGATCCAGATCCTCACCAAGAGGACCACCGTTCACACGGTAGGCCTCAACGGCGCCCATCAGCACAACCTGGCAGGCCAGGATGGCAAGGATGGACTGGGCGTGCACCAGGTTGGAGCTGCCAAGGTAGTCAAGACCACCCTCAGAGAAGATCTGAGCACCAGCCTTGAACCACACAGGCTCACCGAACTGGACACCAGCGTACTTGGCCAACAACTCAGGGGTCAAGCAGCCCAAAGTACCCAACATAGCCCAACGGGCGTGGATGAGCTCGGCCTCACGGTAGGCAGCAAAGGTGGTGGGGTCGGCAGCCAAACCAGCAGTGTCCCAGCCGTAGTCACCAGGGTACTCACCAGTCAGGTAGTCGGGGGTGGAGGCATCAGAGAATGGGCCCAACCACTTGTTGCGCTCAGGTCCGTACCAGGCAGCCAAGTTGTCAGACACGCGACCGGTAGCAGCAAACATGGCCGTTGGTCCATTGTAGTTCAACAAGTTGGAAGTCAGAGTCTGGGAGGCCGCACTGGTGAACCCGTTCACGGCGAACGGGTCAGCAATGTGGGAGGCCCAGTTCTCGACAGGTCCCTGCTTTGTTACAATCGCCTGCACGTAGTATCCGAACATGGAGAACATAGCCAAACGGCCGTTCTTGATCTCCTTCACCTTCAATTCAGCAAACACATCAGGATCGTCGGCCAATCCTGCAGGGTCGAAGCTGCCACCAGGGTAGATGGTATCCATTCCCTTGCCCAGCGGTCCTCCGCCCACACGGTAGGCCTCGATGGCTCCCATCAGGATCACCTGGCATGCCAACACAGCAAGGATGGACTGAGCGTGGATCATCTGAGGGGATCCACCCCAGTTCAAACCACCCTCCTCGAAGATCGCGGCTCCGGCCTTGAACCAGATACCGCCGGCTGGCAAGTCGGCTCCACCGAACTTGGCAAGTGCCTCAGGGTAGATGCAACCCACGGTTCCCAACATAGCCCAGCGACCATGGATGACTTCAGCCTCACGGTAACGCTCCAAGGTTTTGGGGTCAGCACCCAGGCCAGCGGTGTCCCAACCGTAGTCACCAGGGATCTCTCCGGTGAGGTAGTCTGGAGTAGTGGCGGCGCTGGAGAAAGGACCCAGCCACAACTTACGGTCAGCGCCATAGTAGTCCTTCAGACGCTCTCCTGGAGGTGCGAAGCATTGGAGCTAGACGCGCCCATCGACAAATGAGACATGCCCCTTGAGCCTCGGTACCGAGATTGTGATACCGGTGAACAATTTGGACCGTTCCGTATGAAGAGGTGTTGTTAGCCAAAGCCCACTCCGCGCGTTCTTGGCAGGGACTATCCGATCGTGGTTGGTTGTTCCGTGAGCTACGGGCCACGAAAAGGGTTCCCCGCGGCTGATCGACCTTAGGATCTTCCAGCATGAGTTTTCGTTGCTACCGTGTTCGCCTAGTGGTTTGCGTGGTTACGCCGGGACAGTTGGTTTGCTTGGCGTCGGGACACTCTCGCCCGCTGGGTGTCGGCTACACGCTGACCATGCCGAGATGTTCTCTACAATTCCTGATGGGACGCAACCAGATTCGGAGTTGCGACTGTTAGTTAGCCACTTCCACAAAACGTCGCCACTGAAATGCAGCAAACCCGACACGCAGTCACCATACACGCGGACACACCAGCGGTAGCGGCCATCGCAACAGGTGCGTCCGCAAGCTCCACATTGATGTCGGCTGGGAGCTGCACAAAGCCACTTCGACGACGGATTGAATATACGAACGCGGCTGCAGCCGTGACAGCGGCGCCGCAGAGCATCAGAAGACGGTTCACCGTCAAGCCCTGTGGAGTGGAGAGTGTGAGGGAGGGGTCGGAGGTAACGAACGGACGTTCTGTGGGAGAGGGTTAAGAACGTTCTGGCCTCGTATCAATCAACGCACACCTGAACATCAGTAGTATAAGCTGGAGCCACAAAGGTGGAGGCAGCGGAGGCAGGCATGGCACCAGTGGGGTTGGCGGCAAACGCTGCTGGCTGGGCGGCGACGCGACTATATTGCGCACTAGGGGCAATTGTCTGCGCGGCTTGGCCCTGGCGCAAAGCTGCGGCGGACACAAGCGTAGTGCCAGCATTGGAACCACTCATAGTGACAGCCAGGGTGTATGCAAAGATACCCATGGCGGTTCCGGCGGCGGCACCCCACTTAAGAGCATTGTTAGGTCGGGTGGCATCGACCACTTCCGTGGTGCGATAGCCAGCCTGGTTGCCAGATAGCAAAGACATAGTTTTGTAGAATGCTATTACTGTGAACGTGAAATCGGGACAACGAAACACTTCGTGTAGGTGGTATTTAATAAATTTGATTAGAATCTCACCTAGCCCAAATTCATGCCGCCCTGTATGATTAACACGGTCAACTAACATGATTCACCCCAAAGTGCAATCCAAATACATCAATGATGTGCTCTGTCATTTGCTGTGTTCACGTATGTCGCCATGTCGCGGACGTCGCCTGTCACACTCTGTGTGTCGCTTGTTCCATCCAGCACAGTCCCAGAAAAGTCTCGGTAATGCCACCAATGGCCTTGTCCCAAGACTTCAGATTCAGATCCTGTGACAAGTCTACTAATTCTCCAAGTGGCCTGGTCAACACGGGGATGGGGGGGGAAGGAGAGAAAATTTTCCCCAAGCAAAAGCACCAAGGTCAACCTAGGGGGAGAGTAACCTGGTCGACAAAAAATTTTGTAAATGTCCCGGAAAAATCTCCTCAATGTCCCAAATGCTTCCAACCACCCCATGTAGGAATGTCTCGCAATATCCCAAAGAGGTGGTTGAGAAGTCTTGCGATGTCCCAATTGGCTTGATTTCGGCTGGGACATTGTTGGATATTCGAATTCGATTTTTGACATGCATATGCATGAACTCTCTTGTGTCTAAACGCATTGAGGTAGGCAGGAAATCCCGGCGGTTGCTTGCACTGAGGACGCGTACTTTGGTGCACATGGATACATATAAGCTTATGTGCCATCAGTGTGCATTTTCAAGGGCCTTTCGGAACCGTTCACATGAACCTCAAGGACACAAACAAAGGGGATTTGGCGCAAGAGGTGTTATTGACGAAAGGCTTCGTTCTCTTTGGTGGCAACTGGTCATTCTGTTGCCCAATAAACTAAGCGTCATTGTGTCGTCTGTCAACCATTGGGGTGTATATCCTTGGGGTGTCATAATGTGACGATTTGTTGGTTATTTGCCTCACCCGCTTTCAAGCACCATGCACCACAATTGAGAAATCACCCTGGCCCACTCAATCACAACATGAACCACCGTTGCGTGGTGTTGTGGCCATGGACTTGAAGCCACGTGTTTTAGACACGCCAGCCTTGTTGCCCTTTGGCATGGCATTTGACATGACACCACACCTTCAACAGCATTGGGTGTGAAAGTGGTGCCCGAGAGCTAACGTAATCCTTGAACAAGAACAAATTGAGCGTCATGTGCGCACGTCGTATCGGTTGGAGCGCCATGCAAAGGTGCTTCACGTCCTGACTAAGTGGACCAGTGTGACTTCTTAATTGGGGTACGAAACCGTACAATTCAAGCCATGTGTTGTTGACATCGTTGAGCCTTTCCATTGCGTTTGACCATCTTCGGAAGGATTGAGTGCGAAAGTAGTGCGCGAGAGCCAAAGTAATTTTCGGACCACAGTGATCGTTTTGGTCCAAGGTGGTGAGATGTCAACCCCAATGTGCATTGAGGAAAGCATTGTGTCACATTCATCTTTCGTCTTCTCCTACCATCCATTCCACATTTGATCCTTGATCCAAAACGAAAACCAAAAGTTCATCCACACCAAAATGGGACCAACACAAATCAAGACTTACGACTAGGACTAAGCTTGGTCCTAGTCTAGCTTGACGCATTGGAAATTACCATGGAAGAAAGACCGCTTGCTTTGAAGATGTGCCTCCACGGTCAAGACTAGGATAGTAACGTAAGTTACAAACGTAAGTTACAACGTAACTTACGGCCGTAAATTATGTAAGTTACGCCGATCATAAATTACGGGCCGTAAGTTACACCCCGACTTTGGGCAAACGGCTCTGCATTTCAAGGGAATGAGCTAATGTTTATTTGGGCAAGGGATTGGTGGAAGACCCTGGAGAACCTCCTTCGGAGCTGCGCCAGCCGGAGGGGGGGGTTTTCAGCCGGCCAGCCAGCCACCAACGCCTGCCATCCACCTAGCCAGCCACCATTGCTTTGTACATGCATGTTTGCCTCACTGCCCTTATTCTCAAGATCTCAAGATGATGTCACTGATCCATGGAGTGTGTGGTAAAAATTCCTTCCCTTTAAACAAGGCACATCATGCATCGGGGTTTTGGGTTGTTTGCTCGTGTGGCAATCCGGACCTGGTTGCCAATAATCCCCCCTTGCCCCCCCCATCCCTGCAAAAATGGAAAAAGTACGGTTTTTGGCCAAATTACACGATTTTGGCCTAAAAGCGTGGTCGGCACCATTATTTACAGAATTTTCGTAAGTTACAGCGTAAGTTACGGCGTAAGTTACGGCCCGTAATTTACAATTCATAAATTACCGTAATTTCTCAATCCTAGTCAGGACGATGGTCCAAAAACGGCGCGTTTTCACCTCAAAATCGACCACCGTGCGGCACCACGGCATGGCGCACGCCTTATTGAACATATGTTTGCATTCCTTTGATGGCCCAATAGCTACGGAAGAAGAACGCCCCTCATTATATCCGCTATCGGTCTCACAATTTCTTTGCAAAGAAATGCTATCGCCGCCCCTCCTGGCGATAGCATTTCTTTGCAAAGAAACGCTAGGGGGTAGCATTTCTTCGCAAAGAAATGTTAGGCGATAGCATTTCTTCGCAAAGAAATGTTAGTGTGCATTTTGTTCCCTCTGTGTTTACTAGAGTAGCACAACAATGTCCAAGAAAGATTCCAAGGTTTCTTAGGCACAATTGCCCACGCCACCCCGTGTAGAGCAATTCATTGTAGTAGTAGTAGTAGTGGTGTACTTCAAGAATGCAAAGATAAGAAAGAAGACACCAAGGAACCTATCAATAGCAACATGTTTGAGGATGACTCGGATCATGAGGATCAAATCGGAAAACCCAAGAACACCAAGAGAACGGAGTTGGTAGCCCTCAATGTAGCCTGGAGTTCCAAGAAGTCTCGGCTAAACCCTCCCCAAACCAGAGATAAAAGCCGAACCTTGCCCAAAACCACCACAGAACCCTTCACCAATGAAAGTGAAACTTGAGTCTCCCCAAGAGATGGACAATCGTCAAGTAAGTAGTTATACTATCTCTGATGATGATTTGCTGAGCTCACATTCTTGCGATGTGTTGAATGCTTCTATGGTTTCCTCTGAGCTTTCCTTCGGAGATGAAGCAAATGAGTATGAAGAGTTTCCTCCGACTCAATTGTCTGAGAAGGGGGATGTGTTTGCCTCACTTGCAGAAGGTATCAATGAATATTGTGATGCAGCTTTTGCCGCCCCACCTAGTGAAGAAGGTGCAGCACGCAATCAGGTGTTTGAAGACATGCCTAACCCCTAACCCCTAACCCCTAAAGTGTATGCTATATGTGTGCGGAGCACTTCCCAAAGGGGCCCTTGGGCCGGCAGGGGGCAGGTGAGCGGTTCCCCGGTGTCGCTCAACTGCTTCGGGCACAGGCGTACCTCGCGAAGCAGTTGGTCGGTGCCCCTTCCCTGGGGCAGGTGCGGCGGGGCCAGCGGTAGGGCATCCCCCGCTGACAGGGTGTCCGGGGCGATATGAGGGCAGGTCAGGGCGAGGAGGGTCTCCTCCGCCGCCGTGGTCCATAAGGCCCATGCCTGGTCCAAGTCACCTGTGGATAGGGCTGCCCGCTAGCTGGCCACCATGGGGTCCAGGAGGGGTCGTTCGTGCTCCTCCCGCGGCACCACCTCAATTGGCTTGGGGCGATCGAACTTCACCACGCGCCGGGAGGCCCCCCATAGGTGTAGGTCGAAGCGAACCGGGGTGTGGCCCCGTATGGCCCCGCGCGGGAGCACCTCCGCTGCGCGGAGTAGCACCGCCAGTTGTGTGTCGACCAGCAGCCTGTCGATGCGCGAGGGGCGTGTGCCCTCTGGTCCTTGGTACGAGCAGAGCGGGGCACGGTGGCCGACGCCAGCTCGAGGTCCGCGTCCACTAGGCGGAGGACAAGGAGGGCTCCCAGGATGGATGGCGGGGCCCGTAGCAAGCGGTCAAGGTCAAAGTTGAGATCCCCTCCCACCGGCTGAGGAGCCACCCCGTGCCGCGCCACGTACTCGGCGGCCTGGTCCCAGAAGGGACGGTTAAGGGCCGGCTGCGAGGAGACGCCGTAAGCTGCCTAGGCGTGCAGGGACTCCGATTCCCGTCCAAGGCCCACTTGGACATGGCACCACCGGGTGGAGTGCCACAAGGCCTGGGCCAGCGAGTCCGCCTCGCCCCGGGGCGCCCCATTGGGCAGGGCTACCTGTCTTGCCGGGATGCCTTGGCGTACAAGGATGCCAACCCCCCCGGCTGGCGCATCCCAGATCGCCCCCCCCCCGATGAGCCGATCCCTAGGAAACGTGACACTGTTGCTCTTCAACCGGTGTCATGTGATGCATGCCGTGCAACCTACCACCTTCAGTGTGCCAAGTTGACTCGAGTGCCTCGTCATGGGTCATGGATTTGTGAAAGCTGCACCATGACGCCGTAGTTCTTCCCTATTTATGGCTAAGAGGTAGGAGCCATGTGGTAGCCATTCCGCCCCCGAATGTGCGGGGTGCCACAACAAACAGTGACGTTTCGCAACTCAACTTGACTTCTTTACCCCTCTTGATGTCAATGTCTTGGGAATGCGGGTTTTGCCATGGAGGGTCGGCGATAGCATTTCTTTGCAAAGAAATTGTGAGACTTCGATAGCGGATATAGTGAAACGCTACCCGATAGCATTTCTTTGCAAAGAAACGCTATCGGGTAGTGTTTCCTGTATAAACTTTTTTCTTGCCGCCCATTGAGGTGTAGGTTTGGGGGCTTGTTGATTTTGGCGAAATTTGAACCGAGTTTGGGACGTGTATCTTTTGCCGCAACGACAGCATGCCCTTGTTGAAGCTCGATGCGAACCATTTCCTTTCACCCATCGCCCCGCGGTGGTATCGCGCTTGTCAGCTTTAGACCGTTCGGTTGGGTCTGCATATGTTGGGCACGACATGAGGGCGAACGCTTGTAGCAAACCCTTCCCCGATTGCCACGCCTCGCACATGGACTCACCAAAGGCCTCTTATGACCAACATTTGAGTGGCCCCTACATGAGTGCGCAGAATAGTGTGCAAGACACATGTTATCCACACTAGTTTTTTCATGTTTCATTGATGCGTGCCTTCGGCAGAGGGGACCGTGATGCATCAAGCTCCGAGCATGGCCGGCAAATCTCGCCCGGACACTCGTCCTCGGCACCAAACCTCGGGCCCGAATGCACTTCACAAGGCCGCGGAATTCGACAAGCACTTTCTCCGTTTCGTTCTCCAATGAATGCATTGAAGAAGGTGGTCCCTGGTTCTCGAGGGCCGGCATCAGTTCCAAGTCCTCCTTCCCCGAGACCTGGAGCAACCTCGCCCGCACATACATCCTCGACCCAATCCCTAGAAGGTGGATACCTGTCACCAGGCTCTGGGGTTCGACGAGCACGTTCTCCGTTTCGTTCTCCGATTAATGCGCTCAAGAGTGCTGTACCTGGTGTTCGGTCCCCACATTCCCCAACGTCGGTAACATCTTCCGAATCAAATACTACACCGACGCACGGGTCATCATCGGGGTATTTGGCGAGATTGAAGAATGTGCAAGATGGTACAGAGCCAACTTCGGCGAGGTACCAAACTCCACATCAAGTCTTGCCAACACCACAACAGTTGGCACAACGTGAGCCTTTGTCGCCACGGCCCGGCGCCCAACCGCAGGTGCGTTCAACATGCCAACACAGAACCGCAACCCCTAAACCACAAGGTTGACAGAGTGTACGGTGAGCACTTCATGTGAGGAACTGTGGTGTTGTCACATGTCTCTTGGTGCTTCGTCCCGTATAGCTATTGAACTTTTTTTTCACCGACAGGGAGCCGTGGGGAGAGGGCAAATCTGGCATTCCAAAGAAGCACCTTCGCCTGAAAGGCATGGCTGAAGCCGCAGGGCTCACGTTCGCAGGTGGACGCGGGCGGCTGAGGTGCCCATTTTTAGACTAGACACCATTGACAATTTTTGATCGCTCAACAACAATATTGCAACGTGGTTTTTGACCAACCTGTAGTCACAACGACCCACCACCAGAAAACTGCCAACCCCCCCCCTCCCCCCCAAACACAACACGTTCCTCAACACTACCCACCACCACCGCAACCAACGGCGAGAAGAGGGCTTGATAGAAGAGGCAACGGTGGACGTAGGCCAATGGGGACTTCCGAGTGCTCATAGCCTGTTTCCCCTTTCCTCAGAAATCCTGCCCAAATTCAACCTGAAAACTGCCACCAGCCCCCCTCATCACTGCCCCACCTCCTCCTCGTCCCCCCCCCCCCCCCACTGACGAAACCAGCAAGGCTTCTGCCCCGAGCCGCTGCTCCACCATAGCCACAGAGTTAGCTTAGCGAGTCAAGACTCCGAAGTAATTCTGCAGCCACCCGAACTCTGTCGGGACCCTTCGCGTCGATTGCTCTCTCCGCATTCCTGTCATTCCTTCATTCCTGTCAGCCCTGCGAACCTGATATTCAGCAACTCATTGTATCGCCTCCCATCAAGTTTACATGCCCGTACAAACGTCGACCATGCCCATCATGGAATCCAGCACGAACCCCTGCCCCCCCCCCAGGTGCGCACCCCCCCCTGTTCCTACTAGTCCAGTGTTGGCATAAGGGACGTGCGACCTCAACATCCCGTGTTGCAGCGCAGGTGTGCACCCCCAGCATTTATGCCCATATTCTTTAAACTCAGGGCTTCGCCTATTTTGCTCCTATACTGAAATCACTCTGCAGCAGGACAGTCCACAGGCACCACCCCGATGTCTCAGGGCTTCACCCCTGCTTTTTAACTGTCATTTAGCCCTGTATTGATTTTTTTTTCCTTCTCTTTCCTATTTTTCCAGGTTGGCCTCCATAGCTTTTCAGCACATTACACATACTTTCATCCACTCACCTCCTATGTTACAGATACACCCAGCATCATTTCATCCATGCACATGTATTGGAAACATTTGGCACAATGATGGGACCGCCACACTATATGGCAGTGCGAGTTGACACTCCCAATCCGCTTACCGCCTGTGCCCGCTCACAACTGATTGCGGCCCACAAAAAGATTTTTGTGTACGTTTTCGCTCATAGACCACATAAATACACTTGAGCACAAGAATGAGGAGCAGAGAGCCCAGTGTGGGCACTAAATGCAACAATGCACGCTGTATGCGGCGAATGGCCATGTGTGCTTGTCGGTGCGAGGACTAACAAACAGGTTGGTGAGGGTTGTCTCGAGAGTCGTGCATTTGGTTGCAGTGTTGTGCAACTGTATGTCAATCATGCATTGCCACAGCTTGTGACCCACCAGAGATCCAATGCCTGCTACTTGCAGTGATTGATTCGAATCATGTGGGATATTGTTTGGGGCTGTGTGTTCTTTTGATGAACAGTGGGCAT
Organism: Eutreptiella sp. 'Long Island Sound 2002'; assembly: GCA_964036045.1. Lineage (NCBI taxonomy): Eukaryota > Euglenozoa > Euglenophyceae > Eutreptiales > Eutreptiaceae > Eutreptiella > Eutreptiella sp. 'Long Island Sound 2002'. Next base: position 49,009,653 of record OZ038394.1, read on the forward strand.
GGGGATTTGACTTGATGATTGGGATTGCTTTGTTCATGCAAAGCCACGTAGCCATGCATGCATCGTGCGTTCGTTTGCTCTGCATTGTGCACACATTTAGGATGAGCTCCGCAACTCCCCAACGAACGTCGTCCTCAATGTTCCGCAGTGTGGTGGTGCCAATTTCTTGTCTGGCACACTGCTCCTCACAATACACGAAGCCAATCGCCTTCCCAACACTGAGATCTTTAAGTTCATGGACAAAACTGATCCATATGTCCGAATTATTGTCAATGGGAAGAAAGCACGGCGCACCCGGACCGTGAGGAACAATTTGAACCCTGTGTGGGAGGAAACTTTTGATGTAGAAATGGTGGGCGAGGTGTGCCTCAAATGTCCAAACTCGACCTCTCCGTACGAACCTGTGCATTCTTCCATGTCCTGCAAGCCATCCACAGTCATCAACCATCCCTAAGTCTCACCAGCCCTGTTCCGCAGCCCTCCCAAACCCACTCAAGCCCCCTGCAACTTCAAGAGCAGCTAGAGGAAGCAGAGAAATTGGGCGAACACGGGGCCCAGCTACCACCCAACCGCCGTGTAGTACCGTCACGGTCGAAAGATCCGCTTGCAGTTGCCATTTTTGTTTGCTGGATGATTTCTCATGTTCTGGAATGCACTGTCGCACTGTCGTCCAGGGGACAGGGGTTGGTTGCATTCCCTTTTTCCCAATCCTGCAGATCTACTACGTCATATTGCAAGTCAAAGACAACGATACCATGACCATGTCAAGTGAAAGTGTTGCAAAAGTGGATCTCAGTGTGGATGATTTCCTCCATCAGCCTCTAAAGCGCAGATGGTACCCGCTGGTGGTGAAGGATCCGGCCCATGCTGGGACGAATCCTGCCATCTGCATTTCAGCTGAATACACATGTACGTCACAGACCCTCTTCAAGACCGAGGTCCCACACTGTGTGTTTCCACAGCGCACCGGTTGTGGAGTACGGTTGTATGCAGACGCCCACCTTGAAGAAGGGTGTCCTCGCCCAAGCGTACAAACAGCAGCAGGTTTACGTTTCCTCTCCATCTTGCCTCCATCTGCTTGGTGCTGCAATACCACACGGCCAGTGCATGTGTACGCATGTGCGCGCTTGGAAGGGACACCTCCACAAGGACAGTTGCAGACCCACACAGGGCAGCCAGGCTCTTCCTGACACACAGCGCAACCGCAACCACATAGAACCCCGGCAGCATGTGTACTGCCTCCCCCCCCTCCAGGGCACAGCAGCCAAGCAATACTTCGCTCAAGCGGCCCACGATTTCTGCAGCAAACAGGCCTTCATCGGCAGAATACCCTTGGAATCTCTCACGTGCCAGCGGGACCACGCCGCAGTGCTGCGGCAAAGCTATACATTTTGTCGCTGAATCTGATGTTGCCTCGTGCTAGACCCCATACCACCAAACCCAGTCCCAAACAGACCCGTGGTTAGAAGCGTGCGCACAGACCAGGGTTAAGCGTGCGCAAGTGTGCGCAGTGTCATAGCAGTGTTGGGTGGTAAGTGTGCGTAAGTGTGCGCCATCTCCCCGTCCAAGCATGCGCAAGCGTGCACATTTTTTTTTTTGACCTGAAAGCCCCTTAAGTGCCTTTTCGGCACACAGTGCTCTTAAACAAAAATTCCACCAGCACCAATTTTTTTTCTGCAGAGAACCTGTGCATGACTATACAAGAGGTCCACCTCTGTGTCCCCGAGCCCAAGCGTACACAAGCGTGCGGAGTGTTGGGGTGTAAGCGTGCGTAAGCGTGCATAGCCATGGAAAGTAAGCGTGCACAAGCGTACACGCACGCTTCTAACCACGGGTCTGGTCCCAAACCCCCGTCCCCCCCCCCAAAAGGGCGAGACCCACAGCTGCTGCCCCGTCCCCAGGCCAGACATCCTCACGCGTGGTGTGGTGAGTTATGTGATGCTTCTGTCAGGCGTTTGCTATTGCTAGTGGTTGATCTTGGAATTTTCAGGTGCCATCAGGGGCTGCCCACAGCGGTTTGCAGGTTCTGGAGTAATGTATGGGGAGTGTTGTTCTGCGTTCTGGAAGTTGTGCTGGGCAGGTGACGAAATTGCAGGGCTGTTCAGTGGTGCCGAACGAGGGCAAGTGGGAGCTGGCAGGGTCAAAGCAACGGCAGGACGAAGAAATTCCAGTCACCCTTGGTCCTGCCAGAACAAGGCACAGTGTTATACAATGAACCATTTTTCCTACCACTTCCAAAACGGCCTCTCCCATTTTGTCGGACCTGTTGCTTCTCATGCTTGGCCCTCATGCGTTTAGCATTGCTGGCACCGTCAGGACCTGCCTCTCATAGACTCCATACGCAGAGCTCTATTTTGAAGTCTGGGTGTGTTGCAATGCACATTCATTGATCCCAGCTGCGCGTGCAAAGTGCAACTGTGTGTTTGGTGCAGAAGGCGTACAGAAGGTATGAATCTGGCACCTTACTGTGCCTTGGGCAATGTTGCAGGGCATGCATCCTGGTGGCCTCTGAACCGAGGGGGTATGTACTGCAAAGCAGATAAACTGCTGCCTTACTGTCATACATCTGCCATGCATCCAACCTCATTTGACTGTATTGTATGCGTGCCCACTGCACTTTGTCCCTCCCCTTTCATGTGTTGGAGTGCAGGCACAGACATGTTCTTTGCATTCTGCAGGCCTGTACCAAGATAAAGACCTGTGGAACGAAATGTATGCAGCGTTTCAAGCTGCAAAACGGTTTATCTACATTGCAGGTTGGTGCTGTTGACGGGTGCTCCAGGATCAGCCCCCCCCCCCCACCACCAACCCTCACGCCCTACTCAGACCCTAGGGCCGGTGACCTTGACGTGGTGTGAGGGCCCGACAGTGCTCAGAACTGCGCCAACAGACCGGAAAAGGGGAGCGACAAGACACTCAACAGATGGCAGTACGAAGCAGGGAGCACGGGTCCACTATTACCAATGTCAATAAGGGGGGACCAGCAGATTCTAAACACACAAGACCCCTTAGAGATATTGATAATATTGTGTACAGTGGAACCGCCAAGCCCGTGTGCATGATCCCTGGGGAGTGTACACTACCCCCAAAGTAAAGCTGGCGCCGGTGCCTGTGGATGCTCTACGGCACTGAGCCCTGGGTGCGACTTGATAGCTTAGTTTCCTTTTTCTGCAAGATCCGAGTGCAACCGGTATGCGTGACTACGGCATGGAGACGGAGCGGCCTAGTGGTACAACATAGACTCGTCAACAGAAAGATCGTCGGTTCGACTCCCACTGACTGCAGTGCGCCCAGCCACCGCCCACAACTGACAGAAGGCCGCGACGTCTCCCGTTTTGGTACAAACATGAGTGACCGGAGCCACTTTGGGATGTTGCTTCACTTTTAGCTTCTCTTTTAGCTTCTCTTTTGACAAACCCCCTTTTTTGGTCATGATCAGGAGAAAAAAATGCCTGCCCACTGCCTGCAGCAGTGCGCCCCGCCACCGCCCACAGGTGGCGGGAGGTTGCCACACCACCCGTCCGTGAGCCACCACGAGCGGCGGAAACTGCTCGTGGTGGCCGGGAATCGAACCAGGATCCCGCGAGTGGAGCTCCAGCGTTTTCCCGCTGAAGCACGTGGCAACCGACAGCGTAGTGAGTAATAATGTAGACGATTGGAGATACCAGACTTAGAGCCAGATCAGAAGTCAGACAGCTAGTAGCACTGAACTCGTCCAATAGTAGAGTGGTTATATTCGTCGTCTTTAACCACCAGCGACGCCAGTTCGAGTCCCGTTGTAGTACTCCACGTGAGACATGTACCAGGCCTCCCGGGGATAAACGACACAATCAGGCTACAGGAAAAAATAGGGTATTTTTAACTAATGTTGCTGTGTTTCCTGAAACCTGGCATGCACAATCATTAGTTATTAGGATCACAGACCAGAGCGGAAAGGCACACAGTGCAACCCGTGCGGTCAGTTTCACTATCATAGAATAGCCAGAGTGGCTCTGTGTTCATCAGAACATACCCCATGCGGCCAGTGTTTCCCTTTCCTTACTCTTCAACAAGCTATACAATATATGATACACATATATTGTCATGTGTCAATCAGGTTCATCAGTGAACAAATTTCCCTCAGTACATCACTTCCTACATGTCCCGTGTACAGACATGGAACATGTCCCCTATCAAGCTTCTTTGTTGCAGCTGCTTGCAGACTCATCAGACCCAGAGTTACAGAGACTTCTCACAGAGTACATTGATCTCATTCCTGCTCATGTGTACAAGGAAGCTGAAAGTGCTTTACCAGCTGCATTCGCGCCTGGAATACAAGTACAAGCTCTCTGTGATGCTCTCAGATGGATTACCATAGTCGGCAAGATCAGTTATGTCTCCAGCATAAATGTACTATTGGCCCCACAAGGATACCTGATCACTGTGACAGCTGAAGTCATGCAAGAAAAGAAGAAGCAGCAAGTGGAACACATACCAATCGCTCTAGCCCGCTCTCCAGCTCTTTTGGCACACATACAAGTGCAGCTACCATCAATTAAAAATATTGTCAAGATGTGGGATCAAACGTATCGAAAGATCGAGAACAGTGAGATCAAGGATACATTTGGCAAGCTCCTGCAGATTAAGGGACAAGAATACAAGAAGGTGAATACTACACTCTTCAAGAACATTGTGCTGACACCAATGGAACAGTCTCTTCCTGTACATCTCAAGACAATATGGGGAGAATTACAAAAGTCTGGGCTACAGTGTATTCAGGAACAACTGTTCCGATTACCAGACACTGTACCATTCACAGGCACTGCCACTGTCACACGATCGGATTATCTGCAAATTTATCATCATCTGTTGGCATGGGCAAGTGATAAATTGGCTTCTCCGCACAAGCAAAATGCACTCAGAAACAAGGGAATCGTACAAGCGATGAACCAGAACAAAGCTCAAGATATCATTCGCCAATCCATCTTGGAAGTGGCAACAGAAGCGGTTTTTGAAGAAGCCTGGCCTGGGGAAAAACCTTCATGGATTACTGCTCCTACTGCAGCATTGCTCAAGCCAAAGGACAACTATATCAACTTGCTAAACAGCCCCAATTTGCTGGACATGAAGAAAACAAGCAGAACGAGTGCAGACCTATTGCAGGCATTGGATGATGGTTTTTCGCAGAAAGAGGAAGAACCTCTCATTCCGGAGCATTTCACACAGCGTATGAATGCTCAAAGATTGGAAACAACCAAGGCGGACCTGGATCATATCAAGACGCAACATCGGCAAGCAGAGAACACGATAAAATTGCAAAACAAACAGATCGAAGAATTGCAGAGCACTATCAAGATTCTACAAGCAGAGCTTCAAGAAATGAGAGACAGATCCGAAACAGCTGAACTAACGCTTCCACAGCTCACAGAGAACTTCGCAAATGCATTCGCCATGTTGGTCAGAATCAGACAGAAAGCAAGTGAGTGGGAAGGCCCACCGTCCCCAAGTCTGGTGGACCTCTTGAAAGAGTCTTCTCCCGAAAATTTCACGTGTCTCCCCCCACTCCATGCCAAATATATGGCTTCTGTTCCTCTTGTCTCAACTTTTTTAGCAGTCACAGGTATCAGGCAGGACTTGCTTCCCATTATCACAGCACTCATACCAGAGCACAGGCCCACTACAGTAAACTTACTGAAGTATTTGAATGATACTGATCCAGTAGGAGAGTCACCCACACACAACACACCTCAGTCAGCTCAAGATAATACACCAGCTCCTACAGTAAAAACACAGATTCCAGGTTCACCGCCTATGCACAAACTATTGAAATGGATCAATCACCAGCCTACAGAGAAAATCAGTGGCTTTGCCAAAAAGCTCCACATGACGGTCAGCTTGAACATACCAGAGATTCGTAACCTCTCACCTACGGATCTACATGAGCAATGGAACACTCTCAACATGCATACTACACATCCCAAATTGGATCATGTTATCAAAGATTTCTTCACACAGGCAGAGCAGGAAACCCCCCAAGACCCGATCTCGACGGGTCATACCATTGTCAAGCAGGCAGAACACAGAAATCAACAAGCAGCACAGACATCTCAATCCAGGTCATCAGACCCTGCAAAATTTCCTATATGTATCCTTGTGGCATGGAATGCAGTGATGGACCCCCAGAGCATGATATATCTGCCCGGATTTTGGGCACTGCATTAAGACCAGTATTCGGAAAAAACCTGTGCTCCATCACAGATGACTCAGTGAAAGGCACACGGTCTTTCTGTATGTTAGGAGTCTCAGAGGACGGAAAAGATCAAGCCAATACACCAGGTATGACAGTCGTTTCAGGGTGGCGAATCAATTGGAAAAAAGCCACCAAACAACCCTGGTCCCCATGGGTTCCCAGGGGATTTCATCAAGCCTCATATTTTACGCCAGAAGCCAGCCATTCATCTGGAAAAAAGAAACAAAAAAAAGGGAATGATGATTCAAGTGAATCGGATCAATCCGATGACCACAAAAATCGGAGAGAGAGCAGTACAAAAAAGAAGGAGAACTCACACAAGAAGAAGCGGAGCCGATCCAGATCGAAATCACGATCTCCAAAACGAAAGAAAAACGGAAAGAAACATTACTCTCGTTCTAGATCCAGGTCCCCATCACCAGACAGGAGGGTAAAAGATACCAATCCACAGCATTTTCGCCTTCCCACCACAAGTGGCTGGCAACCCCATCAGCATGCACAGCATCATTGGGCACCACAACAAGCACCGGTACATAACCATGCCTGGCCATCTACACCTGAACAGCAAGGATGGCCAAACCCCTGGCAACCTTAAAAGCCCCCCAGATTCAGTTCCCTTTCCGTCAGAATTTCCGATACAGCAAGTAATATTGTATGTGTCTCCTCTGACTGGGAATGCCATTGACAGTCAGTGGGGTTTTCAGTTTCAGAACAACCGGTGTGTAAGTTTCCGAGAAGTTCCTGCAGAACTTCTGTCTCTTTTGCCAGTCCCTGCTGGATTGATACACATCCATTATTTCAAGCACACACACCAGCCAGCTCCATTGTTAACTCAATGGGCTGATGTGCTTTATTACATTCAGCTGAAAGGTGCTATGCAGATCTCAGGATGCACAAAAACAAGTACACAATTTGCAATTCGTGTACCCACCGGACACTCGCTCATATTGCCTATGTACTGGTTCACACAATATTCCATCACACATACAATGCTCACAGGTGCAGCCAGTACTCTCATGGTGGCAATATTCAAACCACGTATCATACGCAGGATTTTAAAAATACCCGGAAAATTGCCACAGAGATTGAGACAGTCCCTGTTACACACAATGGACATTGTATCAGTCCCTCACTGCATTGCCCAAGAAAAAAATCCTCATGAGACGTCGCCGGTCCGATGCATATCATTCAATGTTCAGATCAGTATCCGAGACAAGACAAAACAGTTACATGTATGGATTAAAGAGATGGAATTCCCAGACATTGTCATGTTGCAGGAGATAGGAAAACTCCCCTCAGATTTCATGTTCCATCCTCTATATATGGCATTTCACACGCATACAGACCGGAATTCATTGGGAGTAGCAATTTTGCTACGCAGAGTGTTGGGAATACAGATGCAAGAGCAACATTTCTCCCCAGATCATCGAGCCATTGTGGTTCGCTTTTTGTACAATGACAAACCCTTTCAGGTAGTCAATTTGTACCTCAAATCTAAAGCAGAGGCACACGAAATAAGAGCAACCTTGAACTAGGTTGCACCATTCTTGATTTCTGCCTACTGGTACACTGTAGTAGGTGGTGACTTCAATCAGAATCCGGGTTGGGATAATGATTGTCCCATATCCAGCCCCGCCCGCACAGAAGCCATACTCGATGCATTTCTAGATACCAACATACATCCAGTAAAGAAACAATCACCAGGACCCACATGGGTATCAGCACAGGGGCATGTTGGCGCATTGGATCACTTCATGGTTTCCGTCACACACACCACACCTCCTATAACACAGGTGATTCATCGTTGTTCGTTCCCTTCTGATCACTTCCCATTAATTCTGAGTATATATGATGTGACCCCATTACCCCCTCCGGAATGCACCCATGCTACCAATAGGTATGTCATACCTGTGGAAATTACAGCCACTCAGTTGGCTCATTTCCAGAGAGTTTTCGATAAAGAATACACACAACATGCATCAGACACATTGGATATCACGGTGCAAAGTTTCACGCATGCAATTTTACAGGCAGCCACGCAGGTATTTGGGCAGCCATGTGATGCATATTCAACCCCCATGTTAGTGCAAAAGGCTATGCAAAGAATGCAAGCATACATCACAGAGCACCCACAGTGGTGGTTACATATAACACAGGCACAGCAGTTACAGAAGCATAGATCACAGATATGGCGAGCATGGGATATGATACATTTGGAGAACAAGATTCGGGTTTCCCTCAACAATTTGGGGGGGTCAGCAGGTGCGCAAGCACCTAGAAAACCCCTTTACCGAAAAATATTTCGACAACCATACAATGCATCACTTGAGCCTACATATGTATCACAGCACAATGCACATGCAGACATGATTGGTTTGGTTGCATTGGATCAATTTCGTCAACGACATCTTTCACCCCCTTTGTATATGAACCGCAATGATATTCTGCAATGGGTCCAGTGGGATCCCCCTCAATTTCCCCCTCTCACACTTACGGTAAGTTTTCTACGCAAAGTGCTCAAAAAGTTTCCACGATCCACTCCATTTCGAAACCTGTTAGAGGCCCGAATGGTGAATTTCTTGTCAGATTCGCAGTTATTACACTTGGTACAGCTTTACAACACATGGTTGGCAGGAGGGGACATGGACGGTATATATTGGGGAGACTTTTACGCTCTCCCCAATAAATTACCTCATGGTCCCATCGCAAATGCCAGACCTCTTCTCAATTTCCACACTTTGTGGAAAATCTTTTCGGCCAGTATAAAAAAACACGTTACTCATCTTCTGTGTCAGTCTCAGGTCATACCAGTAACGCAATTTGCCTTATGGGGTAAATCTTCAGCCAATGATGTATTGAGGGTCATACATGATCATGTTAATGACAGGTGGTACAGAAATCTCACAGTTTTTCTTGTGTTAGATGACATTCGTCATGCTTTTGGTTCTGTTCAGCACCCCACATTGGAACAAATCTTACGACTCGCAGGGTTTCATGAACGATGGATCACTATCATTATGGGTGCAGCAACCAAATCAAAAATTTTTATGGGCGGAAAAAAGGGAGTGAAATTAGCCATCACCACATTCCGGGCAGGTATTGCACAGGGATGCCCTGTTTCAGCTTTGATTTTCTGTTTACTCCTGGAATTGCGCATCGCCATTATCACTCATCAGGTTCCAGTACCAATCAGTCCAGGAGGGAGATTTCTCAGAGTCACATATATGGATGATACAACCTTTGTTTTGGAATGCGCAAAAGATATGCAGCAATTGTTAGACAGACAGATGACAGCAGGGCTATACACACACTTACACACTTCAGTAATCAAACTGACGGGTATAGTAGCGTCTATGATAGGTGGAAAGGTACAATACCACAGCCACGATTTTCGAGCAGGAGGGAGCACTCTGCAGTTATTAGACGGTAATGAATATGCCAGGTTGTTGGGAAGACATGTTTTGCCACATATCTTCCACCGACAAGATTGTATCAAGTTGTTATCAGCATGCAGAAGAGCAAGTATTGCTCTTCGATATGAGAGGCTACCAGCAAATTACCCTTTGATTATGTACTCAGCAAGTGCAGGAGGTTCCCAACGATGGATAGCAGGAGTGAGGCCTCCAGCACATGCCACCATGAGATTATGTGATTTTGCAGCTGCTTCTGCCATTAGGAGTGTAGCGAATTGGGGTCAAATTCCTTCAGCCTCCTTCATGCAATCATTACAGTCTGGATGGACTGGTATATATCCAGCCACAGTCACCATGTTACACACATTTGTCATCACCATCATGAGGCAGGCAGGACATCTAAACCCTTTGGTCCGGAAATCAGTTACTCATAGTATATGGAGAGCCTTTCAGAATTTTCATCCAGGCATGCCATGTGTTCCAGATATCTTTGGAAAGATGTGTCCCTCACACAGCACAGATTATGACAGATTTCTCAAATACACCCATCACATGAACATTCGCATTCATGTCCCAGCATATGTCAAGCACATCGATGAACAAATCAACATGTATAAATGCACACATGATTGGCAAGCTGTGCATATGCATGAATGGATGACGGCTGGATATAAAAATTTGCCAGCGGCTAAAAAAGCTGGTTGGCCCATCCCGGATTGGATGTTCTGTTTACCGAATGTGGATCTGTTGCCCCCAGTTCCGTGTCCAGCCATTTTGCCAGACATCAAGATTTTGCCCAAACACCCATTCTTTGTCACAGACGGTTCCAGATTATCAGATGGCAGGGTAGGAGGTGCTCTTGCCATTTGTGATTATGACACGATGGAATACACAGTATACCCGATACATTGTCCTATCAGCCTAGACCACTCTTTTGCCATAGAGATGTATGTGGCCTGGGTAACACTCCTGGTGAGAAAGAAGCTGAGAACTCAAGATGGAGTGTGGTATACCAAATCGGATACATATACAGATTCTAAGTCATATGTTACAGCCCTACAGTCAGATACAGAGCAAACTGTACCCATTTTGAGAGATTTACTTCAGGCATGTAAACAACTGTCTCAAGACTATCAAGTTCCAGTGCATATTTACTCCCATCGAAAGGGTACACTGTTGGATATCATTCTAGACAGTGTAGATAGCTGTGCCAAAGAAACGGCGCTGTCACAAGTGCCAAGCATAGGATGGATTTCCGAATTGCAAGAACCACAGATCACGTTTTCTTGTGAAGGTCAGCAGTTTCATAATTGGGACAAGTATGTGCACACCAAGCTGACCGAGCTGTATTGTAAGTCTCATGATGTAGAGTACTGTGCCCCACAGCCAGTGTATGATTTGTATGCTAATGCCCTCATGAATGGGCACATTCAATGGAACACACATCTACATACTGTGGCATGCAGACAGGGCATCTGGCAACCAAATCCTGCACAATGCATCTGGTGTGGAATGCAGAATACCTCCAGGCACATGTGTGAGGAATGCCCATACAGAGATGTAATACTGTATTTGGTTTATTCCAAATTGGCAGTCATGATACCCGATGTCATCCCATCCTGGAAACATTGCATTCCTACCCCTTGGGGAGTTTGGGTACAAAGGGGAGCAGCAACCATTTTGTTGCATTGTGTGTATTATCCAGGAGCACAGGTCGATCACATCTCTTTGTGCATCAATCCAGACGGTAGAGCAACAACAGACACTACACATGCTATGGAAAAGCTGGGAGTGAACGAATCCAAACAGCAACGTTTGTTGGGTTTTATACTTACCACTCTGCAGTTATTACGAGAGGCAACGTCCTTGCCTCTCATGTTACAAACCCAAGATTTTGCAGCCCTCAATGGGGCACCCATGACACATTTCGTACTCGCGCACCAGCACAGAGTACCAAAGCACTCATGGGCATCATACCCTGAAGTGTGGGTAGTGTGGCCACATGCGCCTTTGCTGTTCCTCTTAGGAAATCGCATGCATTTTCATGTGTATTTGCCCAAGATGCGCTTGATGGCGCACTCGCTCACACCAGTCACATACTGGTTTGTCACAGATATGCGGGACATGCGCAAGCTACAACACAATGTTCCCACTGTATGGCTTATTGATTCGGTTGAAAAGCCTGTTATAGGCACGAACCTTCAGGGTACCATATTTTGGAGCATGACGTTTGGATATCCAGAGAATCAGCGCATGATCACTTGTTTAGTGGTACAAGAACAAGTATATTCCGTCAAACGGTTGCGTGCCCTATTGGCGGCATTTCAACAGCTGTTCGCTTTACTAGGATTACCTCACAAGATGAGCACACAAGATTATAGACTGAAGTTTCAACCCAGTATGGACAAGTGGGTTGAAGAGCCTTGGTGAACTTGTCGTGAATGCCTTTGTTTGCTCGCGTGCCCTTGGCAAGAACTGTACTATTGTCAGACTCCAAGAGAGAAGCCACTAGACCATTGTAACTAGCATCACCTTACGCAAGTTAAGCAATGAAAGCAATCTGTGGGACACACTGCTAACTGGATTCCGGGGTGATCATGCTGATGCTAGGACCGTATGTGCTGAGCATATTGTCCCACTTGGCTACCACCTGTCAGGCTTCGGTTGGGGTACCCACGGATAGGGTGAGCGGGGGAATGTGAGCCGAAAGGTCCTAGGACACATTCCTGCATGCACCGCGAAAGACCCACTGCATCTCAGCGAGGCGGAGCTAACGGGAACCGGCTAGCATTGGCGTGTTTCTCGCGGTGCTAGTCGTGCGGCCAGCAAGGGCTGGGTCGCAGGTCCTCCTCCTCCTCCTCCTCCTCCTCCAACCCATACAAATTAAGTAGCTTTGAATGGAGGCTCTCCCTGTGGAGGGGCTGAAAAGGTTTTGCCTAGGGGGGGGGAAGGGGATGAACACAGTAAGCCAGGGGCAATTTTCAAACGTGCCGGGACAAAGCAGACAAAGTCAGAGCTTGGGTGGGAGAAGAACAGACAGAGACAGCTCCGAATAGAGTGTGCCCCCCCCCCCCATGTGTGCAGAGCCCCTCCCTGTGAATCATGTTTACAGGACTAGGATCCTGGCCACAATCTGCTGCACATGAGAGACAGACACGGTTCACCCAGTACAGCAACCTGTGCCAATGTTCTGCTCTGTGGTTGCACACAGGGAGTGTCAAAAGAAATTCTGGCACAGGGTCTTTTTTCCACCCACCACTGGGGGCCAGTTTGTCGTTGTGGGGGAAACCCCCCTGCAGTATTTCAGGAAAAATTGCCCATTATCTTGTTCTTGTTGGTTATGTTGTTGGCTATTATATGCCTCCCCACTCTATGGACCCAAGATGGTCTTGTTTTGTAGGCATTGCATGCTTTCGCGCTCAGGATACCCCAAGACAGCTAGCTGCCAGAGCCGTTGCAAACCACCCTGCTCCCATTGTATGCCTTCCTACTCCGGGTACCTGAGACCTAGACCAACGTTTATGTAGTGATTACTCCGTGCCCTGGTGACCCAAGACAGCAGGAGTATGTAGCCATTGTATGCCTCCCCACGCTGGGAACCAGTTTGGGAGTTTACCAAGTAGAGGGAATGCCGTGCACGCAGTGCGCACATAGTGTGAAGTTTTGGATGTCGGCAAATACTCAGACCCTACTTTTGGCCCCTTTTGACAAGTTCTTGGTTCCATACCGGGTTTTTTTTAGCTTCCTATGCAGTTGGGATGTGGCACCTTTGAATTGTCACCTTTTTTTTGCCCATTTTCACCCATTTTCACCCATTTTCCATCCCGCATATTGAACTCTCCCCACTATGGGGACCCCGAGAAGGCAGGGGTGATGTAGCCATATTGATTTCCCCCCACTATGGGTACCCCAAGAAGGTAGGGGTGATGTAGCCATATTGAACTCTCCCCACTATGAAGTACCCGAGAAGGTAGGGGTGATGTAGCCATATTGATTTCCCCCCACTATGGGGACCCCGAGAAGGCAGGGGTGATGTAGCCATATTAAACTGTCCCCACTATGGGGACCCCAAGAAGGCAGGGGTGATGTAGCCATTCCGCCCACAAGTGAGCCGGAAGAGGGAGAGGAACCAATCACGGAGAAGGAGATGCACTCACAATTAGATAATCAGATCTTGACTTATCTACTGCCTATGTACAATAATATGGCGCATCCACGTCACCCCGATCCTAAAGATGTGAGGTGGTGGATGGATAGGTGCTCCGCCAAGCGTTCTAACGAGCCTCGTGAAACCTATACGCAACTCCGCAAACAAGTCAATCTCATTGGTGTTGACTGTGTTACAGCGGAGGAGTTCTATATGAAGTATGGCGCGGAAGGTTTCTTGTCCCGCGAAGATTTGTTCCAATACTTGTACTTTCTCGGACAAAGCCCCAGTTGGGACAATTGTGCTTATCAATCTCGTTTCGATTGTTCGGATGATGTGTATATGCGAAATGTTTCTTGTGTCCAAACCTTTTTGAATTCTGTGGTGGATGAGATATGGTGGGAGGAGAGACTTGCTCCGTACAACCAAAATCCCCATTTCCCGTATTTCGTAACACATTTTACCGGCAGCATGGCCATATGCCCGATGCACGCCCTTTTCAAGTACGCAAGCCATGTTTATAAGGTAACCGTGGCTGTGGACAATCTTGGGAATATAGTATGGATATGTGACCTTATGCTGGGAATTTGCGGATGTTATGACATGGGCAGTTTTTTGATTTTGAAATAGGTGCGCATGGCGGCGCCTATCAGGGCCGCTTGCACACCGCTGTACCTTCTATTGGTCGGAACATTGAGTGAAGACCAACAAGAGTATAACGATGTCCATGGCTTCTATCGTGCAAGGGTGGAGCACCTCTTTGCACGGTTGCGGCAATGGAGGATTGTCCACAATGTTTGGACACACTCTGCAACGGAGCTGCATGGCCATGTGCGCATTTTGCTCTACCTTATTCGGTTTTGTATTCGCAAGCAGACTAGGTATCAACCCTATGGACCTTGGCCTCATGTGCCTGAGTCTGTGTGGGCACAGGAGGGGGCAACCATTGAGAAGGAGGAAAATGATGATGGTGTTTGTTGCCAATTGTGTGGCCACCATCCTGGTGATATATCGGAGTGTGGCACTTGCCACTTGAACATGTGTGCATCTACTACCCTGCATAGTTGTACCTTACAAGGTTGAGTGGTTTGTTCATAGGGACAGTGGGGTACCAAGTTGAAGGCAGTTTCGTTGTTCTCATGTGGGCTGTGCTGCTTCGCCGTGCTACCAGACAAGTGACAAGTATTCTTGGGTGAGTATCCCGGCCTCTGCGTGCGCAGTATGCACGCAGTGCGCACGTAGTGCAACACCTTGGCCAAAGAGTTAGCGGCCCTCATTGTTCCAGTCCCCCAAAGCACCATGCCGTTATTTTGCTGACATACTGGATGCACTGCATACGTGTTCATCCACATGCATGCCCGCACTGTTTCAATCGTCAGCATGCAAGGCACGATGTTCTTGAACCTGTCAGAGAACCTCTTCTAAACCCTCATGAACATTCATACTTTTAACAGTGACTGGTGGTTGGGGGAGGGTAGCAGGACAAGTGGACAACTGCAACTCCGGGGTACGGGTTCCTCTTGTACCTCAAGACTCCAAATTACAAATGGCATTTGCACGTAATCACCCCATCCCCTCCATACATTCCATCCCAAACTTGGTTGAGGTTGCAGTACACGCTGAACAATTTTTCTGCTGGTATCTCAGGGTGGTCGCTATGGACAGAGTTGTACATGATTCGTCATCCAAAGAAGGGAATGAGTCTGGGTGAACTCCTCAGAATGAAAGCCGATGAGGTGTGGACGCTGCATGTTGGGCAATTCCAGTTTTCGCAGGTAGCATTGTGCATGACTGGTGACACCAAGGAGTTTCTCGGTCTCTAGAGTGTTGTATGGGGTTGGGATGGACCCGAAGATTGCCGCGGGTTCGTTATGGAGGCTCCACCAGGGTATCTGTATGTATTGGTATACTGGAATATCTCTTGGTGTATGTGCTGTTTCTGCCAACTTTGTGCGTTTTTGGGGAGCGCCGCCCTTGTTGCCTCGTTTGTGCCCCATGAGTGTCCAATAGGGGTGGGTATATGGGTATATTCGAAAAGCCCTTGAAAAGGGCTATTTGGAACACCCTGGTCTGCATGCTGTACCGACAACATTTTTGAGATTTTCGTCCGTTTTGGACGGTTCATTGTTGCTTGCTGCCTCTTTTTGTCAACAGGCAGCTGCCATGTCTACATATAAATTCACTCCACAGGCTGTTGCTTCCCCTCATGCACCACAAAAGCCTTTGGTGCGCAAAAGGGCTCACTCTGGGGGAGCACAGTGGGTGCGGGTGCAACGGCATGAGCCTGGTAGCCAGGCAAAGAAGCCCTGTACCTTCGCTCACAGCCACCTGCCGGTTGACCAAACAGCGACATGTGGACCTACAACTGACGACCTGTGGGCTATGCTTCTTAACACAGGGTGGGTGCCAGTGAAGGAACACAGGCTGCAGGATTGGAAAAAATTGAAGAAGTCCACAAACGGGGCGATGTATGTCCCAATGGGGTCCCAGCCTTACCTGAAAAAGGCAATGCAAATGACGATGATGATTCTGAATAAACCCGATGAAACTTTGCAGTGCATGTTTGTGTTCCGTCCAATGTGCAGCTCTGTGTTGAGAAATGTGAGCACCTACCCCCCCCCCCCCCAAACCCATACATTTCTGAAACGGCCTTTTCTCACAGATTTCAAAAATATACACATCCCCCCCCCACCTGGTGACATGCTTGCCCATCGGAGCAAAACTTGTAAAGAATCCAAAAAAGTGACAAAACGCACAAAGTTGGCAGGTTAGCCCAACGGGAGGGGAAAAAAGCAGTAGGGTGCAATGAAGGTGGACAGTGCAGATGGACAGGGGTACCTGCAGGGGGGCCAGTGTACGTGGACAGCGCAGACAGTGCAGGGGAACAACACAGGGGTACCGTGCAAGGGTCTAAAGCTTGAAGTGGATGTTTCACACAACCAGTGATATTTCTTCACCTAAGCCCCCCCCCCCAACCCCCTTCACCCTTCCCCCCCCCCGCCCCCCCTCCCGCTGCTCCGCCACCTCCATAGAACTTCACTAAACTTGTGTGGTGTGTCTCTGCTACCATGGAGGCGGGGTCAATCACGGGTCCCCGACAGAAGTAGCCTATGGGCAGGCGGCAGCCGGGAAAAATCAGCTTGATTCTTGGCGCCCAAAGGAGCCCCCGATGTCGGGTCCAATGGGTGGGGCAACTTCATAACCCGGCGTGAAAAAGTGGCATCTTCTCTTGGTGCCGCAATAAACACAACCCCTGGAAAATTTTTGTGTTTGAACAGGGTTGAATTTATGCCGAGGATAAGACCATGTCGTGCCAGGTGTCCAGGCTACGTGCGCGACGATTCGGGATGCAGCGTGGAGGGGCTGCCCCCCCCCCCCCTTCGTGTGCACGCCCAATAGCTGCAACCAACCAAGACGGCCCTCTTCAAGCTCTGCGGAGCCCCCGCCGAGGCTTTGAAGGATTGGCTCTAGCCATGCCTGGCCTGCAACAGCCTTGCGGGTACCCATAGCCTGCTTTAGATGTTTGGAGCCCTCCGAGATAGCATGGCCGCGATAGGCGGCGGCACATCCCGGCACGACCACTTAGGACGCGGGGGCGGAGCACCATAATGGTGGTCTCCCCTTTAGTGCCCCGCACCGGTGAGCGAGGCCCATGCTGTGAGGTACCCATGGCTCAACTTTCGGGTACCGGTATTTGCGCCAACGGCTGCTAGCCCAGGCCTTGCACATGGTGCCCCACCGCCTGGACTGGCAGAGAGCTAGTTGCATCGAGGGGAGGATCAACCCCCCTTTGGCGCAACTGGCCACTTGAGCATTCGCAGCGGTGGACGGGAACATCACCATCATCTACGGTGCGGCATGGCCCTTGCCCGCACCCGTGTACACTTGTACACTTGTACGAGTGCCGCCCCATACCTTTTGCAGATGTACAGCAGCTTGGACCCCGCCGGTACCATTGGCTGCCCATAGCCATTGACGGCACCAATAGGCACGAGGCTGGCTATGCGCACTACACAATAGGGGGTACTAGTAGTCCGGATGAGCTAGCAAGTTGGTGGCTCATGGGAGGCGCGGAGCAATGGAGCACCATCTATGCAGTGGCTCAAGAGGTGGATTTTGACCAAGAGCTCGTTGATGCCAACATGCCACCACTGTCGACATTGCTGGGGCAACCCGACAACCCGTCTTTTTCCTGTGTGTCGATGGAAATGCACACATTTTACTTAGTGGGTGCAAGAACTGGAAGGCCGAGTCCCCACACACAATTGTGTGTTAGGTATGTCGTCGTAATAGGGCTGATTGATCGTCCACCTTTGGCACCACGCAAACAACAGAACCGTCACATCGCAACCGCACGCCGCAGACCTGATTATGGGTAGCATGGTGTTATGCGGGTTTGTATATGTGGAAGATATGGACCGAGGGATGACGTAGTGGCAACCACTAGCAAGTTGGCGACCGTGGTGGCCCGCACCCTCCTCCAACCTATACTAAATGTGGCGCGGCTGGCGGCCAAGACATGTACCCAAGGGACTGTAAATACAGAGAAGGCCAGTGAAAAGGGGAAAATCTGACTTGACTGTGCTACAGCAGTGCACCTCATGCGGAACAAAGGGTGGGAAACCCTAATTGACGAGTGTGTCCATAGGGGGGGGATGGAAGGAGAACGTGTTGCAAGACAACCCTGTCTGCAGCAAGTGGTGGACCAATTTTAGTGCCATGTGTCTGTCTCAATGGCAGACACGATGGTTCACTGAGGGAGACCTTAAGCGGTTGATGGAGTATCATGTGGCCATGGGCCGAGCCCATTTGCAGTCGTTGTGGGGGAAACTTTTATGGTCCCACTTGTGGATAGACCACATGTATTTTTTTGCTCACAAGGGGTGAATCCTCTCCAAATTTGCATGTTTTACACTGGAGGGGAGCCACTAGCGACTGAAGCGCATGTTGCGCAATAGTGGGGGCCGAAGCCTCTCGCGGGGCAAGCTGGGCCTGTAGGTGGTTGTGGATAACATCGATGACAGCCTCCGCCACGAGGGATGGGATCCCACCAAGCGGACCATGCGAGGCCAAGGGCCAATGAGTGTGCAACTACTTGCAGCTTGAGCACGCCGAAGGGCACATAGTGAGCTAGGCTATGTTAAGACTTTGCAGGAACAATTCCCGGCCTAGAAGAGGCAACGTTACCTGAGGAAGTATCGGGAAGTGTTGTCTGTTGTTTCGCCTACCATCCACAGGTCTTGTGTCTTGTTACATGGGAATTCACATAAATCCGTGCGAATTTTGTGTAAAGTTTGTGTGAAATTCGTGCGAAATCCGCGCAAAATTCACATCACATTCACATTCACAAGCTAGAAGGAAGGATGGCTGATTGGACCAGTGTGAATGCAAGCGAAATGGGGGCAGTGAAGCTGTGGTGCATCAAGGAGGGGTCACTCTCTTTTGTTGAACCCTAGGAAATTTTTCTAGAATTTTTGGGCACATAGCTACCTTGTAAGAGCGACAAGAATCGGGATCTTATGGCAAAACAGGGCCATATTCACACTAGGTTCAACGCCCATTCAAAAGGAACGTTATGGGCCATTCACAAAGGGTACACGTTGGTGTGGTGTGGGTGGGCACCGGCATGGATGTCAACGTGCGAGCGGGTATTGCCACCAGAGCCTCCCTCTTGTGGGACCAAGGCGACAGAAGTGCTTTGCTCATAGAAATCCTCACGCCCTTGGGCAAGGATGTGTGCGTCTAATGGTGGGTGGTCATGTGGCACCCAATCACCCAAGTGGTGGACCCCACGATCGTAGTGCTGCTGGCGGACACCAACTCGGCGACACGGCTGGAGGACCGAAGTAGGGGGAGGACATCGGCTACCGCACCTTCCCTTGGGCGTGCGACCTCCAAGACATCGTCGACATGCATGCTGTCCCCGCATGCACCTACTCCTGCTTCTCGGGGGATGGTAGCCGCATCAATACAATTGCCCGTCACATGGACTACGCTTTGGTGGTAGCCTCTTACCACTACTTACTACTTGGCTGGCACCCTATTCTCAAACCACCATATCCCTGTCATGGTGGTTGCCACCCAGCCGGTGGCGCGGGATGACAAGCCCTGACCAAATGCGGTGGCCCTCACCCTTGAACTCCACGTGCTCCCTGTGGCCCTAACACCAGAAGACAGGCCGACTATTGGACTGCGGGGCTGCCACTGGTTGGGCCCTCTCGATAGGGCGATGCCAAAGGCGGTACGATTTGTAGCTATGGGCGTGGACCATGTTGTGGTCTTGCGCCGCGTCGTACATGGCCCTCTGTAGGCGGGGCGGCCACTTGATCAGCTAGTCCCCCGGGGGTGCAAGCCTGCGCTAGACAATGCTCGCAGGTTTGTCGGTAGGCCATCATCGGAGGGGCCCGGCATCGGGCAGAGTCCCTAAAATGATCCGTCATGGCCATCGGGGAGGCCCAAAAGAGGTAGGGCCTCTTGGATCTCAGAGAACGGGGCCGTCAGCATGCCCATGCCGCGTGAAACCCTGCCGCACCCCGCAGCACTAGTGAGAGGTCCAACGGCACATTCAAGGCCCCTCCAAGCAAGTGTCCGTAGACAACATGTTGCTGCTAAACCCTCGGGAAATCCTGGGCTCTCCGAGGGGCAGCCGCGAGCGTCTCAAAGGGCATCGCTACCGCATCTAGGATGACCGGATGCGTTGGTAGGTGTTCCGTCAGTTGACGGACCTACTTGCACCCGTTGCAACGGGCCCCACCCCGGGAGCTTTGGGACCGTGTGCTGCCCCGGCACTTGCTCCGATTGCAGCTGGGCAAAGTGTGAGGGCCTCCCGCACCGGGACGTATGCATAGGTATCACGTGGTACCGCCACCTCGGCGAGTAAGGCCAGTGCACCCCCTGCCAGGCCATGAGTGACCCCGCGTGCATGAGCGGGAAGGCAAACGGGGCAGGGTGATGCTTCTCCTCAAAGACCCCGGCCGGCCGGTCAAGGAGGCCAACCTCCGGGGGATCTCAGTCTCCCCGCACATCTCCAAGCTGGCGCCCGTAGCGTTCTACATAGAGGCCTCCCTAGCATATGAGTGAACCCTGGGAGGGCCTACTTCGTTGGAGGAATGAAGGGAATATCCTTGAATGAGGTTCTGCACACCATCATGTGGACTTGGTGCGCCTCCGCGGGCAGGTGGTGGGCGTGCTCATCACTGACCTCGCGAAGTACTTGGGCATAATGGCCCAGGATGTCCACCTCGTGCTGGGCAGCCACATAGGGCTGGGCACAAGGGACCACATCTTCGGGTGATAAGTCTTTGATACCGCTGGGGCCTGCAAAGCAGGCAGATACATCAGCTGCTAGGTGTCCCCCATGGCACCATCCAAGCATTCTGTGTGGGGGCCACAGTAGCTGTATGAATGAGGCCGAGAGATATGTGATTGGCTAGTGCAACCTGTGCCTTTCTGTTGCTGTTGCTGCTTCCATTGATGTTGCTGTTGCTGTTGCTGTTGCTGTTGCTGTTGCTGTTGAAGCCATAGATCTTGGCATTGGTTCAGAGTCTGTCGTGCGACATGATATGCATGTCTGTTTGCAGGCAACCAAGTAGTTTGGCATTGGTTCAGCATCTCCATGTCTATGCTGTAAATGGCATCACACACTGTATCCAGCATGGACGTGTGTTCAGTCTGAATATCGTATTTTTTGCCTTAGGGTGTGGAGGTCCGGGTTCTCTTGTGGAATGATGCAACCACAATGGACAACCAGGTTGTGAATGCGCTAGTGAGCAAGACCAAGTCTGGCATGATGAACACCCACATCATCGAGACAACCTCATTCTTCAACCGCACAAGTACGCAGCCAGTCTCCCCAAATCTATCCCATTTCTTGCGCATCTCACCGGGCTGGTGGTTAGATGAGGATGTTACAAATTTGTTTGCATTGCACATGGTGGTGGTTGGAAGGGTCATTGCCAAATACCCCCCCTGTTCAAATGGCCTTGACGGGCCCTTCAAAAGCCATAACAAAAATGAGAATGGTGTTTATTTCAATCACTGTGTGGGTTTCCAACGAGGGTATTTTAAGTGTTTGGCACGTGCGAAGATGGTCCAGGAAGTGCCCACACAGACGGGCCTCTGCCTCTGCTTCTGCTTCTGTTGGCTCTGTGAATTAGGGTGTGGTATTCCGGTTCTTGGTTGAATTTCTCAAACAAACAGGTGTGTGTCTGTGGGCCTCCGACTGGTTTGGTAGCTCGTTACCAGTTTATGTTGTTTGGGTCCCCATTTTTGAAAGGGATGGAACGAGAGGCATGTGTGAAGCAAAACACACATGCAAATGGTGAGAGGTGGGTGGCGTGGGGGTGCCCAGGCTCAGCCCCCCCCCCCCCCCCCCGCCCCCCCCACCCACCCCCTGGGGGGTCCAAAGGGTTGAGGAGGTTTGGACCACATTTGGCCCAAACCTGGCGCCAAAGGCGCCGGAAACTTTTTTCTGGCATACGCTGGGGGCTAAAAATTGGCTTCACCCTCTGTGTGTATGCTCAAAATGCTCGGAACTTTATGGGGAATTCAAATATGCATGCAAAACAGGAAAATTTTTTTCACTCCTGACCCCCCCCCCCAAAGTTTGGGTGTGGGCAATTTTTTTTCTTCAAAAACCCCACATCTGCGTGTTCAAAATGATCAGCGCGACAAGGGGATCATTGTGAGGTATGTATGTTGAGGTACCCGGGACCCCCTTCAACACCCCCCACCCCCCTAAGGGCCCAAAAGGTTGGAGGGGGTGTTGGTGTCAGGTCTGAGACTAAACACCCCCATGGTGGTGGGGGGGATTGGAGAACCCTGCTGGGATGCATCACTCGCAGAAGAAGCTCTGCATGACTGCACGAAGGAAGCCGGCGGTTAGCGAACCCCCGGTGGCTGTCAACAAAGCAAGCAGTTGGCGGTAAACCCACAACATGAACGACGGTGCCTCCGCCACTGGTGCCCCTCTTTCAGCACACTCTTTTCAGCGCCCCTCCCTGAACCCCTTTGACATACGGTTGGGGTGAAAGTCTCAACTGTTGGGGTGAAAGTCTCAACTGTTCCATTGGCGCCTTTTTCCAAGGAAAATTGTTCAGAAGCGCCCAAGTGGTGTTCGGATGGTTGCCCGTTTGAGGGGGTTGGTTGGCAACATTGTCGCAGTAGAGCCGTGTGTGTGGATACCTTTTGTAGCCTCCAGCACATCCCCCGGAAAAGAACAAGGGGGGGGTCCGCAAATGCCAAGAAAGACTGACCGATTCATAAAATGTGGTGCAAGGCAGTCGATTGTGGTGGATTGTGGTGGAGGGAAATCTCCAAAAGGTTGGCGGTTGATACTGAGCGGTGTAGCATGCAAGACGCAGAGGCCGAGGAGGAAAAGGGGGACTGGATGCGGGCGCAGCAGAGCAGCGAGATGCACAATAATGGGATGAACAATACAGACAAGGCAGAAGGTGCAAGAACCTGTGAAGCTTGCCTCAGCCAGGCCACAGCCGATTCTGGGCAGGGCTGGAGGCCATAAAATGGGCCCCTGCACATCCTATTATGGTTCTATTGTCACCATGAAACCAACCAGATGCCTCCAGGGGGGAGCCACCAGAACCCAGGTATCGCCAAAACCCACATGTCAGCACTGTCAGCCACCTACTCAGTTGCCCAAAGGACTCAGTCGCCCACAGGCTGGATTTCAGTCCGTTGCCCAAAGGGTGGGCTGGGTCTTAAGTTGCCTGCAGGGTGGGGCTCTGTGGAAGCAAGTGGGGACATACATTCCTACAACCCCCGCCCCTCTCTTTGCAGGCTCTACTCCCCTCGATTTGCGGCGCTTCCGCTGCAAATAAGCTCTTCATCGACTGTGCGTCAATCACCCAATCCCCACGCAAGCCGAACCATCGAATTTTCCAGTACGACTGGTGGTTTAAAAATCCCAAGCATCAATTCCCACCTCTGGATCGGGATCTACCATTGGGGGCTGTGTAACGCCATGCCCCCCTTGCACAGCACCTTGAACCCTGAGGGTGTATCTGCCCGGTGTGCGGGCGACAGTTATGACGCACGCCGTACATCGGCCCGACACGACCCGCTGAAGGCATTTCTTATCTGAAAGTAGCGAATTCGCGAATGGGGGGCCAATCCTCAAGATTCACACGCAAAGCTTTTCCTCTTCCCCTTGTGTGCGCCGGGCGGGCAACCTGGTCCCGCCCTGCTGACGGCAACTGCTGACAGAAGTTGGGTTGCATGGTGGGGTTTCGTGGGTTGGGAAGGGGTTTTCGTGACTTTGGATTCGTTGTGCCAGCGTTTGTTGTGTTGCTCCGCGCCGTTGGATGGCATTTGGGAGAAGTGCCTGTATTGCATCCTCGAGGGGCATGGCAGGGGCATGGGCACGGGCATGGACAGGAGGCAAGGACAGAGGCTAGGACAGAGGCTGAGGCGTGGGCAGGAGGCGAATCAGAGGCACGGGCGAGATAGCGCAGAGGAAGAGGTAAGGCAGCGTCGGGGAAGGAGCAGGGGGCAGGGCTAGAGGCCGGGAATGTTGGTTGATGTGTGATCAGACCGTTGCTCGGCTTCTGCAGAGGTCATTTGCGAGAAAGCGAAATGCCTCTCCGAAGCAGTTGGGACCCACAATCACGGCACCACAGCAAAGATATCATTCCTCAGCTCCAAGGCGGGGCGGGGCACGCTGTTCACACACCACCAGAAGACCGTGTCCCTGGACGCCCCCGCTCTTGACGGCAGCAACCGCCGGCGAGTGATTGGGTTCGTGGGAGGCATTGACCTCACAAACGGTCGTTACGACACCCCGGCCCACCACCTGTTCAGCACGCTGCACACGGTGCATAAGGACGATTTCCGGCAGCAGATCGGAGGTGTGTCCCACGCATGTCCCACGGGGGGCTCTTTTTTGAATGTATCCCGTTGCCCTTCAACGTCTCTGCCCCCCTGCCCTAAAGCAAGGCATCCGGGTCTCAGACGGTGCTCCCTAGAACGTGCGCATGGCACGCACAACGGTGGCCAGAGTCTGATGAATGCAGGGTGCAGGGCTTCGATGCCTTGTTCTGTATTTCTTTCCAACTGAGCCCAAAGTGGGTGGGAGGGGGAGGGTTCTGAGGGGACAGTCCCCAGAACGTGCGACAGTGTCCCCCCACCCTCGGGAGGAATGGTCGCCGAATGACTGGTTGGGAGGGGAGGCTATGCGCCAGGACCCATACCTGACCCCCAAAAGCTCTATTCTCTCTCTCATCATGTTTACAATTGTTGCTGCTGCTGCTGGGGCTGCCCTTTTGTTTTTATTGACCATTTTTCCTATCATTATTGTCATGTCCTCGAATGCAAGCAACAATTGGACACAGTGCTTGGATATCAGCGCTCGCTGTGTGTGGGATTGAGTATCCGGTGATGTAGGCAGGAGTGCAACACACCTGAGCGGCGGCACTCCGTGGCGTACCTTTTGAATTGGGCAGAGAAAATTGATAGCCACAAAAAAAGCGGGGGGCAGCGGTGATCATGGGGGGCATTTGCGTGTGGACCCGGACCCCGCTCCCCCCCTGTGACATTCTGGCCCTTTGGGTCTCGCTGCCATATCCTCCCAGCCCTCCAAGCCAGCCCCCAGCGCAGCCTCCCAGGGTTTCCGTGCTGGATCCCCAGAGCTACATGCCGCGGGACTACTCCCTGGCCACAGCCTACCTGGTTCGGGGTCTGCCGTCCTGGCAGGCGCGCCACAATTGCTTGTATCCCTTCTTGTAGAGCCTCTGTAGCACCACAGAGCCCCTGTGCTCCGCATCGTCTCGCAGCCGGCAGCTTTATATTGGGCCCTCGCCCAGCTCGTCCAGACTGGTGTTCCTCCCCTGTGGGCTGGCGTGGCCTTGCTCACGGCTGTGCCCCAGGTGACAGCACCCTGGCACTGCCCCAGCCTATGGCGCCATATTTCTGTGGAGCCCTGTGGGTGTACACCACAGCTGGCGTAGCCCATAGGTGGGCCCTCACGCCAGCCGCTGAGACTCAGTGACAGCCAGCCAAACTGCCGAGACGACCCTGCGTTGTGCCTGTTCTAGGGAGGCAGAGGTGCGGCCAGACTAACCCCCCCCCCCCCACAGCCCCAGCACGGCGACAACTGCCCTGAACCCCGCCCCCCCCCGGGCCGCACCAGCGGAACCAGGGCTGGGCCAGGCGCGGCAGAGCCGTGTGACCCGATGTGCCTCACTACCCCTCCAGCGCACGCCCAGCACACACAGACAGCGTGCGCACCACATACATACAGGCACGGCGACATCTTCCTCCTGCGTGTGCCACCGCAGGGTACGGGGGCGGTCACCAGTCCGGTAGGCGTTGTGACCGGCCAACAGTGAACCGACCTGGCCAGTAGAGACGCACAGGTAGGGTGGTGTCTGTGGTCCCAGGCGTCCGGGTGAGGCCTTGACCCCCCCCAACCCAACCCAACCCACGCCAGACCCCTCAACCTGCAGCTGGGAGGAGCAGTGTTTTCGATGGGCCATGTGTCGCTGGGTGCCTTCGCTGGTTCAGTTGCCTGTCTGCGGAAACCCCTATTTTATTGCCACTCGTGGTGAATGGGACCAAGCTTTGATCCCCTGACTTATGCAAAATCAAACTGCTCAGAATTAAACGGCTAATTCAGAAGTTACCCCGATTTTTTGATCCCCTTGCCGGACTCCCCGGCTCATGGGGCGGATGATGGGGGCTGAAATGCCCCCCCCCCCCCCTCCCCATGGTGTGCCACGGCGGCGGCGGGGGGGGGGGGTGAGGGGGGGGGCTTGGGAGGTCTGGTCCCAAGCCTGTGACCCCCCTCCCCCTAATTTTCGAAAGACAGTGCGCCAATGGCACCAAAACCTTTTTTCATAGGGACACCACCTGTGCGCGCGCAGTGCAGTTAAGTGCCCCCCCCACGGTGATTACTCTCCGGGGCAAAGGAATTGTATTTTTCAGCGGAAATTTTGTAGTTTGCCCATTTTGTTTTACTCTGTTCTCTTTTGCTTTTTGTCTTTGGTTCTGGGTTGGTTGCCCGCCACATGCTCATGTACCCATGCATCTCGACTGCTTGACCTCAACCCTTTTGACATTTGCATGAACATCAAATATGCAAGGAACTGCTTGTAGGACCATGTGCACCATGTTCAGAGAAGGGCTGCTATGATGCATGTTTGCAGTATTGTGCTACCTATCACTCACATTGCACGCATGCATGTCTGCTTGCCGCCCCTACATAGCCAACAGATTGGAAGTGGCCAGCGCCCCCCATCCGTGACCAAATTGTGCTCTGCGGACCCCACGCCCGGGCACTTTTGAAGCATTTGTGCCTTTCAGCAGACAGTTGCATGCTGAGTGATGCATATGGGGTGTGCTGTCAGAATGCATGGCCCCAGTACACTCCAGCCCTCCTCACAAGTTGCATCCAGACTGTCAGAAACTGCCACCTGCCAGAGTATGATCAGAGCGCGGCCTATGCACGCAACCACAACCATATGACCGACGTAGACAAAAGGACCCGGTGAAGAAGGACCAGCAGAATGTAAGCACTCTCGTTAGACCTCAATCCAAGTTGCGCAATGCTCTTTCTTTTTGCGTCTTTGTTGTGCGTCGTCTACTGCATGTGTGTATGGCGAGGAAGCAGTTCAGGGCACAGCGTGCCACAGGCTGGCAGGACTGGGCTGGGCAGGGCACGTGACAGGCAATGTGCACTGGTCTGGGCTGGGCTGGGCTGGGCTGGGCTGACCGTGGCACTGCTGGGAGACAAGCAGTGCCGCATTATGCGTTCTTCACAGCTGACGCTGAAGCGAGCTGCTGGACTTCATCCTTCTACTGCACCCACAGAATGGCGCCTAGCGCGTATCATGCACTGCTTTTTGTGGCCTGCTATGACACGTGCCTGACGAGAATCCTTGCACTCAGCACCTTCTCTGTGCCTGTTTGTCACGTTCAACGTGTGTGTGCTCTGCTTGTCATGCCTGTTCGTCTCGCTTCAATCGTGTGTGTGTGCAGGTGTCACTCAGGATTTCGACTAGTGCCTGTATGTCATGTCCATTGTGTATGTGTGTGGGGGGTGGGGGTGGGTTTGTGGGTGTCTGTGTGCGTATGTGCACCCGCGCGCGTGTGTGTGTGTGCATGTTTGTATTTGTTTGTATTGTACTGCATGGTATACTACAAGCGTGTGTCTGCATGTGCAAGTGTCCCCACATGTTGGGCCTAGCTGGCACAACTGCATATTGCAAGTCTAATCTTCGCCCAACCCTCCAGCCCGCTTCTGGTCGTCGTTGCATATGCCAATCATTATGGACCGGGCTGCTGTGCAGGTTTTGATGAAAAGTATGGACCTCGTCAGCCCTGGCATGACTGCCATTCAATGGTGGAGGGTCCTGTCGCGAGGGATGTTGTCAAGAATTTTGAGCAGCGGTATGTGTTTTGTCTGGAACCTATTTCGCTGCAACCATTTGAACGCAGAACCCATTAGTCACATAAGCCCTGTATTCTTTCAACTCTTCAGAAGCAGTTGTTGCATACGCCCTCGGGGTTCCCAACGAACGCCGTAAATTGTCCCTGTCTTTGATCTGTAGCCCTCCAGAACAGCTCCAGGCCCTTAGTCTAATGGCGCGCCACCTGGCAACCCCCCCGGCTCCACACGCGCGCACACACTCACAGGCAGGCAGGAGGCCTGACTATCTGTTGTGACTTTGCCTGGGGCTGTTCAGCCAGGCCAGGGACGTAGGGGAAGGAAAGGTACGGGTGGCCATATGCGGTTGGTAGTTGGCCGTGTCAGTCACGGTGTCACGTTTTGTGACGTCTTTACTTTGAATATCCGGGCCCCTGATCCTGCACTGAGCTGGACGCATTCGCAGGTGGCGCAAAGAGGCGTCGTCGAAGAACCGTGGCAAGCTGTTTGACTTTGACGCCTGCAAGGACATGCTCTCGGAATCCCAGGACGTCATCCCAATACATCAGGAATGGAGGGTCCAAGTGTTCCGCTCCATTGACTCCCACTCTGCAGCGGATCTTACAACTGATCGCGAGAGAGACATTGCCCGTGCCTACATTTACCAAATCAGGCGTGCGCAGAAGTATGTGACAGGGCGCCCGTTTGGGCCGGGCCTCCCTTGTCAGGGCGTTTTGTGTCCACAGGGCGCTGCAGTTGCGGAGCCCAGAGTGGCCTCTTGCCAGGGCCACAATACCTCCTTCCATTGGTCTCTGGTGTGCCACCGGGGCATTGGTGAGGAGCACGTGCCGCCCCCACACGGGCACCCAAGCGGCCGAACCGTCAACTCTCCTAAACAACCCTCAACACATGCCACAAACCCTGGACAACCGCCACAAAGCTCCACACTTGTGCCCTCTTCCCCTGGAAAACCCAGGCAACCGTCCAGAACACATCCACAACCCTCCACATCTTGAAAATCAACAACACGCCCCAAACACAATTCTTCCTGTTTGACCACCAGCCCTGGGATTTACAATGCATTTAGCAAAATTGTTCCTTTTCTGTGGGAGAATTTTTCGAAGGGCAGCGCCCTGGGGTAAACGTGCCATTAGCTTAACCCTGGCAGTCCCTAAAGTACATCCTGTTTCCAATTGTACAATGATAATAAAGTCCCGAAGGAAGATCCTGTTTCCATTGATGCATAATAGTAGTGATGATGATAATACATTCATCCCACCCCAAACAGCTGTGTGGGTTTCCAGGGGGTTTCACGGTCAGGAGCGTTGAAGCACCTGCAACAATGGTGCGATGGCCCTGAGCACCTTGCAAAGCCATTCAAACCTCACTACCCCCAACAAACTGCTCAATTCCGCATTTTCAGCCCTCTCCGACCTCCACAACCTTCAACACCCTCTTTCGCTCCTTATGATCTGCCCATCACCCGCTCCAACCCCGACGAGCCTTGTCCAGACGTTCTGGACACGCAACAATCCTCCACAACCCTGTCCGACCCCGGAATTACCCCTAACCTTTTTGATGGTGGGAAGTGATGATTTCCTTGCTTCTCTCGTCAGGGTGATTGCATTGTCCAGGCATTTGATGCTGATTTTGCCTTCAAAGCATCAGGTGAAGGAGCAGTGTGGGGCAACACAAGAGAACATACAACATGGGGCCATAACAAGATCATATGGAACACGAAAGGAAGCTCACATTGAACAGGAGGAAACACAACATGCCATGGAGAGCATGAGGAAAGGTTACAAGGTTAAAGTCTGTAGAGCAGCTCGACATTCGATGAGCCATGTGCTTTTTTGCCAGGTTCATTTATGTGGAGAACCAGTATTTCATGGGATCCAGTAAATGGTGGCGGAATTTCAATGACAGTGAGTACAATATTCCATGCAAACATGTTATCCCCTATGAATTGGCCATGCGTGTTGTCCGGGCAATAAGAAACCAACAGAGGTGTGTCGATGTCGCTTTATTTTTCAGTACTCTGTGTACGGTAGTTCGCTTGCTGTTGGTACACTGATTCATGGTGTTGCTCTCATGCATCGAGCTGGTGAAGAATCGCAGTAATGCTTGGCCCCTCTGATTTCTGTGTCCTGCACGACATCTCTGTGCCCTGCTGCGCCCTGCAGCCCCTGTATGCCCATCTCCCGTTCCTGGGATCATCCATTTTGGGCACGTGTGTGTGTGTGCGTGTGCGTGTGTTGTTGTTGTTGTTACCAAAAGGCAATGGCCAGGATGGTCTTGCACACGGGAAAATGCTAGCCGGCTGGGCTGTGTGTCTGAGTGTGTGCTGTGTGTAGTGTGTTTTCGCACCTGGGATCGCAGGGCCAGGCCTCTGCAATTGGGCCTGCCTCAATTCAAGGCTGCCCGAGGAACGCCCTGCCGTTCTGCTTTCTGGTGCAGCTGGAGTTCCAGCATGCCATCGTGCCTCCGGGGCCCGCTTGGGCTTTAATGAGGACGTGGCGTGCCCTGGTGTGGGCGAGCTAGCCCTTTTGCGACTCCGCCAGCACCTACCGGATAAACTCCGTCCCCATGTCGTGCGGCCCCGCGATCCCCATGTACGCCGCCCGCATTGACGGCGTCGCAATGGCTGCTGACCATTGTTCCAGCATCACGGGTCCCATACCTGGCTTTGCGCATGGGATGCTTGGGGCCCTGTATATGTGCTCAGCCATGTGTGAAGACGTTGTTGGGCCGGCCACCACTCGTGGGACTGCACTGGGCACTGCCAGGTGTTGGGCCGTTTCCGGGCTACCTCCACAGAGCAGATGCCGTGTGCACAGCTGCACATTTCGATGTGCGGAGTGTCCCGCCAGTACCGCCATGGTGGGGAGGTTGTGCATCTAGTGTGCCGCATGTGCCGTTGCTGGTCACTTGTGAACCAGTTCAGCGGCAGGGCCATGCCACGCTCATAGTTGGCTGCCCACTGGTGCTCATACTGCACCCGGGCAGGGACGGCTGCCTGCTCGTGAAGCCACTCATGCAGATCGCATGGGGCCAGCTAGCAGTGGTCCCGGAACTTCTCCTTTGGTAGGAAGGTGTACAGGCGGCACAACATCCGGTGAGGTCTGTCTATAGCTCCTCCCTGGTGGCAGCGCCCACTCGCACGTTGATGGCCGTTATCTAGTGTGAGGGCGTGCTTACGATGTTTATCGCAGCTTGTGAGGCGAGGCGGTCCGCTCACAGGGTGTGCGCACATGCGTGATGTATGCCATCCCAGAAGTGCCCACTTTCCTGGTGGTTGGTGTGCAGGGTGCCCACGGCGGACTTGGAGTCGGGTACTACCGAATAGACGCCCTCGTGTTGTGCCAACCGGCAGACACAACGCACAAGGGTCATGGCCTCCCCCTTTTGGGCGGTCCCCACTCTAGAGGCCACCATAGTACTGTACCCCCCCGGTGCTCTCTCGTATGCTAGTGCCATGGCCATCCTAGCCGGGGTGGCACTGGCGTCGGTCGCCACAATGGCCCCACGAATGGTCGCCAGGGGTTGCAACTCATGGAACCATATGGTTGGCTCTGTCCGGGGCTGTAGGTACGTGGGCAGTGTCGTGGAGGCCTCATGGGGGGTGCAATACTGTATTATCCCCGAAATGCTCCGGCAGGTGCGTCTGCAAGGCTAGGCGTAGTTCTGACGGCAGTGCCGTTGGTGTGGTGCGCTGTAGCCGTGGGGCGATAGACACTGGTTGCAACATAAAGTTACGTGGGGACCTTGGCTTGGAGGACCATCATCGCCACATCCAGGGGCATGCGCTAGGGCCGCATTTGGCCCTATCTCCGCGGCCGCCATGATGGCTTAGACGTTGCGCGGGGAAGTGGGCCTTCCTTGGAGGTAGATATCGGTCCTCATGTATCAGAGAACGGGGGTCGATGGGAGCTCTGTTGAATCTTGCCGAGCCCTTACCCTCTCTTCCGGAGAGTCGGTCATCCAGGAGCGCCTAACACGTGCATCGCTCGCAGCGGGGGCTGGGGATTACAGGGTGCAGAGGTCTCCGGTGGAGAGGGGGGGGGGCAAATGCTTTTTTTTTGTATCTCAAAGATGCGGTCCTTTTTTGCATTTTTTTTCATTTTTTTCATTTTTCTTTTGCATCTGTCTTGCCTTCAGTTGTCTTGTTTTTCTGGCACGATCGTCCAATAAAAGTGCTCTTTAGAGGTTTGAGGCGTACTTGAGCATGTCGGGCCGCAAAAAAATCACCGAATTTGAAGGTAAGGGGTGGCACCACGCATGCTAAGAGTGCTTGACATCCCAAGCGCATGCATCACAAACCGCAACATTCTGGAAAGGACACACACCATTTAAGCTGCACTGTCCGACTCCATGAGAGCCACCAAGGGGTCGAGAGCACAAGGAGGTAAATGTGCAACTGCTCGAGGGCGCCCGAATCATGAGCCTCATGTCGTGAGGCACTTGCACGAATCCGCCAGCATCCCTGGGGTACACAACACGGGTGTGCAACCAAATTAATTTTGCCAAACTAATTTGTTGTCCGAACCGCAACGTGTATGGTGTATGGTGGCATTTTGTTTTGTGCTTTAATTGCATGCAACTTGTGCCCCACTTTAGCCACTTTACGAGAGTTCAGCTCTTGTCAAATTGAAAAAAATGTACGTGGTCGATTGATATCAGGCAAGACAAAATCACTAGCACCCGAAGTGTGAGGAGAATTGTGAAAAACTACATGAAAATTTATTTGGGGTGCGCACGCATGCTCATGTTGTAGTTTCTTTTGGGGACTTCCGCCAAAATACATGTGCGATGCCTGGTGCTGCAAGGCTGCGAGTCAACCCATACATACCACCTCATTGATTTCCAACGAAAGCACACCATCGGGGCTAAACGAATATGCCCTTTCCTAAATTAACAAACAACACATGTTGACAAAAAAATAGCAAGAGTGGATGAAGTCTCACGAAATTATTTTGGGCCAACTCTTCCTCATCTCATTTGCCAACCGCCGGCATTTTCACATGCTTCCCAAAACAAAACGAAGGCACAACAAGGGCAGAAAGCTCACAAATGCATTTGAGGCTGAACACGCGTAGGTTGTGTTGGACAACCTAGTGGGCTTGCAATCGTGGATCAAGTTCGCAAAGCAACATGCCACACGGCCATGCTCATTTCCCTACATAGTACACCATTCTTATGGGACTAAGTTATCGGTTGAAGCAAAGGCATGTTTATTCAGGAGGACCAAACAATAGCAAGAATGGATGACAACTTGATTAAGAAAAGCAAGAACAAACAAAGAAGCTTCTCATCGCACGAGAAGCAAAAGATAATCCTTAAATGGATGCACCACCTTGTCATTAAGGCTTCACAAAGCGAGAAAAAAACCAATCCACGTCACTACGTGATGCAAGTGCGACAAGACTCGTTGTTCTCCAAAAAGAAGCGGTGAAAGCAAAAGCTCACGGCATGTGGACGAGTCAAGGTGGGCTACTTTTGTCGTGTACATTTATATGCATGCACCGAGTCTTGTATTGTGGCTTCTTTCCCACGCGCGTGGCTTGTTTGCAATATTTTCCGATTGGTAACTTTGATGTTCTCTTCCAAACGCACGGGCACAGCAATGCACAATGGCACATTGCAAACGATTGTTCCTTTCGGACACGCGCAACAACATCACAAGCTGAGGGCCCTAAGCTATGGGGGTACCAATCGAGGCCCATGAGGGAGAGGTTGGTGTGTCATGTAGTCACGAGGGCGAAAAATACTTTGCGTGCATATATGTGCCCACAAATATATTTCCAACTATTTTTACGACAACAAAAAAAAGTGATATCCTCTCGGCTCGGGAACAAGCTCACGAAGCATGTGCGGGACATGCAAGTGAGCGTGGGTGTGTAACTATGGAAATATGTTAGTGTTTCAATGTGAATGCGTAAATTGTTGTCCCTATGTTTACACGTCCATTTTGCTTTTATTACAAAAAATGTGTTCATGCACAGGTTTTCTATGGGAAAACCGTGTACATACACGGTTTTTTTGGCTCTCTCTTAGAGACTATCTCTCTCTCTGTTTCTCTCTCTATTTGTATGTCTCTCTCTCACTTTCACTCTCACTCTCTCTCTCGCGCGCTCTCTCTCTCTCTCTCTCTCTCTCTCTCTCTCTCTCTCTCGATTCGGGGATGTGCACAACACTTAAGGAATATACCTCCCAAGTTCCGCCCAAATTTCCCTTATGTTGAAAACCATGCACGTACACGGTTTTCTCAGGAAAAAAACCGTGTACGTACGAGTTGGGCACGGTTTTCATGAGGTTTTAGATGTTCACTACTGCACCATTGTTGATGTATGAATAACATGAAGTGAAGAAACCAACGGCACATGGGCCCTACTGTGTACTTCTTTCCCTACTGCAAGTCCAAGAATTAGTGAATGCAATGGAAGCTTTCATACTATTTCGCTTGCATTTCTCTTGTGCTGTAAGCAGTAACGTGGTAGTTGAAGCGTGCAACGAAATCAAGAGCGCGCGATCACGAGGGGAGCACACCATAGTGCCATAGAGAAAGATGGGTGGTGTGAGAAACACAAATTTTATGAAGTCTCAACACGAAGTCTAAGCGCGACCATAGCTCATTTGCATGAGATAAAACGGCCATGCATCGACATGCGTGCATCAGCTCTTGCATCATCACATAGGCCGACCTCGCATCTTTGGTTCTTTCACGACAATGGGACAAGCAATCCTTGAATTGGCAAGTTTTGACAAATGTCAAATTCTAAAGGCTGCAAATTGAACATGACTAGTACCGCTGCGAAGCGTCCATAATTTTTTCGTCTTTGATGAGTGATGAGTGTTTTGCTCCTTTGTTGGTTTCCTTCTTCTAGTAAAACCACCCACGAGTGCACTGATTGTACAGATGGAATTGTTGCACAATAGTATTGTGTGGATGAAACGAATTCAAAGCATTCGACCTTTTTTCGCAAGATTTTTTCAATCGTGGGCAATGTGTTGGACAACTATGTACCATGTGGTGTTGCATATGATGCCGCTGTTACTTTTGACGATACCCATGAGCGTGGGCACCGTCGTCGGCGTAGGGGCCGTGGCCCTGGTCTTAGTTGTTGGTGCCATACCTCGCAGGCGGGGGGCTAGCGTGGCGCACCACGCTGCGATGACGGTATCGGTCGTCCGCGTGATCCCGGCAGATGGGTTCGTAGCACGCCCGGGCTCGCTGATCTCGGTGCCCGTCCTTGGGGGTCGGGGAATTGCGGTGGTCAATCACCGGGCGCACGGCAGCATCCCCATCCGGTGGAGTCACGCATCTTGTGGCGTCCTGTGTCGAGAGTCCCGTGGCTCCGTCATGGGGGGAGCTGCAGACAACGCGCCCTAGCCTCAAGGCTTTCTACCACTGCGGCGTGGTCGTGTTTTGGGGGTTGCGGAGCCGGCTGCGTGGCTTGGGGAAGCACCGGGTGTTCCATTGCGGGGCGGCGGTCCAGGCTGGCTAGCTGGCCCCGCAAGTATACCATCTCTAGGTCCCGTTGGTCGGGCTGCGGCGTGGGAGGGGGCTGCGGGGGGAGCCCATACCTCGGCCCGGCGAGGTCATGTGCGGGGTACACCGGTTGTGCAGGTTTTCTAGCAGCGGCTAATGGGGGGCATAAGGGGTGTGCGTAGACCGGGGTGCTGGTCCTGGATAGGTCGGTGTCATTGCTGGGTGGCACCAGCGGGCCCGCCCGCATGTTAGGGTGTGTTGTGTGCGGGGTCCCGGGAACATGCTATGTGGTTGGGCTGGACAAATGAGAGAGGCCTGGGGCAGGGGCCATGGAAATGGCACTGCGCTCCCTGCAACCGGGTTGCCTTCTCCAGTGCTCGCGTGGGGGGCCTTCGGCGGCCGACCCTAAGGGTCCGCAACCATTGCATGTTTCCTGAGATGCCTTGCACGCTTCACAGAGGAGGGAAGGGGGGGCGGGGCGGTCTGCCCTGTAAGTGGCCTTCGGGTGGGGTGGTGTAGCCCCCTGCACAACCGGGCCTCAGAAGGAAAAGGGCGCGGCATGAGGGGCCGGGGTCCTTGCCGAGCAGCTAGTCGCAGCCTGTGGGGTGCCCGCGGGGGATGGTCGTCTCCCAAAGGGCGCGGGATCGTGGAGCAGGGGGTCACAACTTGTGGGGCGCCGGTGGGGGACGGTGGTCTCCCAAAGGGCGTGGGATCACGTGCCGGGGGGCGTTGTGTCTCACCGAGCCGGTGGTCGCGACCTGTGGGACATCTGAGAGACATTCGCCTCCCAAAGGGTGCGAGATCACAGGCCGGGGGAGTGTTATGCCATGCCGAGCCGGTGGTCGCAACCTCTGGGGCACCTGCGGGGGACGATGGCCTCCCAAAGGGTGCGGGGTCACGGGTCCGGCGAACATGTCCTGCCGAGCTAGTGGTTGCACCTTGTGGGCTGTCTGTGGGGGACGGCCGTCTCTCAAATGGTGCATGATCACGGGTCGGGCGAGCGTAGTGTCCCACCAAGCTGGTGGTCGCAACATGTGGGGCGTCTACGGGGGATAGTTGTTTCCCAAAGGGCGCGGAATACCGGGCCGGGGGGACGTAGTGTCCTGCCAAGCTGGTGGGTTGTCTGTGGGGGACGGTTCCCTCCCAAAGGGCACGGGATCACGGGCCGCGGGCACATAGTGTCCTCCCGAGCCGGTGGTCGCAGCCTGCGGGGCCCTTGTGAGGGATAGTCGTCTCCCAAACGGTGTGGGATCACAAGCCGGGGGACGTAGTATCCCACCGAGCCGGTGGTCGCAACTTGTGGGGTGCTCCTAGGGGTCGGCCGTCTCCCAAAGGGCGTAGGATCACGGGCCGGGGCGACATAGTGTCTTGCCGAGCTAGTGGTCGCAACCTGTGGGGTGTCTGCGGTGGACGGTCCCCCCCTAAGGGGCGCAAGATCACGGGCCAGGGGGACATTGTGTCCCACCTAGCCTGTGGATTCAACTTGCGGGGCGCCTGCGGGAGGCGGTGCTCCCCCAAAGGGCGGGGGATAATGGGTTGGGGGGACGGAGGGTGCTATTGCACTACCAGTGGCAACTTCCGGGGCGGCTGTGGGGATAGGTGCTCCATGTTTGTGGGTGGTGCATGGTGATGTCCATGTTGGTGGTTTCCCTCGCGGTCCGTGTACCCCATGCTTGTGTGGGGTGCCCCCGCGTTGTTTACCACACGGCGCATGAACAGCACCCTATGTGTTTACACTTGGGGGGGGGGGGGTGAGACCGACCCAAAGGGCGGTGGTGTTGGGCGGCGGTTTAGTGTTCAACGAGTTGTGGTTACTCAAAGTGTGGCTAGACCCGCGGTGGGGGCAAGAATCCCTTGGTTAGAGCCTCTTAATGGCCCATATCACACTGGTTGCTAACCCCCTACTACCTTAGCCGCTGACAGGTTTCGCCCCCATACAGCTCCAAGCTGGGCATTCGGCTCCAGAGAACGTACTAGCTCCCTGCTGCCGCCGCTACTGGTGGGATCCCTCTCGGAGTACCTGGTTCCTCCTTGGCTAGTATGGGTGGTTTGGTCATTTTACTTAGGAAGCGAAGATTTGGAGGCAAGAGTGCCTAGGGGAGGTGGACCGGCCCGGTGCCAGGCAATGCTCTAACCTTGGCCAGGGTTGCTAGGGTGTTAGCATGGCCGTCACCGTAGTTCTTAGGCCAGGTCCAAAGTGCTGATGTGGCGCGTGCTCGGCGAAGTTGATGAAGAAGAGGGTTGAGGGATTTTACTTATCACTGCTGTTGTCTCGGTGGCTGGCTTTACCCCAAGAAGAGCTCCATCTGTGGTGGCTGGACAAGTAGGGGCTCCCTCTTGGGGGGTTCAAGACTGTTACCCGGCCCAATGCCCTTCTTTGGTGCGGTGCACTTGGGTGGTGGCCGGGGTTAATGGCCTTATACCTACCTACCATCAATTTGTTGGTACCATACCGGGCATTGTGGGTGGCATGTGCCGGGTGCTCGCCAGCAGCGAGCCAACGGAGGGTCCGAGGGGGAGCGGTGCTCCACCACATTCCCGTGGACTGCTCCCCCGCTCTCCAGCATTTCACTCGATGCAGGGGGGAGCGACGCCCCACCATGCATTTGTGGACCACGCCCCTCCCTACACTTCCAGACCGCACATCTATCTATCTATCTATCTATCGATCTAACAACCTCTCTTCGAGGTGATTTCTCCCCCCATTTTCCCCATTTTTCCCAGTTTGTGATGAGTGGTAAAAAGAGATCCTACCGCCCAACTTGCTTGTCTTCTACCGCCCAACTTGATTGTCTTCAACATGCAACAGGGAATTCAGAAAACCCAGGGAAGGTGTTTGCCGTGCGCGAGCCCTGCGCGCTACTTTTATTATGACTATCCTAGATTTAGCCCCCAAGCTTACTACTATGCACAACAACCACGCAACGCAACGGACCGCAACAACACCCAAGTGCATCACGAAGTTCGGCCTGGTTTCCTCAATAGCACCGGAAGGTTGTACGAAGACAAAGGATGGTTAGGTTCCCCGTAGCTACTAAAACCACCGAAGCAGAGCTCAGGGCGGCCTTAGGTTCCCTGAAGGTACTTCCTTAGCACTTGCCCCTAGAAGCGATCAACGTAGATGCCCCGGCTTCCTTTGTCACGGTAAGACTCAAGTAACCCCTGTCTTGTCGGGGGTCCCCATATAGAAGGGGACAAGATCACATTTGGCTACATCACGCGTGCCTTCTCGGGGTCCCCATAGTGGGGAGAAATCAAAGTGGCTACATCACCCATGCCTTCTCGGGGTCCCCGAAGTGGGGAGAAATCAACCTAGAAAGGAGTGGATGTGGTGGAAATGAGCAAAAAATGGGTGAAAATGCGTGAAAATGGATAAAAACATGCATAAGAAGCTTAAAAACCCCTATTATGGAACAACAAACCTCCACAAACGGGCCGAAACTTGGGTTTGGGTAGTTACGGACGTACAAAACTTTGCCGTGCGCGCGCCCTGCGCGCTGACGCTCCCCCCCAAAGAAAATTGAAACCCGAATAAAATTGACCCCCGCCTCCCCTGGGCCCCCTGCCCATGCCGCAGGGTTGGGGTCCAGAACTGGACTGAAAACCGCCCCTATGGATTTGGCCTCCAGCTTTTCGCTCGCTTTTGCATGTCGGGTCTACCTTGTGACCATAATAGACCTACAAAATCCAAACCTGCACAGCGTCCAGTACAAAATCCACCATTCCCCCTTCTATACACACACACACACATTGAGTACTCCCTAGCTCTACCCATGGGCTGGGTGCCGGGTGCGAAGTCCACTCAACACGGCCCGGATACCACTCCCTAGGGTGGTGTACTAACAGTGTCGAGTGTACGTGTGCTCTAGCGCTAAGCACCATCCCCACGGAACACGCTATCCCCCTAGCACCAGCCCTATGGGCCCCGGGAACCAGCCGGCTACCCCTAGAGAGGGAGGCTGGCGCAACCTCCCCTGCACCTTCCCACAAACACTTGCCCCAATCACAAGGCCCCCACACCACAGCCCGCCACAAGGACGCCAACCCCAGTGACCTCCCTTTTCCCCGGCCATGGATGGTCCCCATGCCCGAGCAGCCCCTGTCGCCCCTCCCTCCACTGCCCCTTGCAACCCCCCCCCCCCCCAACTGTCCCAATCCGCCCGCCCACTCATGCAAGTGAGCCGGCCAACGGCGTGGAGGCCCCCGAGCTGCGAGGCTTCAATCGCGAAATGGCAGCCGGGTTTGGAGCAAGGAAGGAGGACAAGGGGCCGAGGGGTTTGCAGGTCAAGGGGAGAGCTCGGGGACCTACCAGGATATGGGAATAGTGGGACGGCCTAGTAGGGAAAGCAACCTTGGGGTGCAGCATGGCATGCCATGGCGGCGAGTGGCCCCATGTAGCATGGCACGCCATGGCCACGCGCGCCTGGCGTCGTATAACCCCCTTTTTGGGGGTCATTCGCGTAGCATACCCCAAGGCATGATATTTGATGTATAACCCCTTGTAAAATCATTATTTTGCCAAATAAGACGATCACCCAATGGATTTTTTAAATTCTGAGGCCTCTATCCCCTGAAACTGGAAATCACTTTTTTTGGGGTGGGGGTGGGGGTGGGGGTGGGGTCAAAAGTTTGTACAAAAGTTTGTGCTCAGAAGGGTTTGAACAAGGGTCAAATTAGGCATGGATGGCAGCTGGCCGGCGCCGCCTGTGGTGGGTCGAGCGGGAGTCGAACCGCCGACCAACGCGGCGGCGGTCAGCTGCATTGCCATTCGACCACCGCCAGCTCCGCAACCTCCATTTATCCCCATTGCTTGTAGACGAGTCTACCACTGAAAAAACCCAAACTGTGTGTTTCTGTCTGCCTGCCTGCTTGCCTAACTGACTATTTGACTGACTGCTTGCCTGACTAACTGACTGATTGGCTGACTGTCAGCCTCTCTTTGAGGTGCACTGCCGAAGGCAACAGAATTTTGTGCCATGGTCCATAGAGGCCAAACATTTTTTTTGTGAGCCGCTGGCACCCATGTTGGTTGTTCCTCGTTGTTCACCATTGGTGGGGGGTCCTGGAGGTATGGGTAGGGGGGGGGGGTTGGGCACTGACCCGACACGTAAGACCCCCCCCCCCCAAAATCATTACCGTAGACCTTTTGCAGTTGGGGCATAGTGGTACATGGTACACGGGAGCCTGGGGACGGCTGGCGTCTGCAGCACACGACGTCTTCCAAAACCTGGTGCCAAATGCGCCAAAATGTGTTCTCAGAACGTTTTTTCGGAATCAAAATTTTCGGAAGCAAAATAAGCAAAATTTGGGCCCAACGGCACTCAAAAAGTGATCAATGCAAAGTGGCTGGTCACACGGGGGGGGGCGGCCGGGCCGGGTCCTTGTATGTGACCCCCCCCAGCCCCCCCCCCCCCCGGGTTTTGAAAGATAGTGGTGCCGGGTCGGCCCCCAACAAGTGTCCCTAGAGAAAACTGTCCGGCGCCGAAGGCGCCAATTTTTTTTTTCATACCATGTGTTTATACTCAAAATACTCAAAATTTTGTAGAGAATTCATATTTGTGTTAAAACAACAAGAAAAATTTTTGACCTGAAGGAGGGCTACAGGAGGGCTGCAAGCCCTAACAGCAACCCTAGCCCTAACCCTAACCCTAACCCCCAACCCCTAACCCCTAACCCTAACCCTAGGGCTCACCCTAACCCTACCCTTAACCCTAACCCTAACCCCCCCCCCCCTCACCCCTGGCTGGACGCCCCCCTGACCCCCCGGCCAGAACACCCCCCCCCCCGACCCCCGGCAGGAACCCCCCCCTGACCCCCGGCAGGAACCACCCCCCCCCCGACCCCCGGCAGGAACACCCCCCCCCCCCCGACCCCCGGCAGGAACACCCCCCCCCCCCCCCGACCCCCGGCTGCCCCCCCCCCCCCCCGAGTTTTGAAAGATAGTTGGGGGGTGGGTCGCATCAGGACCGTTGGTAGTCGCCCCCCCGTGGCTGGTCATTTGAGTCAAGTATGTTGGGGTGCACCCCTCTCCCCGATCCCCTGAGGATGCCTGGCACTGCTTCTAGCCCTGGCATAGCCCCAAAGCCCCCCAAAATTACCTTTTCCCCCTTTTCCAAGGGGGCCAAACATGGGCAGTTAACTGCGTCACATCGTTTACAAACCCACCTGCATGAGGGTATTGTCGAGCGTTGGCCACTCTGTTGCCTGTTTGGCAGATTGTTGCCATTTGTTTGCAGATTTTCAGTATACATCACCATCCCGTTGTTCCCAGAAGGGGACCCGAAAAACATCGCTGTGCAGGCGCAACTGTTCTGGCAATCAGAGACTTTCCGGATGATGTACGCCAAAGTTCATCAGGCTTTGCGAAACTTCGGACCTGCAGACGCTCAGCCCAGCGACTATCTGAGTGTTTTCTGCCTGGCGTATGTCCAGCTCCCTGCACCGTGATGCTCTGTGGTAACAATCTTTGTCACTGACCGCAACACAGGCACTTTTACACAAACAACAGTTGCAAATCCGTCAACAGTGGATCCCTTCGGCCCAGAAACGATGTATCAAATATGTGGGGGAACGCTGCAGCTGTACGGTGGAGTTATTGCGGGGGGTGCCATTGGGAATCTTGCCCCTCCAACCAAGGTTGCGTGTGGGCCCCAGTGAGATTGGGCTTGACGGAATAAACTGGACATGGCTCAGCGGACACACCGGCTCAGCGGACATACCGGCCCGGCAGACAAGCGGCCGGCCGGCCGGCCGGACGACTGTCCGGCCGACTGTCCAGTTCATTCCGGTACCCCCCCCCCCCCCCAGCAAACCCCTCCCGTTTAGCGGTGCACCACTCCAAGGCGGTCTGTGGCCTGTAGACGCGGTCTGCTACAAGTAGACACCGTCTGTTAATTGTGGACGCTGTCGGCACGTTGTAGGCACAAAGTGCCAATATTAGGGAAGGGGGCCGAAGGCCTTCTTCAAAAAAACAGGCCGCTCACCTGTGAGCAGAGAGCTGAATTGGGGGTTGTTGGAATGAATGGTAGAAAGGGGATTTTGGATAGGGGGGGTTACCGGAATGAACCGGACATTCGGCCAGCTGGGTGTCCAGCCGGACAGTCGGCGGGCGAGCCAGGCCGGCCAGCCGGCTGGCTGTCCGGCTGGAGAAGCGGACACCGGCCGAATCTCCGCCCGAGCCGATATGTCCGCCGAGCTGTTATGCCTGCCGAAGGC
Source organism: Eutreptiella sp. 'Long Island Sound 2002' (assembly GCA_964036045.1). NCBI lineage: Eukaryota > Euglenozoa > Euglenophyceae > Eutreptiales > Eutreptiaceae > Eutreptiella > Eutreptiella sp. 'Long Island Sound 2002'. The sequence continues at coordinate 49,052,523 of OZ038394.1, forward strand.
CATGTCCGCTTTAATCCGGTGAGCTGTGAGATTGCATGAGCATTGCGGAAGGTGTGTGTGGGGTGGTCCAGAAAGGTGCTGAGGCACTGCATCCAGGATTCTTATAGGGCAATACGGGCATCGAGAGGTTTAAAGGCAGTACTTCCAACTTGGCTGGGATGCCAAGAGCACAATCTGGCCAGAAGCCAGGGGCTGGTTTTGTACCCTTGACCACCAATTACAGTTCTACCACGGGACTAGCAGCTAGTCCAAGCAGCCAGTCCCAACCATACCTGGGCGTAACACCTGCCGAAACATTTGCTGACAGCTGCAAGCACCTGCTGAAAGAAGCTGATTAGCTCCAGCTGAACCAATGATATGACATGCTGCACATCTATGGGCTGCTACACGACCCAGAGATGATGTAGACAACAGCACCAGCAACAGTGATGGTGAGGAATCCTGCAGCTCTGACACTGTGGCCACGAGATCCACAATCAGTTCAACTGAAAATGAAAGTTCCAGTGGCACATTAGGCAGCACTGAGGTGTCCAGCGATAATGATGATGCAGAAGGTGCTGCAGAAGCGGTGGTTCTAGATGTGGAAATGCCCAATGAAGTGGAAGAGAAGGATGATGTGGCCATCCTCACAATGCTCCTTACCCACAACTAAAGTGCTATGAGGTGGCACTGATGAGAAAGGGCTTTGACAGCCAGGCAATATCGTACAAGCACATTGCCATGTTCTCAGATCAGGATTACGCCGCTTCTTTGGGGAGGACTGGAGTTTTGGCAATGCTGTGTAGCTTCTAAAGCTGCGAATCTATCCCGAGCAACACACACCCAAAATAGGGTAAAAACTACATAAATACGGGCTAAAACATGCTTTACGTATCTTGGATGGTCATTGTAGGTGATCACAATATCAAAAAAAATAAGTTTCGAAAACTTCGATTTTTGAGCTATCCAAGGTGAAAAACTGCATAAGTAGGTTGTGCACCGGCCCATTCACTCATGTAGGCCATTATTGGTGGAAACAGTCATTTCCCGTCTTTGGCACGGGTTTTCAGCGGCCCTAGGTAGGGCTACAGAATGCAAAAAACATCCTTTCGTATCCTCGTAGGCATATACTGTCACAGCATACCCACTCACACCCCTCAAAGTGGGTACCTCGGGGTCACCGAGGTCGCCAAAACCACCTGCATAGCAAAAATGGCTGAAAAGTGCATAAACTGCTTAAGCGCTCGTCCCACTCCGCCCCATACAAACCCCATGGAGTTGGGACCCGGAAACAATTCTTCGGCTCAAAATTGAAGGAAAAACCAAAAGATTCATGATTTTTGACCCAAAAAAAGGGGGGGGGGTCATTTTTTGGACATTTTTGACCCCCCCCCCCCCCCCCACACCCCCCTCCCTCAAAAGCCCAAGAAAAGTGGGTTTCAAGTGGGGGGGTCCGGGGGGTCCGGACCAAAAACCCATTGGGGGATGGGTGCATTTATTGGACAAAATAATGATTTTACAAGGGGTTAAACCAATAATTCAACCCCTTGAGGTAGAGTACGCGAATAGCCCCCAAAAGGCCCAAAACGGGGGGGTATGTGGTGGGCCTGTGTGGCTTTGATCTAACAACCTCTGCGAGGTGATTTGAAAAAACTTTCACGTGCCACTAAACAGCCTATCGAGTGTGAAAACGGCGAAGTCTTCATTGCCAAGGGGCCATATTGGGGGGGGGAGGGGGGCGACTGGGGGTACCTGGGATTGGGACCTGGGACCCTGCCATGGGTTAGGGGGTCCGTATGCAAGAAAAAACTTCTTCACGACCCGGGTCCAAATACACACACAGCCGCCAGAATACGCAAAGAAGTTTTGACCCCCCCCCCCCCCCGAAAAAGGGGTACCCAAATGCGGGGGGGGGGGTACAGGGGCCAAAATCCAAAAAACCATTGGGGGATCATTTTTGGTTCTAAAATGATGATTTTACAAGGGGATAGATGTCAGAAACCATACATTGGGGATATGCTACGCGAACGACCCCCCAAAAGGGGGGGATACCACGCTCGCGCCTGCGCTTGATCTAACAACCCTCTCTTCGAGGTGTTTTTTTTGGCAGGTGTGGTGTTGGCAGGTGGTAGGCATTGCAGTGACTATTGCTGGAAACCACACACACAAATGCACATACCCATCAGCACACAGGCGCGCGCACACACAAATGGCCATAGTGTGTAGAACAAAAGAAATGCATCTTGCACTGATGAAGAACTGAGTGCACATAGTGAAGTACAGCCCGGACCAACGAAGTCCGTATTCCTGCCAGGTGGACTTGCCGAAGGCAATAGAATTCAATTTTTCACGGAGCCCTTCCGTTGCCCCTAGGATGGGGTTGGGTGATCATTTGGTGACAATACGGGTACTTGAGCACCCATGGAGACCCATGTCGTGGCCGCTAGGCCTACGTAGCCCATGGCACGGGCCCTCCGAAAGCCCCAAAATTGTTGTTGCGTAGGCTGTTTAGTGACACTTGAAAATCACTTCACAGAGGTTGTTAGATGAAAGCCACGCAGGCCCGTATATAGGGGGTATATAGGGAGGGATGGGGGTCAAAAATGTGGAACCCCCCCCCTTTTTGGGTCCAAAATCATGAATCTTGTTTTAGGCCGTATTTAGGTGTTTTTCACCCTATATGGGTATTGGGTGTGTGTGTGGGGGGGGGGGGGGGGTCACCCAATGGAGTGGTATGCAACCTGCTTATGCGGCTTTTTGCCCTGTATAGCTCGAAAACCGAAGTTTCCGCAACTTATTTTTTCGACATTAGGGCCACTCACAATGACCAACCAAGCTATATAAAGCATGTCTGGGGCAGTCCTTAGGTGTTGTTCACCGTACTTGGGGATTGTGTGTGTGTGTGGGGGGGGGTCACCCAATGGAGTAGCACACAACTTGCGCATGCGGTTTTTCGCTACTTGCGTGGGCCACTTCTGATTTTAATCCCGCCCTGAAGAGCCAAGGACCCCCCAAATGGCGGGGTTTATGTAGCCACTCCGCCCATCTTTGTGCCGTCACATTCCTTCAACTTGTCGGTGCTATTGAGGCTACCGGGCCAATTATCGTCAACCTTCCGCTGCTATTGAGGATCTCCACGTTGGAGCCCCCCCGAGTTGGGGTGATGGACTCCCACGCACCTTGTGTGGCCCCTCGAGTTGGGGTGATGTACTCCCACACGCCTTGTGTGGCCACCGGAGATGGACTCTAAATCCACACATCATGACAACACATTTCTTCTTTTCCTGTTTTCTGTTTTTGTGCCTCTTGATGCCGTAGGGAAAATTGTGGTGCCACTTCTCTCCTCCTTTCCGTTTGCCATCCTCTTGTATGCTTTGTGGACCCCTTTGTTTTGGCCCTCGAGGCAATGGCCGGGCAGCTCTCTTGATATGGGGTGGGTGGGGTCTTAGGTCACCCACCGGGGGTATTTACGCATTGTGGGAACCGGCTTGGATCTCTGTCGTGTGAACCGGCTTGGATCTCCATTGTGTAATATGGTTTGGGACCAATTTGGATCTCCGTTGTGTGAACCGGCTTGGGTCTCCGTTGTGTGAACCAGCTTGGATCTCCGTTGTGTGAACCAGTTTGGATCTCCGTTGTGTGAACCAGCTTGGAGTGCAAGGGGTATATGCAACCGATGTACCAAGATCACTTGCCCTTCTTGCCGACAAGAGCGCATGCCATCAGAAATTAGTGCAAGAGGGACATGGCAGCGATGCACCAAGGTCACCTGTCCGTCTTGCCAACAAGAGCGTGTGCACTGAGAATTTGGTAAACATGCAACATGCCAATGATGTAGAACTATCACCTATGGGGACCTCTAGGGTCCTTTGGAGACCTCTGGGAACCTATGGGGACCTTTGGGCACCTATGGGGACCTACGTGGACCTATGAGGACCTACATGGACCTATGGGGGCCTATGGGGACCTATGGGGACCTATGGGGGCCTATGGGGACCTATTGGCACCTATGGGGACCTATGGGGCCCTTTGGGGGCCTATGGGGACCTTCTGGGGACCTATGGGGACCCACTGGCACCTATGCGGACCTTTGGGGACCCAGTGGCACCTATGGGGACCTATGGGAACCTATGGGCACCTTTGGGGGCCTATGGGGACCTATGAGGACCTATGGGCACCTATGGGCACCTATGGGGGCATATGGGGACCTATTGGCACCTATGGAGATCTTTGTGGAGCCATTGGCACCTATGGGGACTTTTGGGGACCTATGGGGACCTATGGGGGCCTATTGGGCCCTTTGGGGGCCCATGGGGACCTTCTAGGGACCCGGGCCTATGGGGACACACTGGCACCTATGGGGACTAGAACTATCTATTGCCCATGTTGCAAGGTTGAAAGAATGCCTTGTGAATTCAATGCTGGAGGTGCTAACCAAAGATGTGTGCATTGTCAAGCCGCGGGACTACAATGCGCTTCATGCAATGAATTAAAGCCAAAATCGGCCTTTACCGCGACCCAAATAGCATTAGGCAGCAACGGAAGATGCATACGTTGCTCACAAAAACAAAAGCCCACCAAGCGTTCATTGCAAGATGCACTACAATGTCTCTCTTGTGGTATTGAGCGGTTGCGTGAAGATTTTACAAAGAGCCAATGGAAACTTGGTACCAAAAAGCGTTGTTTTTCCTGTGTTGTTTCAAAAAGTTTCAAATGACTTAAAAAACATGAGAAAGGCAAGGGGCAAAGTATGCATCCCTTGCAACACTCCTCACAAAAAGGTCTTAACGAAAAGCTGACAACCAAAGATCCACCGCACGCCATCATTAGTGATGATGAAGAATATGCATTACCCCCGAGACAGAAGAGACATGCTATTCATAGAGATGAGTCAACTAGTCATCAACCCAAACTTTTCACCAACGACGATGAAGAGCATGTATTACATGCAAAGCGGGTTAAGAAGAATCATCCCGAAAAGCGGCCCCATGACGATCTACACCCTAAATTTGCCCACAAGCGCAAACCACAAAAAACCCAAGACACTACATCATCATGACCAAAGCACAATACTTGCTTGATCTGCTATTGCTTCATATTCAACAATGTATGAATATTTGGACAAGAACAATTTTGAAGTTGGCATGCAATTGCTTGGGGCTCCAAACAAAGCTAACACCCGCAAGCAATATCTTCACCTATCAGTGAAGCTTCACCCTAACAAATATCAAACCAACATTCATGCCAATGAACGATTTGCATTACTTCTTAGGGCATATGAGATGTTGCAAAAGATGCCACAATGATGCACATTGTTGTTAGGCACATCCAAAGAAGTAATGGTGTGCCTGCCGGTAGTCAACCGCAAAGTCATGCATTACGGATGTAAGATGTGCGTTACTTGAGCTGACTGGACTCAAGTGGGATCATTGACTTGAGCTTCGCAACGGGTGGCGCCGGTAGCAATATGGTGATTGGTTTCACTTGCCAAAGGCTGAAGGGTGATTCACATTTTCCTTTTGCAAGTCCACCTTTGCAACTCTTCATACATATCCATCAACAGAATTTTGCAACTATTAGCTTGTATTTAGACCGTGCCCAAGCGCACAAGAAACCGACTACTAGGACCAGACATGATCCGAAATCCCCACAACGCCCGATCTTGGTTGATGGTGGAGGTGGTTGCCAAAATCCGATGAACAGGACTAGACATTGTCCCAATTCCCCACAGCATCGGGCCTTGGTTGTTGATGGAGGTGGTGCGCCACAGTGATTCACATATGCACACACACACACACACACACACACACACACACAAATATATATACTTGCCAAGCTTTTTTGATTTGCCTGCCGCTTGCTAGCCGATGGAGCTGGCTTTACATCATAAATGGTGGCCTCGGGGAGAGTAACATAGGTCTAGGCCAAATGGAAATACCGACGCTTTGGGCATTTTGGATCATGTCACATCCTGTTAGTGGTATGCTTGTACTCCTCTATACAACAACGCACCAACCAAATACACCCACTAGCTACCTAACTGCCTGCCACATCCAGATTTGGGTAGGGCTATTGGCGAGGACACTCCAGGGCTTTCCAAATCAAAGCCAAATCAAAAGTCCGGCCATTCGGCCCACGCAAGTTGGGAACGACGGCAAGGCGGGGCCTCCAGGGTACGTCGGAAAGACCGCCACACAACCCCTCTATCATTGGGTTTGCAAGTACGGTTTGATTTCCGAAATTTACCATCATGTAACAACCCTCATTGGAATGGGACCAATGGATGTTCATACTAAATGAATGCCAAAGAAAACAAGGCAAAATTGTATGAATTTTGGCTGTTTACTTTTCATACTAGGAGATGATCCCCATCAACCGGCTCATCACCGAAGCGTGCATTGCACAGAGTACATTCTCTGCGAGGTGGACTTGCAGAAGGCAAGACAATTTTGCCATTTTTCTTAATGTTGTGACCACTCACAATGATCCAAATATCCTATGTAAAGCATGTTTTAGCCCCTCTTTGTGTGTTTTTCACCCTTTTTGAGTGTTTAGGGGGGTCTGAAGGGGGCTGGGGCACAACCTGCTAATGCGGTTTTCCAGCCTGGGCATCTCAAAAATGGAAATCACCCCGCTGTGGTTGTTAGATCAAAGCCACACAGGCCCGTATGTAGGGGGAAACGCCACATACCCCCCCTTTTTGGGCATTTTTGGGGCTATTCACGTACCCTACCTCAAAGGGTTGAATCATTGGTTTAACCCCTTGTGAAATCATTATTTTGTCCAATAAAGGCATCCCCCAATGTGTTTTTGGTCCGCACCCCCCTAAAGCATGTTTTGCCCCCTCTTTGTGTGTTTTTCAAGCCTCTTGTTGTGAACCTGCACGTGGTGAGGCTGCCTAGGTGAGCTACAACTTTCTCGTCTCTTATTTTGGCGCTTTTGCGTCTCCCTTTTCCTTCGTCCGCGCGCCTTGAGCACGATGGGTGACCAAGAGTGGGTGGCCACCTAGCCGGCTGCCCTCCTACAGCGCCCCGCGGTCCTTATATCTACGGCCATAGGCGCGGCTCCCTTCCTTACGGGCACTCCGCCGCAGCCATGGACGAGGGGGCGGCGCGTAGCCGCTCCCGCTCCAAGGGACGAAAGGGGGGCGGTGGGCCTGCCCACCCCCCCCCCCCCTGCCCCTACCGCTGAGCAAGCAATGATTGCATCGCTACAACGCCAAATTGCGTCCCTCGAGGGCGTAATCAACACCCTCCGCCGTGAGCTGGCGGAGTCATGGGGCGAATTAGCCCCAAGCCAGTGCCTGGCGGGGAGCTGGGATGTGGTATAATTTCCAAGACTGCCCTCACTCAGTGTCCTGTGGCCCTGTGTTTGCAGTGTGCCCAGATGAGGTAATGAGTTCCAAGACCACCCTTGCTTGCTATCTTGTGGCCTTGTGATTGTGGTGTTCTGGAATGTTGTGGTGTTTCAAGACTGCCGTCGCCTATTATCGTTTGGCCTCGCATTGCAATGTGTTGAGATGCAACAGTAAGCTCTCAGGCCGCTGTCAATAGCTATGTTGTGGCCTCGCATCACCAGTGTGCTGACATGCGGTGTTGAACTCCAAGACTACCCACATGAGCTGTCCACCGGCTCTTTGTTGGCATTGAATTCAGTCAGATGTATCATTGAGTTGCAAGATTACCCAAGGAGATCCCGGTCACTCTGGTTGACTACATGGACCCAGCGGCGCCGGCTGCGACCGCGACGACAATGAAAACTGCGGTGGCTGCTAAGAAAGCAACCCCCACGACCCGGGCGGCGCCGGACTGGCAGTTGGCGGGGGTGGGGTGGGGTGGGGTGGGGGGGGGGGGGGGGGGGCAACCGGCGCCCCCGGAACGCCCAGGCGCAACAACGTGCGGCTTCACCCCAGCATCCCCCCCCTCTCCTACCCGGTCCCCATGCGTGTGGACGGGGAAGGGTAGCGGCCGGCGGACCTTGGAGCACCGCGATGGGTGCATCTGCCGGTCGGTGCACCTCCCCGCCCACCCCTTCGCCTTGTCGCAGCCTGCTTGGGCGCACGAGGACATCAAAGTGGCCCGGGGCAATATCGTCCTCTGGGGGTTGGGGGGCGTCGAGGAGGGCTATGCTCCCCCCCCCCCCCACCAGACGGACCCAGGCGGCGTGAGGTACGCCTCGGCGACGCGGTCTGCGGCCCAGGGACCCGGGGATCCGGGCGCGGTGCGGGTGGTGGCGCCCGCTGGCCGCGCTAAAGCAGCGCCCCCGCCGGTATAGCCCACAGCGGCTGCCCTGTGGGCCCTGTTGCCTTCGACGACGGCAGTGCAACCGCGGTTACCAGGGTGAGTCCCGGGACACGGTCCGGGAGTGGGGCATCACCCAAATCACGCCGGGGCGCCACCTGGCGGAGTGGAGGCAGCCCTCCCAAGAGGGGTCCTACGGTGCGTGGCCCCGACGGGCTGCACGGTCCACGAGGCCCACCTTGCGGCAGCGGCCGCCATGGCGGCGCACGATGGCGTCTAGCGTGTCACAGCGCTAGTGCACGTCCAGGGAGGCAGCAAAGCGGCCCCCAGAGTGGCGACCCTGCTGCAGGCCCTCCGCCGCTCGAAGACCACCCTCGCGGTTCCGGGCACGTCTCTGCAGGGCGTGGTTCAGACGGAGCGCCAGCCCTAGGAGAGGGCAAACCCGGAGGTGGTGGACCCCGCTCCACCGAGGCATGTACTGCAGCTCTCCCGGAGGATGACGAGCGGTAGGCGGGCGAGCTTCCGGATGTGGACCCAGCGCCGCTGGACCCCTTGCCGTCCACCGTCCAGGTCGTTTGCGTCCGGGACCCGGCGGTTCTGGCGCACGCCAACTTGCGCCGGCTCCATGTGGGTTCTTTCGGCAAAGACCACGCCTGGCGGCACCTCAAGCCGCCAATGGGGGCGGCCTTGCCGCACCCCCCGCCCTCTGCGGACCTCCCGACAGAGGTGGCACCGTTGGTTCTGCGCGCCAGTGGCATGTCCACTTCCGGCCGTGGATAGTCACAGGCTCTGCCTGCCAGCACCCCGCGTATGTGCTGTGGTACAAGCAGCCACCGGAGCGTTGCGGGCCCTCCCCGGAGGTGTGGAAGACCCTCGCCCAGGATTAGGAGCTCCAGACGCTGATCGCGGGGCTGGTGGGCGGAGGTGCCACCGGCAACGTGGGGGTACGCCTTTGGGGGACCAAGCCGACGACCCCCGCGGTGGTGGCGCACATCGCCAGCCTGCTAGGCGCGCCAACCCTGTCAGACAATTTGTGTGCGAGTCCGGGGCTACCCGGCACAACTGGGTCTGGCGGTGGAGGGGTATGCGCGGCTCCAATGCTACGCCAAAGAGGCCTTTGGGTCGGAGGTGAACATTCGTGTCCACCGCTGCACCCAGCTGGCCCACAGCATCCTCGACCAGCCGCTCTTTGACCTCGAGCTGGAGGGGGTGCCTGAGGACTGGAAGGGAGTCCGGCTGGGCGCACCGGACACCCGCCTCCCCGACCGCCTCTAGGAGCGGACAACCTGCAGCTCTCGCCGGGGGCTATATCAGCCCGTGGGCCCAAGGGCCCGAATGACATGCCCGGAGCGGTCGGGGGCTGGCCGGGGGGGGGGGGGGGGGGGCAGCTGCCTGCAGCGGCGGTGGAGGCCCCGGACCACACGGGGGACCAGGCCATGGCCAACGTGGAGTCGACGTCGAGTCGGTGGAGGTCAACGTGGATGAGGAGGACAAGGACATCCTTTAATGTTCTTAGCCCTCGGCGTTCTAACCCTCTGCCTGTGTATGGTGGAATGCCGCAATGGGTGACAGGGGCCGGAGTGAAGACCGGGCTTTGGGCTTTGGGCTTACCTTCCCGATTCCGAAGAGGGCCTTAAGGGCCCACGGATTGCCGCCTTGGGGAAGCTCGGCTCCGGCGCACCTCACTCACCCAACGGCCATGCAGCCGGCGGGCGGGGCACACGCCTCCTCCTCTAGTGTTGTCGGACTCGTACCCAGTGTGGCTGAACTCGCTGTGCGCTCGTGTTGCGCACTCGTGGTGGGGCAGGGGCAGGGGGGAGGGAGGTCCACCTGTGCGGGGCACCGTCGGGGCTCCCGCTCCCCTGGTTCTGTGAGTGGAAGCACCTGCAGATGTGCAGCGGGGGGCAGGAGGAGAGGGGTCACGGAGATACAGTACTGGCAATACAACATACACTATGGCACTGGTAGGTAGGTAGGTAATACTAGCAGGCAAAATACAGTTACGTGTAGTACAGCTACCTATACTGTATTACCTGTGTTGGGGGCACGAGGGGAAGGAAGGGATTCGAACCCGCGACTGCCACTCAGCAGCTCATGGGGTTGACCGCTCGACCACTCGGCCGGCGGTGTAATAGGGCGGGTTGGGGGGTCGAGGGGGGGAGTGCAGCCGTGGGATCGCCCACCGGCGCTGCTGGGAAGGGGGGGGCTGGATTGCAGCCGTGGGATCGCCCACAGGCGCCGCAGGAGAGGGGGGAAGGTGGAGCGCAGCCGTGGGATCGCCCACTGGCGCTCCCGGGGGAGGGTGGAGGGTAGGAGGGCGGCCGTGGGACGGCCCACTGGCGCTGCCAAGGAAGGGAGGTGTGTGCGGGGCAGGGGGCAGGGGGCAGGGGGCAGGGGGCAGGGGGGAGGGCCACCTGTGCAGGGCACCTGTAGGGTTCCCGCTCCCCTTGTCACATGAGGTGACGCACCTGCAGACGTGCAGCAGACGGCGGGAGGGGAGGGGACACGGGGATACAGTACTGGCTATGCAATACACACCATTGTGCAGGTAGACAGGTAGGTAATGCTAGCAGGCGAATAATAAAAAGTCAGTAGTCTCTTGGTTCAGGGGGGTGAGTGAGGGCCCCGCCAGATCGCTGGCTGCCCAGCCCAGGGTGAGTGAGGGCTCCGCCAAACTGCTAGCTGTCGAGCATGGGGGAGAGTGCGGGCTCCGTCAGATCGCTGGCTGTCGAGCCTGAGAGAGCGGGAGATCTCTCGCTGCAGCGCCTGTAAAGATGCATCGCGCAGAGTGGGGGGGGGGGCGGCCACAGCGGCCGTGGCTTGTGTTTGTACACCCCTTCCACCCAGGATCGCCTGAGCTTGCCACGCCATCTCAGAGGCGACAGGGCACTGCCGAGCGGGACAAGCTTCCGCAGACAGCCGAGTGAAGACCGGGGGGGGGGGGGGGGTGGCACCGCGAATGGACCCCTTGGCGCCATGCCGGTCACGCCTTGGGCTGGTGGTGGTGGTGATGGCGGCGGGTCCACCACCGGCGCCCCCCCCCCCCCTCTTGGGGCGGCCTAGGGACCGGACCCCCTGCCCGGCAGGAGGGTGTCTATACGCCCACAGCCCACGAGGGCGCCCCGGGGCGAGGCGATGTCCCTGAGTCCCCTCCGGGCGGAGGGGTGGTGGCAGGGGCCCCACACCGGGGTGGGGCGGTGGCGGTATGGCAACGGGTGCAGCCGCTGCGGCACTGCGGCTGCCCCTCGCGCCGGGCGTGACCGGAAACGTGCCAAGGGGCTCCGCCCCCCCCCCCCCCCTGAGTAGGACGGTGGCAGCAGACCAGACGGACAGCGAGCGCCGCCTGACCAGAAAGCGGCCGCAGTGGGATGCGCAGCGCCTGTGGGCGGCAGCCTGCCCACGAAGACCGGTGCCGGTGCCGGTGGCGCCCAGGCAAGTGGATGTGGATAGGGCGGCACCACGAGCCGACTCCTGGTACCTCATTGGCTGCGCCGAGGGCTGGTGGTGGTGGTAATGGCAGCGGTTCCAACACCAGTAGACTTCCCCCCGGGGCTCAGCAACCAGACCCTCTATGCGGCTGGAGGGTGTCTATACGCCCACAACCCATGAGGGCGCCCCGCGGCGAGGTGATGGCCCTGAGTCCCTCCTGGGGGGGGGAGTCACGCCTGGGCGGTGGCAGGGGGCTCCACTCCAGGGTGGGGCGGTGGCGGGGTTGCAAGGGACCCAGCCGCCGCAGCGTTGCGGCTGTCCCCTCGCGCTTGGCGCGGCCGGGAACGTGTCAGGGAGCCCCCCCCCCCCCCCGGGAAGGGCAGTGACCGCAGTCCCCCTTGGTACACTTTTGAACATAAAGGTTGTTCCGGCGAGAACATTCCAAATGGGAACAGTTTTGGTCCGGAACATTTCCTACGAGAACACCACCAGAACAAGCAGCAGGGACCAAATAACCAGGGACCAAATAACCTGGTGTATCGCCATAATGTCCGAACCTTGCAAATGATGTTTTCCGTCCTTTTCTTGCGTGCTGAGCGTGTTCGGGGCTTGTCTGTGTCGTGACGGCCTGGCTCACATGCTGTGTGTGATTAGGGTCAACTTCCACTAGGTGCATGCATTTTGAACTTTTGACACCCGTCTTCAACACTGCCGGTATTCTTGGTGCAAAGTCATAGTTCTATGACTTTCCAAGGGTGACATTTGGGTTTTCCCGTTTCAGGTATGGTCCCAACAGGCACAGGGCTAGCAGCCAGATTGCGCTGAAAGGTGTTTCCGACTGCATCCCAAACACAAGACCTACCATCATGCCTCATCCACAGCCGTCTACAGACATCATCCACCCTCCAGCCATCCACATGCCTCTATGGTCCCCAAAAACCCGTGAAAGCCCTCCACACCCCTCTGTGACCCCAGAGCTAGGCAATCTGCGCGAGTACGGACAAGTGTTATTGTAGCACACATGGGTTAGGGCTGGGACATGGGAAGGCTTTGGAGTTCACAGCCGAGTGTTGCCTGGAATACAGAGGATTTGAGCGTCTCATTACTGGAGAATTGCCCACCTTGCTGAGCTGTGACACAGATTTGCTGTGGTGATGGGAGGTGTGCATGATGACACCCGGTCGACTTTGCACCAATAAAAGCAGCATGAATATTCATCTGTCAAAGGTGTCACGCGCACTGTGGCCCCGCAACCTGCGCTTTCACAGACAACGAAGCAGATGCCATGCCAAGGCAGATACCATGTCCTTCGTTAAGAATCCGATGCAACAGGAGCTAATGAAAAGTGGACGACAAATGATTTATGTGCACTCGAAGCTGTTGATATGCGATGATGAATACGTTTTGCTTGGCTCAGCAAACATCAACCACAGGTGCCGCCCCATACCGTTGTGCAGTGGCAGCCCCCCCCCCCCCCCAAAACCAACATTCAATGCCAGTAAAAGATGACACCATAGATTTGGGCCTCAGGTCCGATAGGGTGACGGACGTGCTGCAAATTGGGAACCTATAAGACAATGAGAGTAAGGACAGGAGGCCATCGCAGCTGCAAATTGACTGTGTGATCATGCATCGAATTGCCTGTTTTTCACCAGGTCTTTGGGTGGAGATCGGGATACCGAAATTTGTGTGGGGTGCGTGGAGCAAGCTCATACAAAAAGTCCGGAGAGTTTACGACCCCAAGGACAGGTCTGACGTGCCCTCATATCTGGTCCAAGTATTCTGTTAATATCCTGTGCTCTGCATTTAGCTTGCCATAGCCTTTCACGCAACTGCCGCTCACAAAGGCTCAAGCCCAGTCAGTGTACTTGAGCAGCGGAAACGGAGAGCCTTCCAAATGGGGTTAGGTTTTATGTCTAGGTTGTGTACACCTAGCGGTGCATCTCATTGCAGGATGAAATGGGTAATGTGGCGGTGGGTTTGGGAGGGTCTGCAGATATTAGTGACAGTTGTGTGACGATAGGCCAGGACACCGCATGTCCAATATTTGCACCACTGCAGCTGCCAGCCCCGGTGAAGCAACAATAGTAAATCTAACAACCGAATGCGGCATGAGCTGGGAGGTTGAGTTTTCGATCTGATAGGTGGTGCACGACACGTGCATCGTCCCATGATTAGTTTCTGCTCACCACATTGGGCCCATGTCCAGGTGATCTGCAACTGCATTGCTTTGCTCCAGGAAAGTCTTTGAAAGCTGGCGCCTCCAGTAAATGCAAAATTTTGGACACACGGCGTTGTGTATCTAAATCAGAACAGATCCTTGTGCTGATGGGGATGGAAGATATGGATAAACATCATGATGGAAATGCACAAGTCAACTGGAGCTATTTTTGGCAATCGGGGGAGTATTAGCGCGCCAGGCGTGCGCCGGGCATCTTTTTTAGACCATTCACCACCGTGCCTGGTTTTGCACCCCCCCGCCCCCACCAAACTATCTACCTCCAAGAACTCAGGGGTGATGTAGACCCTTCGGAATTTGTCCCCTTCTATTGGGGACCCCCGAGAAGGCAGGGGTTATGTAGCCAATCCGCCCATTTTTGGGCCCCCAAGAAGGCAGGGGTGATGTAACCTAACCGTCCTTTGTCTTGGATTAAACTTTCCGGTGCTATTGAGGAAACCGGGCCTATTGAGCTTAACCTGTTGTGGTAGCTTTGTCAAGTGATGTGGGTGGTAGGCAATGATGCGTGCTTTTGCGACTATGCTTGGTCTGACATTTGTGAAACGGACTCCGTAGTCCCGGTATGTGGTGATACAACTCCAAAGTGTCCGCTGCGGGAGGTCAATTTCTGCCCCTTGCGTCCTCGGACCTCTTCTCTTAGTCATGGATTCGAGCATTGGGAACGAGGTGTTCTACACTAGGTCAACCGGGCTTCGTGTACTTGCGAAAGTGGTTTCCCATGTGGATGATTGGCATGTGGAGCTGGAGTATTACCGAGATTGATATTAATTGTTATTCGCATTCTGAGTGACATTTTGTGTTGTTGAATTCTCATATTCCGGCTTATGCAACGTGCTTTGCAGGGAAGGTTTGCGGTCCAGTACAGTCTACTTGGGGGACTTCCCCAGGTGAGGACAAATTTGGGGCTAGAGCCAGGATACTCAATACCAACGTAGTGCGCCGGGCAACTATTCCCCCACAGATCATAGTTGGTAGGTGTAACGAGATTGAGCCATAAAGCGGGAGTGATAAACCATTAGTGACAAACGAAGATGAAAGAGAAAATCGTTAGACATTGAGGCACAGGCAATGTTGCATTTGTTATAATTTGATGTTGAACAGAAGTGCTTTTGTAGACCAACAAAATGCCAAAATGTTTTGGGAAAGTCCGAAATCTGATGCCCCTGTTCTTCAAGGGGTTTGCAGATCAAGGAAAAAGCAAACCGGGGAATCTGCTGAACGAAGAAGGGACGGGCGTTGATGTGTTCGCTTATGGGCCAGAGTTTTGAACCCCCCCCCCCCCAGCCCAAGTCTTGTGCTCTCGTGGGACAGGTGCCCCCCCTACCTGAGGCAGAGCCCAGCATTGGGCCGTGGGGGTCGCCACAATCCTTCAGGGTTACCCCATTCCTTTCCCCTTTCACAAGTCTCTTTCCCCCCGTTTCCCTCACGATTTCTCCCTGACGGCTTGTTGGCAGCGATACAACCAGACCCTCTGGGGTTAGGCACCGGGTAGGCACGGGTTGGTCACAGGTTAGTCGCGGGTTACACCATGGTCATGGTTGAATGTTTTTGCTACATGCTTCTTCCACTTTGGCATTGCAGGTATCGGGGTTCCGCAAAACCCTTTGGGGAGAGCACCTGGGGCACTATGACCCCAAGTTTGATACGCCTGACACGTTAGAGTGCATGCGTGAGGTCAATCGCCAGGCTGAAGCCAACTGGGCGGCGTTTGTAAGTGAGACCTTTCAGGACATGCCATATGGCCACCTGCTCAAGTACCCATATTTCGTGGACCAAGAGGGCGATCTCCAACCAACACTGGAATCTTTCCCGGACCTGGATGCCAGTATCATGGGCAACAGGTATTCACTTGCCATATTGCAATATCATGGCCATGCGTCCTTACGAGAGGGTGTGTTGGTTTGTGTCATGTGTGTGTGTGTGTGTGTGTGTGTTATGTGTGCGCATGGGTGTGTATTGCCAATCAGATTCAACGATAGGTCTGGATCTGGGAGTCTGCATTCGCATGTTGGATGTCATGTACGTCCAGCTGCGGTGTTGGCAACCGCCTATGGTGCACATGGCAGCTGTGTGGATAGCAAAGCTCCGCATACAATGTTGCGTGGTTCCCAAAGATCTTTATGCTGTTCCAACATAGTTATTGCCATGCCGCACTTGCAGCTCTGTATTTGTTTCTTGCGAAGAGCAAGGTGCTGTGCTATCAAGGGAGAGTAGGTGGATGTGCTGTACTGCGAAGAGAGAGCAGGTGGATGAATGTGCTGTTTTTGTTGGAGAAGATGCTCCAACACAGTTCGGAACCATACTATTTGCATGGCTGGCGCATAGTGCGTCGGCAACTGTCACTGCCTGTGAACGTGTCATTTCACCAACTGTTGCTCCACCAAACGCTGCACAGTCTGCACTGTCGCTGACGTGAAAAGGTGACTGGCCCCGCCCTTACATTGCAGGGTGCATCCCGAGCGCGTAGGTAGCTGCTTGAGGGAAATGCGATGTACTGTCTCTGTGCCAAGGTCGTCGAGTATCAGCATGAGTGGAAGACGCCTCCTAGCAATGACACCCCTCACACACATCAACCATCGTATCTTCACCTCAAGAGCTCCTCGCTGGTGCAACCAGGTCAGGGAGGCTGTCACAGCCTGTGAGGCCTGCTTTCCTCCTGGTTGGATGCCCTGTTGGACGCCCTGAGGACACCTCCAATTTTTTGTCCCATCCTGCCACAACTCTTTCACTTAGTCAGGGCAGAAATCTTCCGCCCCAACAACTGTGCGCAATTTCTGGCGGCACTGCCCTGACGATTGTGTTACGTGCTGCTTTATCCTTGCCCCATGTACGTGTGCGCACGCGCAACATGACCGCTCTGAGTATGCACTTGGACTTGCATGCCTTCGCATGCATCGCCTTTGCTTCTGCAATTGTCTCATGTGGCTTTACTGTCTCAAGAGCTTCGTGACGCATTCCAGTGCATTCCACAAGCCGTTGAACGTGCTGCGGACTGTTTCCATCCCTGCAGACCTCCGGAAATGTTCAACATGCTGACCACGTAGACCGGGTGCATTCAGCTGATCTGCGGCCGCCGCTCTGCAGCAGCCCTCGATCCCTGTGGACCGGAGGAACATTGATCCCCATCGCCTTCCTAAGTCGTGTTTTGTCCAAAAGGCTGGGGGTGATTGTGCCCCTCACATACTAACGATTACAAAGTGACACCTGCCTCTCTGTACCACCAATTCCTTTTGCAATGCCTGTGGTCTTCTGCCCCCCCACCCCACGCCTTCTGGCACACGAACAAATCCTGAACCCCGGCTGCACCGTCTTCTGGTACAGTTCGAGGGGGGGGGGGCGATGCCTTGGTTTTGTGGATTTATGACCTACCTCTGCCCCAACTCCCAAACAGTGTGTCTTCTCCTACTGGCCCTGCTGCCCCAAGGTGCAGAGTACACCCCCCCCCCCCTACCACCACCCACCGCCCTTTCATCCCGTTGCACTCATATCAGACGATGGAGTGCAGTGCCTCATTGATGCATTTCTTGATGGTTCTTTTGTGTCATTTGAATCCTTCTTGATCTAACTAATTCGGTGCTCCCCCACCCCCCTGCCCAAGTGCCAGCTCCTGGGGACTCGGAAGAGGGTGCAAATGCAGGTTGCAAAGAGGGAACAGGCACGCCTTGCGTAAACACCCCTTGTTGTATACCCCTATTACATGCTCGACTGCCACTCTTTGCGCCGGTTTCCCCCTTGGGATGTGAAAAGCCTCAGGGCCGCCGCCACCAGTGTCGGCTGCACCACACCACACCTCACCTCACCACACTACACCACACCACACTGGGGGGCGTCCCTCCAGGAGGTGGTCCGCACGGTGCACATGAAGCTCGACCTCGCCAGGCTTCAGCGCTGGGTAGTGGACGTCCTGATCACCGACCTCGCGAAATTCTTCGATGTCATTGCCCAAGACGTCCACCCCATTGTGGGAGCCCATGTGGGCCTGGGAGAGGCTAGCCACTTGGCCACCCACACCGAGGGCTTCTTGTATGCCCTGCCCTTGGGTCCCTGGCAGTCGGATACCCTGGCGCAGCTCCTGGGTACCCCCCCGGGTACGATCCAGGGAGTCCATGCGGGGACCACGGCGGCTCTCCCCTTTCTGCGGTTCATGGACATAGCGTACCGCGCGTACGCCGTGTAGCTCTTTCGATTCCCGGGGCTCATGTGCGTAGACGACACGATAGTCCTTCTGGAACGTGGCAATACCCGCCCCATCCAGGGTGTCCTGCTGGACTAGCGGATGTACTACTAGAGTATCCTACGGGTGGATGTCCCTAACCGCAAGATCCAGCACGGGTCTACCTCCGACCCCCTACCGCTGCGCTCGCCCACCCCGGAGGCCATAGCCCGGCATGTGGGCCGCACATGGGTGACGGATAGCCCGGAGGAGCAGGAGGAGGCGTTGGCCGGAGCTCCCTCCAGATCATACCCTATCAACCAACGCCAAGAACCCGGACATGAAAGAGTAACCAAAAAGGATCTAGAACGAATCTACTCCATAATCCGAGAGAACGAAATCAAAGCCAGCTCTCGGAAACCAAACTGCACCATCACAAGCTCTCAGTACAAAGAAAGCCCTCACAATCCCACACACAGAAGGAATCCGAGCCCCAATACACCAGAGAGGAGAACCATCAAACCCCCCCAAAAAAAGAAGCCTCACATACTCACTGAAGAAAGGTGTCTCAACCACATGTCATCCGAGAAGTGAATCGTCATACCTCCCCTTCACTCTCCGGTCCGAGAGAACCGAATCAGTACCGGCTCTTGGATACACAATGTTGAGTCTCCGAATCATAATTGTGGGAAGTCCAAGCGCCCCACACAGGAAGATGAACGAACTAAATCAAAGCATAAATCCAAAAGAAATATGGCGGGCAAGCCACCCCGTGGCTACCAAAAGGAGCTATGCCGAGGTATGGGGCCAGCGGTGGGTATGCGTAGTCCTCATGAGGGCATGACACACATATAGTCATGCCGCCACACATGAGGTGACTGCTATACTCCCTGAGGAAACACCCCCCCGAGTATACACCGCCCAGCCAATACCAATACCAACACAACACAACACAACACAACACAACACAACACAACACAACACAACACAACACAACACAACACAACACAACACAACACAACACAACACAACACAACACAACACAACACAACACAACACAACACAACACAACACAACACAACACAACACAACACAACACAACACAACACAACACAACACACACAACACAACACAACACAACACAACACAACACAACACACCACAACACAACACAACACAACACAACACAACACAGCACAACACAGCACAGCACAGCACAGCACAGCACAGCACAGCACAGCACAGCACAGCACAGCACAGCACAGCACAGCACAGCACAGCACAGCACAGCACAGCACAGCACAGCACAGCACAGCACAGCACAGCACAGCACAGCACAGCACAGCACAGCACAGCACAGCACAGCACAGCACAGCACAGCACAGCACAGCACAGCACAGCACAGCACAGCACAGCACAGCACAGCACAGCACAGCACAGCACAGCACAGCACAGCACAGCACAGCACAGCACAGCACAGCACAGCACAGCACAAGCACAAGCACAAGCACAAGCACAAGCACAAGCACAAGCACAAGCACAAGCACAAGCACAGCACAGCACAGCACAGCACATCACAGCACAGCACAACACAACACAACACAGCACAGCACAGCACAGCACAGCACAGCACAGCACAGCACAGCACAGCACAGCACAGCACAGCACAGCACAGCACAGCACAGCACAGCACAGCACAGCACAGCACAGCACAGCACAGCACAGCACAGCACAGCACAGCACAGCACAACACAACACAACACAACACAACACAACACAACACAACACAACACAACACAACACAACACAACACAACACAACACAACACAACACAACACAACACAACACAACACAACACAACACAACACAACACAACACAACACAACACAACACAACACAACACAACACAACACAACACAACACAGCGCAAGATTCATTGCATTACCCCCAGGTGTGGGCACAGTGGGCACCAAGACGGCACGATGAACACCGTGGCCATAGTTGGGATCCCCAGGCAAGCAGTGTCTTGTGTCTGGCACTTCTTCCTTCTCTTCTGAGCTGGTCTTGGAATTAATCTGCTTCTTAGCGATTATTGGATATCGATAGTCCATTGACGGTGTCTGGGAGTCCTCATCCACGATGCCAATGACAGAACTCTGCTCGCATAGCTGCGCCGTTTTGCATCAATGTGTGAGACTTGGAGTGCTGGATGTTTGAAATTGCCGATGCTCTCACGGCGGTCAGCGCAGAGGTGACAACAACATCGCATTCATAAGTACATGGGAGTACAGTTCATGCATCGGCCTCACCAATCAGCCCAAACCTTACAGTCTTCCCACAATGCCGCGCATTGTTTGCCTTCTGTTGTCATGAATATGGACTATGTTGAAGAGTTCAATTTCGTTCATATTACTGCAGCACATATTTGTGCTGCGCAAGTGTAACGGAGGCCCAGACCACACCTGCTTCCGGTGAACATCAACACAGTTCTCTGCTAACTCCCCATAAGTAATGCGGCTTTGCTATGTTGTCGCTGGGAATTGAGGGTTCCCCCACTTCGCTGTGCACATGCGCTTGGGGGGAGTTGGAGTACAGTGCTCCGAAATGTCTGTTATGATGTACAAGATCCTGCGTCAAGGTGTGGCCTTCTACAAACAACACCAGGCGTTGTTTCTGCCTTGGTGCTTCTGTCGTTGTCTGCACAACGATCCCTCCCCTGCATCACGCTCATCAAGTTCCCATATAGTATAGTTTATAATAGGAAGGCTCAAGCTTGTTCCCCAAGTCGGGCATCCCATTGAGTGGGCCCTGCAGCATAGGCTCAAGACTTGCCCTCAGGTGAGGCCGCGATTGAAGGGCAAATTGGCACAGCGGGCGCATGGCGCGCGGTGGTGCCTCTCTGGCTTTAAGTGAGGGCTGTGCCCGACTTTGCTGCTTTTGGGGCTGGGACTCCGCTGTTTGAGTGAGAGACTTGCGATTTTCGATCTGCCTTCGCCCGAAATTGTCCCTGTTTTTGTCGTGAGCTTTCTGCAGCGCTGTGGGCCTCCCCTCTGTAAGTCACATGATGAAAGGAATCCCTGGATTGCCTCACCTCGTGTCAGGGTGCAAGGAACTTCCAGACGGAGCGAAGGCATGGCCTGAAGTCACTTGATACTTAGGCTGGCACGCAGGCAGTGTGTCCTCACCAAAAAGTGGCTGATAGAAAATGGCATGAGATGGCTGCTGCAGACAACAGGAGCTCAGGACATCTCACACAAACAAAGCCGGATAAGGAAAAAGCAAGAAATTGGCGGCCATCAAGCTGAATTGTGGTCTGAAATGTGGGAAAGGAGGAAGGGGAAACTCCT
The DNA here is from genome assembly GCA_964036045.1 of Eutreptiella sp. 'Long Island Sound 2002'. NCBI lineage: Eukaryota > Euglenozoa > Euglenophyceae > Eutreptiales > Eutreptiaceae > Eutreptiella > Eutreptiella sp. 'Long Island Sound 2002'. The sequence goes on from OZ038394.1 coordinate 49,073,910, forward strand.
CAGGGGTGAGGAGGTAGGGCAGAGTGGGCCCAATGCAGGCACAAGGACAGTGGAACAAAGTGAAGTGGGGTGGCATAGGTGTGATGGGGGGAAACAGGGGGAATGTGGTGTGAGCTGAAGTCATCAGATGCCCTCACTGGTCACCAAAATTCGAATGTTCCACATCATTCTATGTGAAACATTGCTGCATTATCCCCCTCCCCCCCCGCCCTGCCCCACACCCCAACCCCACCCCCCCTTGCACAAGATGGGACACGTGGGGTGGTTGACAGACGGCATTTTCTCATGTGTACGCATGCCAGGTGATGATTCTGTTACCCCATCATCTTCTTGCATGCTTTTCGCCTCCAGAGGCATGGCAATTGTAACTGCAATCAAGTGCCACCATCATGATGATCCCATCTGCATGAATAGTTATGCACATGTAGTATGTCCTTCTTCTCAAGGGATTGGTCGCACTGGGGTAGGTATCCGCGGTATTCTATGCCAAGGTATGGGGGCGCCTGAAGCGCAGTGTGCGCGCAGTGCAACTATTTGGGCGTCTGGCCGTAGTAGAAAGCCATACTTTGTGGTACTTTGGGCTGTTTGTTTGTTTGGTTTGTTTGGTAGTAGGTTTTGATGCATTGGGGATATGGCATTTTTGGATGTTCACCCTGTTTCACCCATGTCTACCTTTTTGCACACGTTTTTTACCCATTTCCACCACACCTACTCTTTTTCTCGGTTGATTGATATGGTGATACACATTCAGGGTGCCTGCTACAGGACATCATACTTCCCTCCTCATTTCTCAGGCCCACTTTCTCCATGGATCTCAGTATTGGGGATAGGGTGTTCTAAACCCGCTCCAATGGCCTGCGACCTCCTGCCACGGTGGTTGGGACGGCTGAAGACGGACTCCTCCACTTGGAATACTACCAAGATGGGTTGAGAGTGGTGAATCGGCAATGCAAGATGGAGTCCATCTCCTTTGCCATCCCAAGTTCAGATTAGCCACCTCACTGCCCTCCATCTTCACCGCCCAACACACAGTAAAGTTCCCCCCCAACGGACCCTGGTCCTTCACCACTGCCACAAGAACCGGGAAGGTCCCCCTCAAGGTCCCCTCCAGTCCAGTTTGGGTCGCCTAATTCTAAGGGTGTTTCCAAGGGGCGTGCCTGGGGGCTCTTCTGGGGGAACATAGTCTAAAAGTAGAGCGCAGTGCGCGCGCAGTGCAAGGATTCCCCCATGGTCTCCCTTGCCACTTGTTGTGTGACCTTCACACATGTCTTCATGCAGAACAACGTGATTTTGTTTTCTGTTCTGGCCGGCCTTGTGTCAGTAGACATCCAGATGGATGGACATTGATGCGCCAAAGTGCACCTCCTTTGGCTCACGTCACTTTGCACTTAGTTCTCATTGGGGGTGGGGACACGGTCCAAAACGACCAAATCCACGCACAGCGTGCGATCAGCACACGCTGCGCCCCATATTGTGCTGTATTATATTGCGGTATGGACGATGGCATGCCTGTGTCGTGCTATGTTGTATTGTGTGCAAACAGTTGTACAGAGTGAGCTTGGCGGGCACCCCTAAGTAGTGGTCGCCTTCAAGAGTCTGTTGCGTTCCTTGCCTTCTCTTATGCTATCTGCCTCAGGACATCACGAGGAGGGGTGCAATACCCAACAGCCCAAGGCATACGCTCCTTAATGTGCATGCCTTCCTTGTTGCATTCCTTGCCCAAGCCCCCAGGGTATATGCCTTGTTGTGTTTTGTATTGCTATGTGCTTGGGCAGTGCATACCAGATCACATCTTTGGTTTCAAGGTTTACACTTTTGCGTCTAACTTCTCAAGTGGCCAACTTCTCAAGTGGCCAAAACCCCAATCGCGAGTCTTATTCAGCAAATTGCAGGTCCAGAGTATTTTGGCAGCATCAGGGCTTTGGGGTTTTTTCCCCCACCAGAACACCCCAAGTGGAAGGGGGCTGGTGTACAGAATGGGCTGGGGATAGATCAAAGGAGGGCTACAGTGCTTTGCTGAGCATATCATGGGGGGCTGAGTATGCGGAGGTGTTAATTGGAGACTTGGGGCCATTTTCGTTCAGCAGGCACCATGTCTCACCTGCGGCATGGTAGCCTGTGAAGCCAGGATGACAAGAGTTACACCCACACCCACATAGTACATGTCCCCATGGGCATACAACCAACAATTAAGAAAGGGTAGAAGCGCGCAATCACTCATTTGCAATCGAATGAAATGGGTTTGTTGGTTTGTTTTGAGAAGACTGGGAGGGTCGTTCTGAAAATTTCCTTACATACACACACCACATGCACTGTAAGTGGTGCATGTTGTGGGTTGGGCTTTGCCTTTCTGCAGCATTCAACCTGAACCAGGACCCACTATTTGCAGGAGTGTCAGCAGAGGATTGTCTGCAAGGTAGGACCACGGTTTAGGACTGGTTCCCCATGCTTTTCCTTTCTTTCGCCTTTATTTTTTTTGAAACTAATTACCCACCTGTCAGAGGTATACACAGCTACCATCAGTCAACTCCAACCGCGAGTGATTGCAACTCCAACTGCTGGTGCCAGCTGCACGGTGTTGCTCAACTGGTTCTGTACTGTGCTTGTGCATCAGACGGCAGCAATTTTCTTTCAGTTCCGAATCCTGCCCTGGGGCTTGCAGTCCCTGCGGTTGGTGGCTGGAGTTCTGACCTCTGGTGGGCTTCTGCACGATTCCAGCCATGCTTGTGGCCCTTCTTCTACTGCAGGAGTAGCGGAACTCCAAGCATCAATGGAAAAGGTTACGAGGGATATCCCCATTGCACACATCCACATGAAGGGGGGAAGGTTGCACAATTTGTGTCTGACAGAGTGGTTGGAGGGCAACCAACGGCGGTTGGAGGGTAATTGACGGCAGTTGGACAGGAACCAACGGCGTTTGGCAGGCACCAAGCCCCCCCCCCCCCCCCTCCTTAAGGACCGCAACCACCAATTTATAAAGTGCTCCATCTTTGGCAGGGATGGGTCCCTGACATTCCCTTCATTCCTCACTTTTTGCCCCATCCATTCGCAGGTCAATTTGGTTGCTGGTTGTCAAAGTCCACCCTGATCCGGAAGAAAGCGTCGGGTGCGCTGTGTGTCCACTATTGTCAACCGTTACCCCACGGCCCCATACCACTGCACAATTGCACCATGCCCGGCCAAGTGCCATGGATTGCTGCATGGCTGTTGCTGATTGTTGCCGTTGACCATGTCTCAGCCCCCAGCAAATTGCACAGGTCACTCTGCAACAAAGCATTCGGCCACAACCCATCCAAAGCCGACTGGATGTTGAGCAGTCCAACTATTCCATTACACATCACATCGCAGACATTTCGGGACAGAAGTGAAATCAGAGATTAGAGAATTCCAGGACCTCTTCAACTCGTATACCCTGCTGACCCTCATGACCCTACCTCTTTCTGTTCCCCCTTGACAGGCCATCAAACAGTCTGCTTTTGAAGAGCAGTGGGTGAGGGGGTGGGGCATGTATTTCTATCCCTCGTTGTTGCTGCTGTCAGGTGGGCCTTTGCATGACTTTGGTGTTCTCTTGCGTGGCACTTTGGCTTTGGTGGCTCGTTGGCTTGGGTACCCATTCCCTGCTCACTGCTGCCCCTCTCAACTTGCTTCACACAGTTCGGGTCTGCAGACACTTTCCACATGTTGCCTCCATGTCCACATGCAACCTTCCGTGGTAGATGAGGCATGTCCGGCGCGATCCATGGATCTGACGTGCTGGGCAACGCTTGCCCATGCCGTATTGTGAGTTTCGTGGGCGATGCATGTGGGGCTGGGCAACAGGAGGAGTGGACAGCCCTCGAAAGCCTGCAGGGTTTGCCAGACCAACACCTTCATTCATAAAGTGGGGGCGTTTGGCACAAAGGCGTTGTTGATGTGTATTGTTTCAGTGGTGCTAAGCCGAAAGGCCTGGCTTGCAAACACCAAAAGAGCCACCCTGTCACACTTACGCGCTCTGCTTGCTCTGGACCGCATGGTTCATGTTTCCATGCTGCAGAGCCATTTTGATTTTTTCACATGCCATGCATTGTTTGGTGTGGAATGGAATTGCTTTTTTGGGGGGGGCTGTTTAGGTTTGCACTGCTGAGGCAGTAGTGCAGCACAGACAGTTGAGTAAATGCCGTTGCAAGGGTTGAAATCAGCCGAGGAAGAATGGAGTGGCTGCAAACATGGGCAGGCAACAGGTGCGCAACCATCTGCTGTGGATTGGAATTTAAAGAGCAAAACTAGATTTATCCATCGGGTTTTAATTTTCTTTGGGTTTTCTGAATTCCCTGTTGCATGTTGAAGACAATCAAGTTGGGCGGTAAAGACAAACAAGTTGGGCGGTAGGATCTCTTTTTACCACTCATCACAAACTGGGAAAAATGGGGAAAATGGGGGGAGAAATCACCTTGAAGAGAGGTTGTTAGATCAAGCGCAGGCGCGGGCGTCGTATACCCCCCCTTTTTGGGGGTCATTCGCGTAGCATACCCCAAGGCATGATATTTGATGTCCAACCCCTTGTAAAATCATTATTTTGCCCAATAAGACGATCCCCCAATGGATTTTTTAATTCTGAGGCTCGCCGACCCCCAAATATACAGATGTGGATTTCACTGTGCCTGCGAGGTGGGGAAGGGATGCACAACCATTAAACTGGATAACAATTTTTTGAGGGGGGATTGGGGGGTCAAAAGTTTATGCTCAGAAGGATTCAAGCAGTCGGGAGAACAGGTGCTGTCAGAACAAGCAGTGGTCGAATGGTAATGCAGCCGACCGCAGACTTGTAGGTTGGCGGTTCGATTCCCGGCCGGCGGACCGTCGTCGGCCGTGGTGAGGCGACCGGGGTTCGAACCGCTTACACGTCTGCCGTTGGCTGCTTTACCACTCAACCACTGTTTGTTCTGGCGTAAAAAGTCTCCCCACTGCTTGAAGCCGAGTCTGCCACTGAAAAAAAGACCCAAACTGTGTGTTTCTGTCTGCCTGCCTGCTTGCCCGACTGACTGCCTGACTGACTGCTGGCCTGACTAACTGACTGATTGGCTGACTGTCAGCCTCTCTTCGAGGTGCACTGCCGAAGGCAATAGAAATGGGGAATTTTAGGGCAATTAGCTACATTCTTGCCTATTCTGACCATACTGCACCCCACAACCCCGTGTTTGCAGCACAGGCACAAGAAAACTGCATCAGAATTTGGGCATCATCTGGGAAGGGTTGTGCTGCCCCTGGAATTCCGTCAGCCACTCAATCTCGCCCATGCCACCAGCCCTCAAGGCAATGCGCGCCCATAGGTTGGCGAGTGGTGACCCTCATCCACTGGGCGATGTGCTCTTTTTGCAGTGCTCCGGTGCGGACAATAGCGGTAGGGATGGCACGGTGTCCCGGACTGCCACCCTGGCTCGTTGGGCTCGGAACTGCTGAATCTTGTGGGCTTGGGCTTCGACCTTCTCTTCAGGGGAAATCACAGCAGGCTATCTTGAGTCTCCTCTTGGTTGGGGAGGAGGTGGTGGTCGACTGTCCATGGTGGTCACACAAAAACAAGAAAGCCGCCTAAAGTATAGACACAAAAAAAAGTCGAAGCGAGGTTCAACTAGTGTTTCACCCCACACCCACCCCCCAAGCCATCCAAGGCCTAGATTGCGGTTACCTTGTCCATGTGTATGGTCCAATACAAATTTTGTGCACGGCGTGTGTACAACGTGCAATACGCCCCTAGTAGCACACATAATTGCAATTTTGATGTCACATGTTGATGAATTGGTCCCTGTCATGCAAGTAGATCAGCGATGCTTGTTCGGGATGCAAGGGGGCGTGCTGTGCGCTGTGCGAAAAGTTGGCTGTTCTCCACCACCGGGAGTTCGGTAAGTTCAGAAGATTGAAAGGACGTCATTGAATGGCTGCTGCAGTGGACGGGGCTATAGGGGGCAGAATTTAGGTCCCTGGGACCCATGGCAAGCATCAAATGTTTGAATTTTTGAGTTTTGAATTGATTGTGCATGATTTCGCAGGTGGGTGGTGTTCAGGGTTGGTACCTGGATAATCACCGCAATGATTGGCGCCGTGCGCGCGCTGTGCCCGCACTATGCGAAAACGCCCCCCAAGAAAAGAGAAGGCGGCGTAGGAGGTCGGCTTCATAGGATGAATGTGTTTGTGCTAAGCTTTGTCTGTGCCTTTTGCATATGGCAATGTTGGTTTGTACATTTGCTAATGGCTGTGCTGCCCTACCATTGGGGGAACGTTAGCGCGCCGGGCGCGCGCCGGGCATCTTTTTGGACCCGTGCCCCTCTAGTGGCCTTTTAGGGGGTGCACTAAGGGGGCGCACTTAGCGTAGTGGACCTATTTGGGCGCTTGGCTGTACTAGAAACCCACACTTTGAGATACTAGGAGCATCATGGTGACCCCTAGCGTAGGTTTTGACTTCTGATTTTGTCCCCTTTGTTGGGGACCCCCAAGAATGCAGGGGTGACCTAGCATTTCCGGCCTCTTTTGGGCCCCAACCTTCCGGTGCTATTGAGGAAACCGGGACAATCTTTGAATCCACGCTTTGTTGCGTGGGGCATCATGGTGACCCCTAGCGTAGGTTTTGACTTCTGATTTGTCCCCTTTGTCGGGGACCCCTGAGAATGCAGGGGTGACGTAGCACGTTGACAGCCCGCCAACAATGTTACAATGATGTGCATGGGTGGTACAGGGCACGCATTGAGCAGCTGTTTGCTCGGTTGTTGCATTGGGGTTTGGTTAGGAACATCTGGTGTGGCGGCCCTAATGAGTTGCACCAGTCCGTCCGCATTTTGTTGCATTTCACACAGTTTTGCATCCGGAGGCAAGTCCGTCACCCCCCCCCCCCCTACGGACCATGGGAGCATGTCCCGCCTCAGGTTCGGACTGACCAAAGCAACTCGGCCGCCACGCAAGATGAGGCAGAGGATGAGGCGGAAGTGTGTGTGTTGTGTTGCCAACGGCGCTCCACCGTCGCAGTTTGTGATGAGTGTAAGGAGCACTATTGTAATGAATGTATTGACACCCACACTTGTGGGACCAATGTTGTTTGTTAAGTACACTACAAATGACATTTGGAGTGGTTGAATTCACAGATATTGCTTTATTATGCACCGTGCTTTGTAGGGAAGGTGTGCAGTGCAATGTGGTCTACTTGGGGGGCTTCTCCATGAGAGGGTAAACCTGGGGCTGAAGTCGGGATAGTTAATAGAAAAGTAGCGCGCCGGGCGCGCACCGGGCAAACATTCCCCCATTCCATGTTGCTTGCACATTGGGTCAATACCAAGACATAGGGGGAGCGTCAGAGCGCTCGGTCTCTTTGCAGGCCACTTTTTTGATACGGAGCCCTACTTCACACCTTTTGCCTTGGTTATGTAGCCATATTAATTTCTCTCCACCATGAAGACCGTGAGAAGGCAGGGGTTCTATAGCCATATTGATCTCTCCCTACCATGGGACCCCGAGAAGGGAGGTTTTATGTAGCCATATTGATTCCTCCCACCATGGGGACCATGAGAAGGTAGGGGTGACGTAGCCATATTGATCTCTCCCCACCCTGGTACCCTGGGAGGGCAGGGTTGATGTAGCCATATTGATTGCTGTAGCCATTCTCCCCCATTTGGTGCCCCCGAGAGGGCAGGGGTTAGGGGAATGATGTGCACACAGTGCAAACTTCTGTACGTTGGCAACTACTTGAACCCTAGTTATGGCCCTTTTTCACAAGCTTGTTGTCCCATAACAGATTTTTTTACGCTTCTTGTGCATTGAGGATGTGGCACATTTGAATTGCCACCCATTTTCACCCATTTTCACCCATTTCAGCCAATTTTCACCATTTTTCTTGTGTGTTCTTTCTTATAGGTGTATGGTGGATTTTGATGATGGGGAATCACCAGCGTTTGTGTACATTCACATTGCAACAAATTGGCAAGTGGGTTGTTACACACTCTTAAGCGGATTCCAACCTTCATGGCCATTGCCTTGCTATCTCTAGGAAACAATGTCCTTTGTGGCTTCTGCTTATGAGCTAGCACTTGAACCCTTCATCCGCACTCTCGAATCCGAAGTTTTCCATAAAAACTGAGGTTTTGGGAGGGGGGGGGGTACAGTGGCAGTAGCAGTGGCAGAGACTGAGGCTGACCGCCCCCCCCCCCCCTGTGCTTCCCAGTTGATGCTTTTCTTCTGACTGTGCTTTCGGGGGGACTACTACCATGCCGGGGGATACATCGAATGGGTCATCGGACGCGGCTGGTGGGGAGAGCCGGGGGGCAAAGCGGGCCAGGCTGGCTTTCAACCGGGACGACATGGACCTGGACCCCGTCAAGACCCCCGAGTACGCACGCTGGGAGCGGTGGCGAGATCACGCTGCGGCTACCGCGTACGGGTTCCTGGACAGCGCGGATGCCGGCATCATGGCTGCCCGGTACCAGGAGCGGCTGATGGAGGATGGCCTATCCGTGGCGGGCGTTGATCGAGCGGTGGAGTGGGCCGGCGGCGGGCTGGACGCCCCGACGGCCCTCATATACATGGCCCTCTTTGAGCGATCCACGGACCTGCGGCTCGACGTCGAGGCGGCTGCTTGGAAGGCGGTGCCGCAGCCCAGCCCGCCTGCCCGGGAGCAGGCAGAGGAGACGCCGAAAGACCAGCCGCGGGAGCCGCAGGAGTCCCCGGAGCAGGCGGAGATACGACGGCTGGAGGCTCGCATCCGGGAGCTCCAGCTACCAAAGGTTCCACCCCTATCCGAGGGAGAGCTAGCCATGATAACCGCGGGGCAACTTCCCTGGCTCTGGCAGCAGGAACTCGTCCAGGCCTTGAGCACCTGGCTCAAAGCGGAAGACCCCGTTGGGAGGGGCAATGCGGTTGTGGAAACGGTGTGGAAGGTGGTCTACAGGGACTGCCAGCCTACGCCCACCCACCCTGATGGGGCGGCGGCGCGGCCAGCGCCACAGGGGTGGTACGCCCAGGCCCAGCAGCCTGCGCCGAGTCAGACCCAGGCGCAGACCCAGGCGCAGACCCAGACTCAGGCGCCGGCTCGGGCGCAGGCCCCGGCCCCTGCCCCCCCTGGGGCATGCTTCCGCTGTGGCTTGCACGGACACTGGGCCAGGGACTGTGCCAGTGGTACCCAGGGGCGGGCCCCCTCAGTCGCCGGTTCCGTCGCGGGCTCGTACCGGGGGGGTTCAGTACCGTGGGTAGCCAGAGCCTGTACACAGCGCACAGCACGGGCCGCACCTATGACGCGACTGGACCCCCCCCGTACCCATGTTTTCGGTGTGGCCGCAACCACCGGGCCGTGGGCGGGCCGTGCCCGGCGCCGCCTGCCCAGGCCCCCCCGCCCTTTCCGGCCGGGCCGGCCCCAGCGCCGGCCAGCTGCTGAAGAACCTGGCGCCAGCGCCACGGATGGGCCCGCCGGCGAGGGGGGCGCCAATGACGAAGGGGGCGGGGCACTCGACCTCCGATACGCGGGGTCGGCAGTGGACAGCCTATGGTGGGGCAACTACATGGGGGAGCCCCTCGCGCTGGCCGTCCGGCGGTGGTCCCTTGGAACCGTGGAGCGGTGGACAGCAATCCTCAGGGATGTGGGCCGATTCGCGGCGCACTGGGCCCGAGCTGGACGCGGCGGGGGCACTGTCCCAGTACCTCGTCCGACGCGCCGCCATGGGCCAGCAGCCTGGGACGCTACGAGGCGTCATATCAGCCCTTCGCCTGGCGGAGAAGCTGGGATGCATACGGCCCACGGTGCGGCCCGTGCACTGGCTCATGGCACGAGGTGCCGCCACCACCACTGCCGCGCCACGACCCACCCAAGTATGGGCCGAGCTGGTCACCCTCCGGCTCATGGCCCGGAGCATCAGGACCACCCTCGACTGGTTCTGCCTGGGCCTTGCCGTCATCTCCTTCGCCACTCTCCTCAGGGTTGGTGAAGCAGCCAGCGTACGGCCCGTGGACTTGCGAAAGCGGTGCGTGCTGGGGTTCTTCGACGACAAGAAGGACGACGACTGGGTCACGGTACGGCTGGGAGCGTGGCCCGAAGCATGGCGCGCGGCGATGGCAGCCCACCCGTGGGTGTCCAGCAGGCCCGCGTCAGTGCCGCTTATGGCTGCCGCGTTCGACCTCCAAGCGGCGATCCATGGCTTGCTGGCTGCCACGGGGTGGGAATCCATGGGGTGGCACGCGTGGAGACGCGGAGGAGCTGCGGCCATGCGGGCGTTCGGGGCCGCCGTCGCCAGCATCGCGGTGGCTGGCCGATGGGACAACGAAGCGGAGGCGCACAGGTATGCCAGCGCGCCCCCTGGATGGGAGTTCTTCCTGCCCGACAATGTGCCCTGGCCAACGCCGGGATTTGGGGTCGAGATCCGGCCGGTCCACGCGTACCAGCTCTGGGCGCTCGGCACGCTTGGGCCCCGCGGCCCCGACGGGACGGGCGCCGCCCCTGCCCCACCCGATGTCCGCGCTGGGAACCATGGCGGCCAAGGGACCGGCCTGCGTGGCGATTCCGACATGCAGGAGACCATCGTACTGGGCTCCTCCAGTGACGAGTCGCCCGGCACGGTGGCACGCAGGGCCGCCAGACACCCCCGCGAAGGCCAGCGCAAGGCCTACGTGCACCGAACCGTGGCCCGCGGCCGGTCGGCACCCGCAGCGCGGGCACCGCGGGCTCCGCCCGCCCCAAAGCCCCGGGCCAAGCAGGCCGCACATGGAGCGACCGACCGCCGAACCGCAGCCCCCCGTTCCGCGGCTGTGCCCCGGGTCACGCCAGCAAGGGCGAGCACCAGAGGCACCCAGGCACCCGGCGGGGCGCCGGCGAGACGGCGCAGCGGAGCGGCTGGGGATGCAGCTGGCGGTTGCCCGGTGCGCCAGGTGCGGCCTCGACTGGAACGACCACCTGGAGGCGGCGGCGCGCCACATGGGGCGCAGCCTGAAGGCCCCTGCTGACAATGTCCTGCCCCTCTTGCAGGCGTGGTGGGCGGAGTCCATCAAGTGGGCTGTGGATCGCCCAGCGTGGAAGGAGAGGGCAGCGGCCGCGGACTTGGCGCTGGTGGAGGAGGCACTGCACCTCCTGGCGGGGGGCGAGATCCCGCTCGATGGGGGCTCCTCGACCCGCCTGAACGACCAGTCGCGCGTCACTGTGGAGCTCGCGGCGCGTGGGCTGGGGGACGCGGGGCGCGTACAAGTCCCGCCGCACGTCTGGAAGGACTGGGCTGACCCCGAGTTTGGTAGGGCGGGGGGGCGTGTCCATCCCCTCCCCCCCTCCCGCTGCCCACGGGTGGCAGCCCTCCTCTCCACCCTCGCGTCCCAGGGCCTGGTCAGCGTGGTGGGGGGGGATGCGAATGCGGAGGTTTTCGTCAAGTGGAAATCAGAGCGCAAATGCGCCCTGATTGTAAACATGAAGATGTTCAACCGGGGATGCAAGTACAAGGCCCGCCCCTTCAAGCTGCCGTCGCTGGAGGGCCTGGCCATCCTCCTCAGGGACCTGGGGGGAAGGGTTGGTGGGACAGGGGGGGGGGGGGGCTGTGGGGCACCAAGCTGGACATAGCTAACTGCTATTGGAGTGTGGAGCTCCCCCCCCCCCCCTGGCAAACACCATCCGGGTGGCGGCCCAGGGGCACACGTATGCTTTTCTGCGGGTGCCTTTTGGCTGGCACCAGGCGCCTGGGCTGGTCCAGGCCCTTATTTCCGACCTGCTGCGGGACCTGGGGAAGGGGGGGGTGGTGGTGGTACAGTACCTGGATGACATCCTTTTCGTCGGTTATGATCCGGGGGAGGTGGCCACTGTCACCGACAGTGCGGCACGCCTCCTACGACAGGCGGGCTTCCTCATCAGTGAGAAGTCCGTCTTCACGCCGCAGCGCTCCTTGCGGTGGATGGGCAAGGATGTGGACCTTGCAGGGTGCAGGGTGGCGCCGGCGGCATCGGCGGTGGCGGCGGTGGTGGCGGCATGGGTGAAGCTGGCCCTCAGGCCATACACCTATGTCGCCCTGAGGCGGCTACTAGGGAAGATAGGGTGGTTGGGTCGCCCAGGGAACCTGGGGGGGTGCTTTCTGGCGGGTGCCCGGTCATGGCTGCGCTGGGGCCCGCGCTGGGCCTGGCGCACACCGGCGGCAGTGGTGCGCGGTCTCTGCGAAGCCATAGCCCAGTGCTACCGGGGCTGGGAGCCGGACACTACCGCAGGGGGGCCAGCAGTGCGCGTGTTTGTGGACGCGGCCAGGTGTGCCCTTACCACGGGGAATGACCCCTCCTACTGCGTCGGCTCCTGGGGACCGGGGGGGGCGGATCAGTCGCTGTGCCCCGCGTGGGTGACCACGCAGCAGGCGGCTGAGCTGTGGGGGACGCTGGTGGCGCTGGACGATGCGCAGGCGCGACGAGCGCGGCGCCTGGTGCTCGTGGGGGACAGCATGGGGGCGCTGGCCCAGCTCATTTGGGGGAGGGCGGGGGCAGGCAAGGTCCAGCAGCAGCGCATACTGCGGAGGATAGCCCACCGCCTCCGCTGGACGGGGCTGCAGCTGACCCTCTGCTGGGTACAGTCCGCACTAAATCCAGCGGACTCCATCAGCCGAGCATGGGACGGGAGGGGGGGCAGGGCAGCAGTGATCGAGGCGGCGGCAAAAGAGCGCCTGTGGGTGAGCTCGCCGCAATGGGCAGCGTGGGGGGCTATTGCAGACCGCGACAAGGCGGTGCGACCGTGCACGGTCCCCCTTCCTGTCTGGTTGGGGGGATGACAGTCAAAATTTTTATCCCAGGGGGCCTGCAAATACAGTAGCTGACCATGTCCAGTGCGCAGTGCAGAGGGGTGCAGGGCAGTGCAGGGCGGTGCAGGGCAGGGCGTGCACATGCCAAAACCGAAGTTTTCCATAAAAACCGAGGTTTTGGGAGGGGGGGGGGCTACAGTGGCAGTGGCAGTGGCAGAGACTGAGGCTGACCCCCCCCCCCCCCTGTGCTTCCCAGTTGATGCTTTTCTTCTGACTGTGCTTTCGGGGGGACTACTCGCCCGGGAGGTGCTGTACTACGCACTATGTGGCGCTATAAGCGCGGCCAAAGGCCATCATCGTGCCCCCAGGGGGCCTGCAAATACAGTAGCTGACCATGTCCAGTGCGCAGTGCAGAGGGGTGCGGGGCAGTGCAGGGCGGTGCAGGGCAGGGCGTGCACATGCCAAAACATGGCGAATTAGTAGCATGGCTTATCAGTAACGGCCCACATAGTGCTGCATTTTGCTACAAGTTGGGCCCCAATCGGGTCAAGGTAGAATGCCTATGTCCCTGGAAAGCTGCCGCCATCTTCCAACACACTCACGCAATAGCAAATTGCGCTTGGCCACGGCCACCAACCACCATGGATATGAAGACCCTTGTGACATTGCATAAATGCAGGGTGGTTTCCTCCCTTCCTCCCTCGCTAGGTTTCATTGTGTGGGCACTGCACGGCAGTGCAACAATTTTCCCTAGGTGGCCACTTCAAATTGTGTGTGTGTGTGTGTGTGTGTGACGGCTAGACGATCTGCCGATGGATGCCCGCTGGGCAGACCAGCGGATGATGGCTCTAGCGCTCCATGATATGACATGACATGACATGACATGCATAGCAGTATGCCTCTACCTATACGCCATCAAGCACCTGGGGGATCTAAGGTCACTCTACGACAACGCCGTCGGCGCAAAACCTACCACACCGTAATGACTACGCACATACGAGACCAGATACACATCACACGTACACACCACATGTGGCGGCAACACGTTTCCCACACGACAGAGGCTTACTACGCTGCAAAATGAGTTGCCTTCACCCTCTACATTGAAAGTGCAGCAATAGTAGGACTGCACAAATGGTAGCAGAGACACCTGCATAGGCTACGTGAATATACAGACACGCGCCGGAGCAACACACAACATATACTCTGCCACGCATTGCACAGGGCCCACCACCAAAGGCTTGAAACACTCGCTGGCTAGGCGATGCGCAAACTATAGAACACAGAAACACGACGTATACGGCAACAACTGTATCTGCGCCGGAAGAGACCAAGGGAGAATTGGCGTCCCACCTTGTGGGAGATCCCACTACTTCCACTACTGAAAAGGTACAAAGCGCACTGGGACCCTAATGAATGGGAGATCCACTGCACTAACGGCGACCCCGGAGACAAGAGGGACACAGGTCCAACCACGCATTCACTACATTGCAGCCACCAACAACCGTCGTACTTCTGCTGTGATCCAACATGACTATGTCAACAAGGAAACCATGGGGGACCAGCCATGAGCTGAATCCTGTATGCACACCCACGCTCTGCCGAAATTTGTACTTACATGCATTGGCGGCCCCGGCACATTCGGTTTTGCCAATTTGATCGCAAAAAAAAATGGATACCGGGACACTGTGCAGCTAAAGGCGAAACTGCTCCACCCCATACGGTGCAGCCACGCGACCGGCTCCCACATCTCCAGTGTTGCCGTACCCGTTCCCCGTAGACACCCCGTGAGAATCAGCACAAAGTGGCACTCGCCCGGACCCTAAACAAGGGATTCGCCTATAGGCGAATCACAGGATTCACCCCATAATACCACTCATATGCACTATCACTATAGAATCTTTTAAAGATTTTTGGGTTCTCAGGCCCGTCAGGCCAAGTAAAGAGATCCAGACCAAATGTCAACCATCAGCATGGAGTCCCTCACCTTCAAAGATTTCGTCTCCAAGGGCCAGTTCGAGGTCTACAAGAGCACCCTCCCCGCAGACCACTTGGCGAGAGCGGCAGTGGAAATCATGCAGCGCATCAGAGATGCGGGGGTGGACCATGACAAATGGCTGCAGGACCTCAAGGTGGCCTCTGGTTGGGACGAAGATCCACTCAAACTCCTCCACGCCATTGCTGGCTATGAGAGCTGCTGTCGATGCACAATTGAGGTCCAGACAGGGGAGTTCAAGGCGAAAAAGGAGACAGAGCTGGCAGTCAGCGACGAGATCAGGGCTCGCATCAAGTCGTTTTTGGAGTCGCAGTGGAGCACTTTTGTGAAGCTCTGCTCCAGTGCCGAAATCGCGAAGGCGGGAATGGAGGTGGCACAGCTGGCAGCCAAGCACCGCCTAACCATCCGAGAGTTTGCTGAGGACATCCCGGAGACCCGAAAGCCAGAAGACCCCGAATTCGTGCTAAAGGCAATGGGAGCGCTGGCCCTCTTCGACAACTTCAAGTGGATCATCATCCGGGAAGGCCACAAGCTGAATCTGGTAACGGCAGATGCATCGGATGTGGGAAAACCAAACGCATCTGTAGACCCGGAGGAGCAGGAGATCTCAAAACAGATGGAGGCGCTCAAAGTGAGACTGGAGCACAAGCGGAGAGCAAAAATCGTGAGACCCCTGACCCCTGCAGCGCTGGACGAGTTTGTTGATGCCCCGGGAAATGCCAAATGGATGCGTGAGACGACAGCTTCACTGAAGAAATTCCTGGAGTCCAACGAGGAGGAAAAAGGGGAGACGCTGGCAAAGGAGCTGTGGGAGGTGATGCTGGTCTCCAAGGACAACTATAAAGAGAAGTACCCCAGCGGGGGCCACAGTGTGACTGGTGGCTCACATAAGGGCACCGGGAAGCAACCACAATCCCGGGTTGCGCCGAGGTCTACCAAAGAGTTGGAAAGACTGGGAGCACGCCCATGGATTGAAGCGACCCGAAAAGGGAGATTCAGGTTCGCGGAGTTGGAGAACATCACCTACTACTGCACTGCGAGGGGCGACAACGCATATGAAGTGGCGAAGGGCCCCCCGGGGCCTTGTGGAGAATGTGGAGACAGCCACTGGATATGGGACTGCGAGAGTTGACTTCCCCCAGAAGGGGGGGGAGGGGGGGGCATGGCGGAGGACCGCCCAAACAGGTTCCTTTGGCATGAAGGAGAAGTGGAGGGGGAGAGCGAAGACGACGACATCCCCAGGGAATGGCCGGCATACCGACGGGCATATGCCGCATTGTGTCGAGCCCAGGCGGACAGCAAGGATGGGGTCCTGGAAAGCAACTGGCAAGTCCTCGCAAACTCGTGTAGCACGACATCACTGGGCACGTACAAGACAGGAATGTGACGACTCCGACAGACACATATGGCCCGGCCGGAGTGGGGACCATACAAGGTCGTGGAGCAAGTCGTGTGTGATGCCATTCGAGAGGGAAAAGGCAGCAGTTCGGTCAAAACAATCCTCAATGCGGCGGCCATGGCATACACCATGGGGGTGGTTAGCGAGCCGGTCCCAAAACGACTGTGGAAGGCATTCAAGGCAGCGCAGCGGCTGGAAGAGAAGTCAACACAGGAGTGGGGCAGTTTTGAGGCACTGCAGATCATGGCACACCAAGCGGATTCAGAGCTGGAGTGGTGTGTGGTGGGACTCGCGATACTTTCAACGCTGCTGGGCCTCAGAGTCGGCGAGGCGGCCAGCATCAGCTTCCACAGGCTGGGGGTTCTGGCAGGGACGGCAGAGTTCTATGACCGCAAAGTCCACAGGGCTTGGATTACCCGTACGGTTTCAGGAGTGGCCCTCAAATGTTTGCAGTTCTGCGCCTGGATTGCACAAAGATGCTGGAACCTCGACAAGTTCCAGCGACTGGTCTCTGAGGACAAACTGCAGCGTGTCATGGCGACCCTTTTGCGTGGATCAAAGTGGAAGGACCTCAGGTGGCATGCATGGAGGCGCTTGGGCCCAGCGACCATGTACAAGGCTGGGGGCAAGATCCCTAGCATCAAGGCGTGGTTCAGGTGGAGGAGCACAAGAACGGCAATGGCCTACATCAACTGCCCGCACCCAGGGCGCATCCGGCACCCATTCACAACGCCTACCCCCCCCAGTTACCTCAAGGGGAGGCCATGGATTGCGGGAACGGCAACCAGACGGTGTACGGAGTTCTGGGCCCCTGAGGCCTACGATATCCCTGAGGTGAGCACCCCAGAGAGCGACTCTGGAGATTCCACGTGCTCTGGATCATCCTCGGATAGCCCCTCACCTCGGAAGGCCGATGGCAGGAGGGGAAAGAGGAGACACAGTGCGTGAGGAGGCGAATGGCCGGACGGCCTGTGGGGTAGGGAGGGGGGGGGAGGTAAATCGAGACGGGCGTCACCCGACAACGAGGTGGGCAGGCAGCACAAGCCACGTAGTGAAGTGCCACGCCAGTGAAGGAGCAAGCATCAGTGTTGACTTTGTGTACTGTGTATGTGTGAGCTGTACCTGTCAGGAGGTTAGGGGGGAATCTGTGTTGGAGTCCGCCACCGTGCACAACAGCCCCCTTGCCATCCCATGTGGTGCCGCAGCAAGTTGACCTGGCACGGCTGGAACGGTGGGTACGGAAGTGCCACCAAAAGATCACGCACCATCTCGAGCCTGCACCGCGGCGACGCGGGCAACGACAAACTTGCAGCGAGAGCAGCCGGTCTTGATTAGGGTCGCTGCTAGTCGGCCCCCTAGGGATGGGGTGCCGCAATGTCACAAAACTGTGCAACACGGCATCCGAGAGCATTCTCCGGCAATGAAGACGGCAGGCACGGGTGAGTATGCTAGCCCGCAACAAGCAGCGGCCAACCGGCGTGTGATGAGGCTGCCGTCCTATACCGCAGACCCGGGAGCACCTAGAGGTCCGCCAGGGACTTCTCTAGAGGGTTTGCGTGTCTATGGTCGGCACATGGGGCACAAATGGCCTGTGCACCCCCCGTACAACCAACCGTGCCACTCGCACCTGCACTCGAGGTTATCTCCCCGCCTAAAACCATGTGGGCGAAATGGTGTAGAACAAGCCAAGGAGGTCGCAACTGTATCCCCTTACTGTTATGGGACAGTCAGCTGTGCGACCGGCCGGTGTAACCCACCTAGTTGAAGTCTTGGAGTTGCCACTGCCCCCCCCCCCCCCCCACGTTAGGTAGTCACCTCACCTTTACCCCATGGGTACCATGAGCGGGGCTTGATGCGCATGCCCAGTTCACTCAAGTAGCGGCACACGCCATTGACACGGACAATGCGTATAGTTGCCCACCCGAGAAAGGCGAGACATGCAAGTCTTTCCAGCCGATTGTGTCTTCAGTTTGAAAGCTTGGTTACAGCGAGGCAGCTTCCCCTATGCATGTGGATGCATTCCATACCCGTTTGGCAGTGAAAGATGCCCACGGAAATGCCCATTGTTGCCGGCTGGAACTTCACGGCATACCACCGGGGCTCACTGTACCGTGTTGGCGTGCTTTGGCGGTGTCCTACGCACAAGGCTTCGGTGTTGGGTTCGATGTGAGAAAACTACAGGCGTTTTGGGAGGCAATTGTTGGCATCGGCTTGGGCCCGATGACGGTGACGATGACCCTGCCAGACGACTATGGGACCCCTTTGCGTCTGTGACCCAGCTGGGTGAATGGCGAGCACCACTAGGTGAAGGACAGGAGGGGCCACATGGAGTACGAATGTAAGCATGGGAGTGACCTGACACGCACACTTGTTTTCCACTCAAGGAGAGACTCATGTCGTTCACATTGCATGCCAGAAGAGGGTGGGACGCTCATACCCCCACATGTGCAAGATCACTTGTTTGCACACATGTTACCTGTACTTGTGCATGACCGTTCATATGTATGCGATAGTTTCAATTTGAATGACTGCAGTCTGTCCTATATGTATCCGGGTATTTGTCTTTGGTCTGAAGGCATGGCTGCAGCTACGCAGCTTCCTCTGTAGCATCGGAAGGAGAAAGCAGCGTCCCCTTCATTTGTGAGGGGTAGGCCTGTTTTAAAGATACTATATGAACGGGTGGAGTACCCGTGATGTAACATAAGACCGAACTGAGCTCACCTTTGCAGCTTCCAGCTTCCAGCTTCCAGACTTTGTCTACTGAATGCAAAAAAAAATACCCCTGACCAAATATACATTTTATGGGAAGCATATTTGTTACATGTGTAGTCCCTAAGGCAAGGGCCAAGGTGGAGCAGCATCCAGTGTTGGACCTTTTTGGATGGAGCTGAGTTCTTGGAGCATATGGGATCTCAATGTCACCTTTGGCTTGCGGTGCTGCTGGAGACTATGGAGGTTGCATGCTCAAGCTTACGCATTCTTTTGTGTGCTGTGGCATTTTGTTCTTCTGTTCGTCCACGTGTTTGTGCGTGCATGGGGTGGATTGGCATGGGCCGTGATCGCAGGGGGTGCTCACGGATGTTTGCGTTGTTTCAGATGATCATGCGATCTTTGTCGACCGCTGTCGCATGGCTTTTCCTTTTGATGCAGATTGACTTCTCAGGTGTGTGGTGTCGGTGCCTTTCAATGGTTTTCCCTTAGCAACGCCCCACCACATCTTCCTCTGGGCTGTGGGTCACTGTTGCTTCTGCTACACCTGCTACACCCCCCCCCCCCCTCTTCGAATTGGGGCCTTGGAAGTGTTGCGGTCATGGCCGTGCGTTGCATGTGCACACACCCCAGACCCTAAAGCAATGCCCATTGGGGCCTTTGACGCCATTGCTCCCCCTGTGACCAATGGGCATGCTACAGCCCTCACCCTTCAGCCTCTCCTTGCCTCTAACACCCCCCCTCCCTCATAAGGGGTCGCCCCCAGCACACAGTGCGACTATTCGTACAGCATGATATCGATGGGCAAGAATTCTCTGGGCAGTAGTGAAGCCCCAACGTTGGAGCCCAAAATTGACTGCTTGCACCAAAACAAACAAGAGAGGCCGAAAAGCAATGAAAGCATGCTGCTCAGGTTTTAGGAAAGCAGCAATGCAGACTCGACCTTTTCCAACCCCGTGGGCTGATGTGGCTTCCTCCTCTTCCAGTCTCCACCCACTGGCTTCGGCATCTCAGAACTCTCAACCCCAGGCAGCACCACCTCTTCAACCCCAATCTGGTTCCAAGCACAAGCGAAGGGTGGAGGAGAGAGTCATTTCTTCACAACCACAATTTTTTTTCGGGTGAAGAAAGACTAAAAGCAGCGTGCAGTGCCCACACAGTGCAAGGAACCCCCCCCCCCCCCAGAGCCGAGTGTGCCTTTGTGCACTGTGTCAGAACCTGTGGAGTGACATCGGGGATGCCCCTCTGAAGCTTCTGTTTCTGTCCAGGTGGGGAACTATGGGCATGGGGATTCAACCACTACGGTCAGATTGGCACAGGGTTCAAGGCGCACACTCACCATGAGTCCTCAACAACGCCACAGCACGTGTTTCTGGAGCAGCCTGTGACCGCCATTGCTATGGGTGCGGATCACAGTGCCGCCGTCATCAGTATGCCTCCGCTGCACCTACACAAGTGTGGCCAGGGCTGTGTTGGGTTAGCAGCTAGCGGTTGTTTGTTGTGGCGGTTGTGGCGGTTGTGGTGATTGTGGGGGGTTGTGTGCGCATTTATGGTCCCGGTCACAATGGCTTCGGCGCTTGGCTGTCAGAGTGTTCAGTGACAAAAAATGGACTGTCTGGAGGGCATTTTGGTGCAGAGGGGTGAGGTGTACTGCAGGAGGATCCCGTACATGATACACCCAGCAATAAGCGAATGCCCCTTCCCGTGAAGTGGCTGTAAGGGCACGATGAAGAGGGAGCGTCAGTTTGGGGCGCCGTGTGCGCAGTGCACTATTTCAGCCGTTTCAGACCCTCTGACCAGACCCAACAACAATGAACAACAATGAGGGGGTGAGAGGAGTGGTGATGTGGTAACAAGAGGGGCCGTGATGCTGTAGTAAGATGGACTATCATTGTTCTGTAAGCAAAAGACTTGTTGTGATAGTAGTAGGAGGCATATATATTGTTGTGGCATTTGGAGGAACAGCGTTGTGGCCCTTGGAGGAACGGTGTTTGGCACTTCTCCCCCTGACACACCAATCCTTCATCGATGGCTGGACGAATAGGGTTTGACTTCCCAAAGGTGAATATGGTGACCAAAGCACGACCCACACCCACCCCAAACTTTGAGTTGGCCCTTGGCATGCGGGGTTTGGACTGGGGGGCGTGGTTTGGGGACATGGTTCCGGTGTAGCCCACCGGATACGAGGTGCTGTGCCCGTGCGGCGAGGGAACGCCCCCCCCCCCCCCCCCAAAGTACACGGCCTCACCGTAAGGCCAGGCTCGGCGCGGCGTCACACACACTCTTCTCAGGCCCTTCGCGGCCGCTGTGTCACATGGCGCGTGGGGTGTGTTTGTGAGCCCCGGCAGTTGAGCATTCTGCGCCAGCCTGAGGGGGCGCCCTTAGCGCGGTGCACATGCAGTGCAACTATTTGGGCGTCTTCTTTGTGTTACTAGGGGCATAAATTTTGTTCCATCCGGTACTGATTTGCATGAGTACTTGCGTGTACTCCTGCACTTGCAGCAATTTTTGATTTGAAGACAAGTACAGCACCCTCCATATGGGAACATGTAACCCCTGCCCCCCTTGTCTAAGCTACGGCCTTGTCTAAGCTACAGCGGGCGTAGGGACGGTATTAATCCCGTACCTACTTTAAGTTGGTGCGAAATGTAGTGCAACCGCATAAGACATGGTTTTGGTGACAAATCTGCCAATTACGTGGAGTCATGGGCACATTTGTCGTGATGGTTTGCCCACTTGAACCCACAGAGCTCTGATTTGGGGATATTGGTGCATTATCTTCCCCTTTTTGCATCAGCTCACCATGCTGGTAGTTGTATGTGTCGCGCTCAAGCTACGGCCTTGTCTGAGCTGCAGTAGGTGTAGGGACCATATTAATTCTGTACTTTTGCGTAGCTTAGACAAGGGGGGGGGGTACCTGCACATGTATGGGCTTAATGGGGGGTTTTGTGCCCTTTGTTGCACCAAGTCTAATCCTAAAACATTGTCTGTGTGTGACAAGTGTCAGTTGCAATATCGTACGGATTGCATTCACACGGTGGTTGACTTTTGCAACTGTGTCATGTTGTGCACACAAGTTGCTCATTCTGAGATTGAACTTAGCTGACAGTTGAGCAGAAAGAAGCTGGCATGTTTTCGAGGGTGTGATGGACAGGGTGGTGACCATCGCTGTTCATGCCCCGTTCCATTTTGGGAAGGGAAGGTAGCTTCAAACTATGTCCAGCTAGGGTAGCTCAGGCCTAACTTTGAGGGCACTCCGAAAGGGTGTGTCTGGGGCTGTTTTGGGGAAATAATGGTCTAAAAGTAGCGCACAGTGCGTGTGCAGTGCAAGGGTTCCCTCTGAGAGCAACCAGTACTCCGACATTGCTACACTTGCGCTGAGGAGCAGTCGCGGTGAGAGAGAGGGCTGTGCCGATCAGCGCGACGAGGCAATCATTTTGAGTCCTCTGGGTCAGCCCCCCCTCCCCCCTCCCCGCACACATCTCAAGAACCAAGGACCTCCAGTTCTGGGGAGGGGGCTTTTGGTCTTTGGCGCTGTCACCGACCACTCCCGTGGTCAAGGCCGTGGTCTGCAGGCCTTGCACTGGCCTCCACCAGAGAGGCTGGGGTGTGGGACGGGGGTTGGGGTGTCGCACGGTGCCCGGGCCGTGGAGGTCTCCGGAGCAGGTCTGTGCTGCCCCCTCAGGCCCGCCGGGCGTCTTTGTGTCACTCGTGCCGCAGGTGAAAGGCTATGGATGTGGGGCGACAATCATTACGGGCAACTTGGCATGGTCCACACCATCGACTTGTACGCGCCGCGGCTGCTGAAGACGCTGCCCGGCCGAGTGGCGGCCGTGTCATTGGGCGGAGCCCATAGTGCCGCCATCATTGGTATGGTCCTGCATTCGATGCGCCAGCACAAGGGTGATCGTATGCACACGCCCTCCACCCCCGCCCCTGATACGTACCCCCCACCCCTGCCCCCACCTTCGGGGTCTGGGGGGCGGGGGGGGGGGGCAAATATCTTGGTTGATGTGTCAGACATTGTTTAGGCCAGTTTAGTTGGAGGCATCTGAACCAGCCCATATTCTTGCTTCTTCTGGGTACTTCTATGGTCTTAGTGAAAGGCCCCTGTGACAATGTCACTGAAGAGCGTTGTGTTCTGACTGTGTTGCTCTGCAGCCTTTTGCCTTTTGCCTTTTGGGGTTTAAAGGTTAGCATTCAACATTCGCACCCCACAGCGGGGTGGCTTCATGCGGTGCATGTACGAGGGTGGTGTGGTGTGCGGCAGACTGCAGGGCATACCTCTGCCTCCGGAGCAAGGAAACCCCTCATCTTTTGCAGCACCAGCAGCATGGCTATGGTGTTGGGCTGGTAGCGCAGGGGTGCGGGGTGTGGGATGTGGGGGTATGTGGCCGTGGTGTGTGGGCCATGTGTACTGGTGGCCCCGACTGTTGTACGAAGACGTGATAAACGCGATCCTCTATTTTCGCTTCCAAGATAGATGGACTAGGAAGAAAAGGCAAGAGGCACACAATGTTGCACAGAAAGCATGTTCCACACTTTTTCTGAACACTTCAATGGCAACTCTGTGCGAGTTTATAAGACAAGCAGCCATAATGGCACGACAAGACCGCGAGGTGCGCTGCCTGCCGCATGAGTTCCTGCTCATGCAACCTGTTGTGCGCACACGCTACATGCTGGGCAGCGCAGGTGCCACGAACACGGGCTCTGTTGCAACATGTGTATTTTTTGTCTTTCACAGCCCCAACAAATCTGCACTGTCCTGCACCTGAGGTCCCAGACAAACCCGAGAGGAGCCCCAAACAAACCCAGAGGGAAAGAGTAGTTGCACAGCGATCAACTCCCACAACACCAATAACTGTCCTTGAAGTTCCCTGGGAGGACTTACTAGACAGTGTCAAACAGGTGGTAAAGGTTTCCACAGGGCCACCTCTACAAATCTTTAACACCCACCAGCGCCTCGCCCCACAATTGCAAAAGAAGGTGCCTGTGGACATGCAGCAAAGTTTTGTACGTGCCCTGGGTGATGCAGACTCAGAGGCATTGGAAGCCATGAAGTCTGTGTTGCCTAGTGGTGTTTCGGTGAGGGCACAACGCATGGACCCAAAAAGATGAGTTGATTACCTGTGTTCAGACATTATGACAACTGTATATGCTGAATGGGTCAGTGTGGTCCATTTTTGCAATTCCTGGTGGATATGGTTCGTTTCAGCAGGCCCCCCCCCCTGGACCCCCTCCCCCCGCTCCCCCCTCTGCTCAAGCAACGCCCTGGGGGGGGGGGGGGGGCTGGCCAGGCTGTCTGGCCGGGCGCCTCCTTGGCTCAGCCTCCCCCCCCCCCCCTGGGGGCCGGCCAAGTGCTGTGCCTCATCCCAAGAAGTGGGGGCCCGCCTTTTTCATGCCCCCTCCCCCCCGCCGAAGTAAGCAAAGGACTCCTTCTCTTTTGACGGACACCGAGTGTGACCATGTCGACGCCATGCGACCCCTGTGACACGAGCGGGGCCTGCGGACAATGCCCCACTACCGGCCTTGTGCAGGCGGCCTGCCCAGGTTTCCCTCCTCGTCCAGGCCCAATAGGGCGGTGGAGGCAACTGCATGCCCATCCAAAGTGGCCACCTTTCAGCACCCCTGTTACACCGCAGGTTATGCTGCAACCCAATTTTCTTCATCCCCCCCCCCCCCCCCGCCCCGTCCCAGAGATGTATTAGAAGGGAGGTGGTTAGATAGGCGGTTGCAGGAGGCTGCCAAAGCGGTTGGGGGCGGTTACTGTCGTTTACAAATGCCATTGAGCCTGGCACTTGGCGTTAGGGAGACAGTGGCTGGGCGCCCTGCAGGGGGGAGTGGGTACCTACCCCCCTTCCAATCCCCCCCCCCCCCCCCCTGGTCACTCGCCCCCAAAGTCTGCAGCACATTTCCTGCAGTTACAGTGCAGGTGTATTGGACAGGTTCAGGTTTTTTTGAGGGGCAGCGGCATCTCGCTTATCACACTTTGAGAGCATGAGAAACGGCCGATGTTGGGCCGCGAATTCCTCGGCAAGCCCATGACTTCCGAAGAAGCTGTCCGCACAAAGGACCGTGGACTCAGGGATTATCTTCGCCCATAGGCGCATGATACCCTTAGCGTCATACTTGGGCGGCAGGTTTGGCTGACCCCCACCACATGGCCCGCCCCATGGACCTTTGCCCCCCCCCCCCCGCCCCCTGCACACAGAGCCCCCCCTTCCCTCGTGGGCCGGACCCGTGGTACGCACGTGCAACGGCCGCGTGGGTTTTGTGCCCGCGGCCCGACTGTCGCGTCAGAGCCGAGCCCCGCACCGCCGCGCTGTCCCGCAGATGAGGAGCTGTGGATATGGGGCCGCAATCAGCATGGGCAGCTGGGCCTGGGCCATGAGAAGCACGTCAGCCGCCCCCAGCGGCTGCCCGTCCCCGGCACAGTGACCGCAGTGGCCCTGGGCTCAGGGCACAGCGCCGCAGTGATCAGTATGTCGCGTGAGGGGTGGGGATGGGCGGGGCTTGCGGTGCGGTCGACTGTTCAGTGCGTCTGTCTCACAGAGCCCTCTTTCTGCTGCACTTTGTCTCGGCCAAAGGGTGCGCTTGATCAAGGGGAGTGAGACCCGCCTCCCGTGCGGTTGGGGGCCCCTCAAGCCGATTAATAATGGGGGGGGGGCAGGGGCCAAATCCAATTTACGCTGTAAATTACGTAAACTTTTGTAAATTGCGCAAAAAGTGGCGTAAATTTCTGTAAATTTTTGTAAATTCTGCGTAAATTTGGGAACCCATGTCTGTTGCATGCTACTAGATGTTGGGAAATATCACAAACACTCCCCCACATTGCCCACATGTGATGTATATTTGTGTTTTTACCATGTTTGTACCATGTTGCTGCTGCCTACCTAGTACATTGGCACATGAACTACTACTGAGATAAAAGTAATTGGTTGTTTTTTTGCATGGCGCCAACAACGCCCCCTTTTTGGTTAATTCTTTTTCATCAAGCCGTCAGTGCCTTTGAGCGCCAGATATCGCAAGACGAGGTGCTATACAAATGTCGTTTGTTGCGAGGTGCTTTCCAGCGGAGATGAGCAAGACGGGCCGCTATACAAATGTCGTTTGTTGTGAAGTGAAGCTCCTGCATTCGGAGCAAAACCCCGGCCCAAGTGCAGCGCCAAATACTTTCAGGGGCGAACGCGGTAGTGCGTTCTTTCTTTCTTTCTTGTTTCTCTTTCCCACGCTTTGTTGCGTGGCCCCTTGAGTTGGGGTTAGGGACTCGCAATCCACGCTTTGTTGCGTGGCCCCTTGCGTTGGGGATGGGGACTCGCAATCCACGCTTTGTTGCGTGGCCCCTTGAGTTGGGGTTAGGGACTCGCAATCCACGCTTTGTTGCGTGGCCCCTTGAGTTGGGGTTAGGGACTCTCAATCCACGCTCTGTTGTGTGGCCCCTTGAGTTGGGGTTAGGGACTCGCAATCCACGCTTTGTTGCGGGGCCCCTTGAGTTGGGGTTAGGGACTCTCAATCCACGCTTTGTTGCGTGGCCCCTTGAGTTGGGGTTCGAAACTCTCAATCCACGCTTTGGCCATCCATTGGATCGTCTCGACCCTGCAGAGGGCCTGGAAGCCTCGATTGAGGAGGATCCGGAGGCCCTCGAGTCATGGATGCGGGGCATCAAACATTGATGACGTGCAGCTAGCGGCATTGGATTTCTGTGGCGTGTCATTGTGTCATTCTGATTTGTTCTGACTTGTTGTTCACTGCCTGTACTGCGTGCTTTTTACCTCCCGATTGTAACCTTTCCCTGTATCCTTTGACCCTCCCACCCACATCGCGAAACTAATGTAGGTACCCCACCCCAACCACACTGCCCCCCTCTCCCTTGCGGTGGATGTGCCGCTCTTTTTGCAGTCTGTTGTGCAGTTTTTTTCAGTATTTTTCTGTCCGTGGGACAGCACAATTTTTGGACCACAACCTGGGTCCATGGTGCATTTCCCAGCCCACAGTACCCCCTCCACCCCCCCCTGGCAGTGCTTGGGCAAACCAACCTAAAAAAAACCCAGCCTGCCGGTCTATATAAGTATGTACACATAATTTTTTTTTAATCCAAACACGAAACCAATCATACAAACGGTGGGAAAACGCCACTTGGGGTCACAAGGCCCAAGCAACCAATGTTCAAAACACCATATTACAGTGTTTTGAGTTTTTGTAATTGGTTGAGCTGTTGAGTGACACCGTCCATTCTTTAAACTTACACTATTTTTACAGAAATTTACGCCACTTTTCACTTTTGGGAAAATTTACAACAATTTACACAATGTGGGGGCCGGGGGCCAAAACCATTGTAAACCCCCGTAAATAATCGGCTTGGGGCCCCTGCCCCTACCCCTGGCCCTGATCGGCATCCGTGGCTACGGGCGCTGGTGCGTTGTGAAGGAGGAGGATGGGGCCGCACTCGATGGGGACATCCGCGAATTTGAGGCATGAAACGCGCTCTCGGGGCTCATGGGCCCTCTGCTTTGATCTTGTTATCACTTGCCCGTTGTCTGCACGCAGGGGAGACACCCCTCGCATGCGCGCGCGCGCACACACACACACACACACACACACGCGCGCACACACACACACACACACACACACTCTCTCTCTCTCTCTCTCTCTCACACAGCGAAACAATGCGAACAATGCAAAGTTTCTTTGAATCAACCCACCGCAGTGCGGCATTTGGCACTTGGCCCTCCAGAATATGGGCAAGGAGGCCCGCAGCCCACGATCTGGGCATGAGCCCTCCTCAGAGGACCCCATGCGAGACGGCGGCCCGGGTCCATCCACCACGCCGCAATACACCAGGTGGGGCGGGGGAGGGCGAGAGCAGGCCTCAAGCAGGCTCATACCCGCTAACCCCCTTTCTACCCCTCCGCATTAGGGTCCAGGACCTTAACAGGCAGATACCCTCCTGAATATGGTCCTCCCCCTTGTCACACACACACACACACACACACACACAGACACCACCCTCTGGTGCAGGGGTTGACAATGTGGGTGTTCCACACCACTGCCCTGTGCCGTTGGGTTCACGAATAAGGACACAGGGGGGGCCTGGCCGACAGGGGCTTGCGTGCTCTGCTCCACGTGGGGCTTGTGGGCGGGTACGAAGCCGGCGGCCCTGCGTCAGTGGCAGGGGCTGGAAGTGTGTGGCGCACGGGGCAGTGCTCTTCTGTGTGTTTCAGATGGAACACTTTGGATGTGGGGTCAGAACACCTTCGGGCAACTCGGACTGGGCCATGGCGGGTCCAACACCAGCACAGCGCAGCAGGTCAGAGTGCCCGCAGGGGCAGTGACTGTGGTGTCGTTGGGCGGAAGTCACAGTGGAGCAGTTATTGGTATGTGCCGTTGCACTCACCCCCGGAACACGGCACGGCCTCTGGCGGCAAGGCCGTAAGGGCGCCCGCACTCTGGATCCGTTCACCCGCTGCCACGTACTGATGCGACCCACGTAGCGGCTGGGCCCATGTAGCCAGGGCCGTCTTCCCCCCCCCCCCCCCCCACAAACAAGAAAAGCCCCAAGATTGCTGTTTGTAGGCTGATCAGTGGCACCTGAACAATTTTGGCATCTGGCAGCTTCCGGCGGGTTGTTGCCCTTGCCTGGCAGCCTCCGGCAGAGACTTGGGTCGCATCCGGCAGCCTGCGGCAGGGTAAACACCACTGTTCCAGAAGCATAAGTAGACGTTTTTGGGAGGACAGTGTGGTCCGAGATTTATGACCACCTTCCTCCTTGGCAACGCTGCCATTTTTTTACGCCTGGGAGAGCGCCTTACAACCAACGCACATCCACAAGTTCCACAACAACCGCATCCGGCAGCCTCCAGCATGGAGTCAGCATGGAGTTGCCCTCGCATCTGGCGGTCATCGGATTGCCAGAGTCTAGCCTCGGATAGTCCAGCACCCGTAGAGGCCCATGCAGCAGCTGGTAGCTCCGTGTGGCCAGGGCCATGGGTCCCTCTTGTTCCCCCGCTCCATGCCGTTGCAGCCACTCACATGCGCCAGGGGCCAGTGTTGGCTGCCCGATTGTCGCTGTGGGTGGCCACTTCAGCCCCTGGCCTGCGATATACGCCGTTCGAATACTGATCCCCATCTGGATGGGCGCTCATGGCGCTGACGGTGTGTTTTGGCGCGCACTCCATGGAGGTCGGATAGCCGTGCAGCCCCATTCCCCCCCCCCCCCCCCCGCCATCCCCCGATCCCTGCTGGTGCAAGGAAAGACTGTATTTGTGGCTCTTGGCAGCCCCAGGAACTGTTACCTCGCCCTTGATTTTTTTCGGCAAGCCCCCCCCCCCCCAAGATCAAAGTGACCTTCGTGGGAAAAAACGAAATTACCATTGGGAAAATCTGATCAGGCCATTGATGGTACACAAATGTTTGGGTCCCAGACCCCCCTCCCCCCCCCCAAACACCCCCTTGAATCACAGTTCCGCCCCCCGCCTGCACACCATATCTATCCGCAGTGGCCTTAGGGCTGCAATGTCGTGTGTGCCTGTCGAGGAGGCAGAGGCAAGACACCGACGTCCCTCCCTCCCGGCCCCCCAGCCCTTGAACCGCCGGGCCACACGCTGCTGTACAGACGGCGCCATCTGGATGTGGGGCAGCAACAACTTTGGGCAGCTGGGGCTGGGGCACACGAAGCGGACGAACCAGCCTCAGCCGTTGCGGATGGAGGGGACGGTGACAGCGCTGGCGCTGGGTGGCGGCCACACTGCCGCCATTGTTGGTATGCGTGGGCGTGGGGAGGACCGGTTTGGAGGGTGTATGCCTCGGCCATGATGGGTGTGCCAGAAGTGTCCCAAGCACTGTGCGCTGCACGCGCTTGTACCACAGCGAGGGATGCCCCTGGATGAGGGGGGGTTGGGGGGTGCCCCCCCCCCCCCCCCTCTGTGTGGACCCGACCCAGAGCAGTGAAACAGGGAAAGTCTGGGGGCTCCGTTGGCACAACCTCCCAAGGGAAAGAAAAGAAACGTAAAGAGGGAAAATTAGGCCACGGAGGGAGAGGTTGGACACAGGGCGGTGAGGGGTCGATGGGCACCACCGCCTATGGAGGGAAAGGGTCCAAGGGAAGGGCAATAAGTGGCGATCGGCCAATTGGTGCAGCCAGCTGCAGACCAAAACACACCATGGCGTTGTCCCCCCCCCCCCCCCCCTCCAACCCCTCCGGAGGGAAGCAAGCGAGAGAATGGAGCTATTGGCCTGTGTCCCTGGAAGTTGGCCCCCCGAATCCTTGCGCCATCCATCCATCCATCCACCCCTCCGGAAGCGGGGAGGGGCCAAATGAAGTTTACTGCCATTTGAATCCGAAGTTTACCGGAGAAACTGAGGTTTTGGGGGGTAGGTGGCGGGGGGGCACAATGTACCCCCATCTCCCCTGCAGACTTGATATTCATGTATGTATGTCACTAAGGGACTGTAGACCAATAGCGGTCTATAGTTGCCCATTTCGCTTTGCAAGCAGTCCTAACCGTCGGGGATAACCATGAGTGAGGAGTCGGCGCCAAAGCGTGCACAATGCGCCTTTGAAGCCCCCATGGACATGGACTAGGCGGTGGCGGATACCAGGTACGTGGTGTGGGCACAGTGGAGACAGAGGACGGCGGCCACGGTGCTCGCGTTTGTGGGCCCCGAGGAAAAGGCCCGGACCACCGTCGAGTTCTTCTTGAGTGCTTGCAAGACTGAGGGGCTGTCTGACGGCGGCCTCTCGCAGCCGGTGAAGTGTGCGGCCCCGGACGAGCCAAAGCATGAGTACCTGTTGATGGTCGCGATGTATGAGCATGCGACAGGCTGTAAGGCCGACCTGCATGGGGGGGTGTGGATTGCTACCCCACCGAAGCCCTCCCAAAGCGCAGGAGCAGCAGCGGGGGCGAGCACAGGGGCACCGCAGGCCCAGTCGCCGGAGCAGGAGGCGGTGGAGAGGCTCACAGCTCGCATCCGTGAGCTCACCATGCCGAAAGCCCCTGCGCTGAAGGAAGGTGAGCTCCTGGAGCTCGCGGCTGTGCCGTACCAGTGGCAGGTGGACACAGCCCAGGCCCTCAACGCATTCCCGAAGGCGGATGACAAGGCGAGGGCAGGGCCGGCGTTGGCAGACGCGGTGTGGCGAGTGCTGTGACGTGAAGCGGCACCTCCACCACAGCAGGAAGCCAGCAACAGCAACAAAAACACCAACAACCGCAGCCGCACCCCCAGCACCAATGGGCGCCCTAGCCGTTGCAGTAGCATTGATGGTTCGCTCAACCGCGCCCGCCCTAGCCCGCCATGTAGCGCCACCGGGCCCGCTAGGAGCCTGTTTTCGTTGCGGGCTCTATGGGCACTGGTCAAGGGACTGCGCCAAAGCAATGCGGCCCCTAGCACCACCCTCGACGTCTGGCCAGAGTGCGGGAGGCTTCAGTGTGCAAGGAGGCCAGCGGGTGGAAACAGTCCGCACGGTAGGGCGTGCCTATGACTTTAGTGCCCCCCCGCCCTAACCCTGCTTTTGCCGTGGGGGAAACAACTAGAGTGTGGGGGGCCCATGCCCTGCCCCCCGCTGCAGCCCTCACAGCAGCCCGGGATGGGATGGGGACAGGGTGGAGGGGTGGGGACGGCGTCAGCACGGCGCTCCAGCTCCAGTATTTGGGGGGCCAGATCGAAGATCTCTTGCACGGAGACGCCGCTCGGGAGCTTTTTGCGCTGGCCACCTAGAAATGGTCACCTTGCACCATCGAGGGTTGGATTGGGGGGCTACATGCCCTCGGGAGGGGCTATTCTGGCCTTCTTGGGACTTTGGCCAACCCACCCACCCATATGGTCAGAAAATTTTTCCTCAGGGGAAAAGTGGAATTTATTAAAGGGGCCAGAGAATGTAGGGCGATTTCAGGTAAGCAATTTTTTGTGTGCCCTTAGACCCCCCCCCCCCCCTGCCGGTATAGTATCGACCGGCCACGCAGCAATCCCCTGCCCTCGACCCCCCTTGCCCCTGCTTGACTGCAACTGCCAAAGCCAACCACAAGTCGAGCGTTCCGAGCATTTCCGAATCACAACATTTTCGTCAACTCCAACTTGATGGCCTTGTTCCAGCCGCAAAAGTGATGTCGTTTGGGCCTTCAAGAGATTCATTGGGCGGCCTGTGCAAAGGAGGTGGCAGGGGCCCACAGAAGGCGGAGTGGCAAAGCGGGCCGCAGCGGGACGGGGCTAGAGGGCCCCCCTATGCTGCACCACCACGTGGCAAGCACGCCACCCTACAAGCACCCCTGCAAGTCTGCCCAACCCCCTGACCACGCCCCACCTCCTTTTCTTGTCTCACGATGTTCCTCAAGGACGCCCGCAGCTCTTTTCCCCCCCTGCCAAGGAACACACACGCCTCGGACTGGCGGTCACGGGCCCACTGCTGGCGGCTGCTCGTCTACCGTTGTTAGCCAACCGCTGGGGGTAACCGTCCACTTTTTTAGTCAACCACCCACAGCACATGGCCGTCGCTGCCGTCGGTAGGCGGCCCTTTCAACCCCCTGAGATTGGAAGTCCGGACGTTTTCTTTTTGTTCCCCATGAAGGAACGGCCTGTATTGCATGGGATCAGTGAACCCCCCCCCCCCCCCCGCTGCGCCCCCTCTGCTTTTTGCTTACACTTGCTATGGCAGCAGTGTGGATATCCAAACATATACACACGCTATCCTTTGACCCCCAGTGGACATACGACTCCCATCTCAAAAGACTGCCTCTTGTCCTACTACTCAGCCATGCGCCATATCACTGCCACGCAGCCCCTACAAAGACTGAGGGGCGGGGCCATCCATGCGACAGTGGCCTCGAGGAAGCTTCCCACCCTTGGTGCCACCAGAGGGACGTCGCTGGCGGCAAGGGAGTTGGGACGAGGGAAAGGGGCTTGGCCATGGCGCTTGTAGCGGATCGCACCCCACTAGATCCACCCCAAAGTGGGGGAAGACAATGGCTGTGGGTGTGGGGTGTCCTGGCGGGTGCCAAGCAAGCGACATGAGTTGGGGCGGGTGGGCACTCTACAGCCTGAGAACATTCGGAGTTTTTAACCAAAATCCCTTTACCAAAATCAGAAATTTGATTTCGATTTGGGTAAAAAGATCCCACGAGAATAGGAGGCGCCGCGTACTGTGGACCAGACCATGAGCCCTCACTGCCTCCCGGACGAGCAGCTAGGTGGCCCGGAGTGCGCTGTTGGACGAGTGTAGTGTTGACAATGCAATAGACAGGACATGACGCAGAGGACACCCCGGACCCCACTGGTTTGGCCTCTGCCATGAGGCCACTGATGCGGGACGAGGAAGCGGGAACGTCCATCAGACGCCGCCGATACCGCTGCTGATACCAACGGGAGCCATCAGTGGAGGGTGAGAAGAGGCAGGGGCAGGGCTGTCCTGTAGGAATGAGACATTTCCCTTTTTTTGGTCTGCTCAAGACAGCCTGGGGTTTTGGGCGGCAACATACATCCGCATGCACATCACTGTCTGGAACCCTCCAAGGGTGGGGTGGGGTGGGGTGCGGGGGTGGGGGGCTGTTATCAAGAACAGGACGAGCGACCATGGTACGCCCGTTCGGAGCCCGAAGAACAATTGGAGGAGGGAGTGGCATGGTTGACAATGGGAGCCAGCAGGAACCCCCCTTGACCCGCTGACCACGTAGCTCGTGTTTCTGCCCTGACATCTGCCCCACATCCAACATGGAGCTCCATGATGCGTTCACCTTTGAGCACTGGGCACACGCCTCCACGGCACAGCGTATCCAAACCGCTCCATCACCTCGGCCGTCTTGGGGCCCCCCAATTATGGGGAGATACCAAAATGGCCATGTAGTGCTACAGCCTCAGGGTACAACGGGGGGGCAAAGTTTCTGCCACAAACAATCATTCTTCAGCAAAGGAATGTCGCGAATTGCCCTTAAAACCCCTCATTCGATGCATTGTTGAAGCGGGGGTCGGGGGGGGGGGGTTCCCAAATCGGGGCATGGTATCCGGTTTCTTTGAACGCCCACCATTACGCACCATTATGAGGGAGGATTAGGATGAGAGCGAAAAGGGAGGGGGAGAAAGGTCCAAAAGGAGCCGTGTGTTCACTCAAGATAGGTTCAGGAGGAGGAGGGAGGGGGTCAGTCCGCCCCCCCCCTTCCCCCACCAAAACGCCCTCTGCCTGCGCCTCCTCTCTTCCCATCCGCACCACGCCCCCCCCCCCCCCCCGCTTCTGATGTGTGTGTCTCGCAGATGGAGAGTTATGGCTGTGGGGATACAACCGCTTTGGGCATTTGGGAGTGGGCGCCCAGGGGCCCGTGCTGAGCCCGCAGCGCGTGCACACCGTGGGCACAGTGTCGAGCGTGTCACTGGGCACCAATCACCAGGCGGCTGTTATCGGTATGTGTGTTCTGGTGGACCCGGGGCGTGGGGCTTACGACGTCGCTCAAGACCGCCCCCACCCCCCAAAAGCGGGTAGACAGGTGGTTGGAGGAGTTTGTCGAAGCGGTTGGGGGCGGTTACTGTGGGTTACAAATGCCATTGAGCCTGGCACTTGTTGTCAGGGAGACAGTGGCTGGGCATAGGCTGGGCGACCTGGAGGGGGATGGGTGGGCACCCCCCTCCCCCCCTTCTCCAATGCATCCCTGCCCCCCCTCCCCCCCTCCCCCGCACAGTCCGCGTGCTCCGTTGCCGTGCGCAGAAGACCGGGCCGAGAGCATCCCCCAACCCGCTTCTCGGGAACAGTGCAATCGGTTGCATGTCCCCACGGGTCAATGCAACGGGAGGGGCCCTGGGTCTCTGCAGGGCCCGTGGGCCGGTGTGCGTGTCTGTCAGCCGATGAGAGGCGGTTGAGGGCGTGACGGCCGACAGGCCGTTGGCCGGTACCATTTTCAAAAAAAAATTAGTGGTTCAAAGTTTAGGCAACACACAAATGATCCACAAGGGCATGTGCATGCAGTCGGAAGTGCAGCAATACAATTGGAGAGCTGAAGCAAAATGGTCCACAAAATGACCCAAGCCTCACTGTTGGATCACCACCCTCGCACTGCCCCCTTCCACTGCCTAACGGTTAGATCAAAACTACTCCAGATCACCCACCCATGACGCCCCCTCCCCCCCCCGCCTGCGGCACCAAACATCCTTCTTGAAAGGAAAATTTTCGAAGCGCACCCACAACGGACGGCCGCTGCCGGTGGATTGACGAGTGCGTCATATCAGTTGTGGTGGGCAGTGGGTGTGGGGCGGGGGGTGGGGGGGGGAAGATCAGGAGGTGTGCGTGACCCCAAAGGGCACTGGGCGGTGCTGCCGGTGGCTTGGGCCGACACCCGCAGGACATGTTACACGCATGGCGCTCGACACCAGGTGACCAACCCGCCGGCCCCTGCGGAGCACTGCCCACGAACACGCCGCTCCCCTGTGGGGGGGCTGGGAGGGGGACGCAAACAGGCGTCGGTGTGAGGCTCGCGTATCGAGAGGTGGCCCACCTCCGATCACATCCGGTCCTCTGTGGATCAGCCGTCCTGGCGGTTGTGCTCCAGGACCGTGATGTGCTCGGCTTGATAGCAGTGTGCACACCAAAATCCCAACGCTACCCCCCCCCCCCCCTCCTGTTTGCCCACTTCAAGAAAACCCCTTCAGCACAGGCGTCTGGCCCTTGTTGCATGCGGAGCATATCCAATTTTCATAGTTTTTTTTTTTGCATTCAGTAAAAGTTGAGGTTCTAGGAGCAAGTTGCCGCCTCCCTACGTTGAGGCTCTGTACCCATTGCCCCCCTGGGGGCCGATGCAGCCGCAATAATTCTTATGTCATGTGACCGTTCTGCCCATAAGCGTGCTGGCTGGCAGGGAATCACTGGTGGTAAATTGTGTAGGCAGTGGGGCCCCTTGCTGCTTCGCACAGGGCCGCTGGCCAAAGTTCCTGTTCTTCTGAGCACACTTGACATCGTGTCGGCAACTTGGGCCTCCAGTTTGATATCTTTTTCTGTGGCCTTCCCAACCATCGCATGATTGTTTGTATGTTTTTTCTCTCAAATTGTGTTGTTGTAGTACGGAAGGCGCCGAAATTTTTTTCAGCATTGAAAGTGGTCAATTTTTTTCACCCAATACATGGCAAATGATGATTTTCCTGAACCCCCTCGACATGCCAAAAATCCCATTTTCATTTTTTACCGAATTTTGGGTCCGGGTCACCTCCGGGGCCGGGGGTCAGCCTCAGTAGGATTTGGGGGGGGGGGGTCAATTGAGCCCTTTTGGGGGGGGGGGGGGGGCTAGCCAGAGGGCCGTACCAGCCCCCCCACCCGCAACGAAGGTCCGCCCACCCCATCCCATTCCTCTCTTGGGGTCAAGGGACGCGGTCAGAGCGGTGGACGACAAAGGCTGCCCATTTCGTTCCGTGCAACAGATGGAGCGCTGTGGACGTGGGGAGTCAATTTTTATGGTCAACTCGGAGT
This sequence comes from Eutreptiella sp. 'Long Island Sound 2002', assembly GCA_964036045.1. Classification (NCBI taxonomy): domain Eukaryota; phylum Euglenozoa; class Euglenophyceae; order Eutreptiales; family Eutreptiaceae; genus Eutreptiella; species Eutreptiella sp. 'Long Island Sound 2002'. The sequence goes on from OZ038394.1 coordinate 49,110,152, forward strand.
GGGCCACAAAAACCATTCGGACAGACCAGTGCAGGTGGCACTCCATGGCCATGTGACTGCGGTGTCTCTGGGCTTTTACCACACGGCTGCACTTGTGGGTATGTGTTGTGCGAGGCATGCGGACGGAAGTGTGCCTGAGTGGCCTGGCAGGAGGGACATGAGTGAGGCCATGAGGTTTCTGGGGGTATTTGGGCCCTGCGGGTGTTTGGGGCCCGATCCGAAGCAGCAGGACCACTCTGCGGCTGCGTGTCCACCCAATGAGGCAGTGTGCCCCTCACGTCTGTTGTGGGCGTACAGTCTGCACACAAGAGGATAGAGTCAGCGCGCGCGCATTCCATTGGACCCATCGCAAGAATGGCTTCTGTGCCTGACACCAAAGCGGAAGTGCATCGATCCACAAGCACCATCAAGCCAGGGCTGTCCTTAAGAACCCCATTTTTATTTTTTTTTGTTAAGGACAGCCCCCAAGGACCACCAACCGCCAACCACCAACTGCCACCAACCGCCAACCACCAACTGCCACCAACCGCCAACCACCAACTGCCACCAACCGCCAACCACCAACTGCCACCAACCGCCAACCACCAACTGCCACCAACCGCCAACCACCAACTGCCACCAACCGCCAACCACCAACTGCCACCAACCGCCAACCACCAACTGCCACCAACCGCCAACCACCAACTGCCACCAACCGCCAACCACCAACTGCCACCAACCGCCAACCACCAACTGCCACCAACCGCCAACCACCAACTGCCACCAACCGCCAACCACCAACTGCCACCAACCGCCAACCACTAACTGCCACCAACCGCCAACCATTGTCAATACTGTTTCTGTGGTTTTGTGTCTTGTTGCCCATGCTTTGACCATGAAGCAGAGAGCATCCCCGTGAACGCTCGTTTCTGTTGGCGTTACGCACCCTTTTCTGTCTTTTCCCCTTAAGGACAGCCGGGGTTTAAGCCCCGTCCCTTTGTGCATGGCCCATGAGGCAACGCAACGTTCAGACGGGATGCAGTGCTGAGACTAGCAACAGGCCCCCAAGCCGAATGGGGATTTCCCAATCCCCTGAAGCTTTGCCCAGAAGGCCATGCGCTCCTCGATAGAACGTTGCGATGAGCAGGGCCACCCCCATGTGCATCACCCAGCCCTCTCTCCCCCTGAGATGGGTCCACGGCTGGTGCCAGCAATGGAAGCACGTAGTGCAGTGCACATGATGGGGTGATCTGCCGAGCACGGCCGCATGTGCGATTGTGGACACAGCCTCATCTTTTGTGACATGCAGAGCCAACTACCGGAGGGAGACGGAAGTTAGCTGATTTCAGTGCCGTTGATGATCGAGGTAGGCAGTCTTCCCCTTTGCACGCGACAGCGCCATTGTGCTAATGTATCCACATGATTGCGTACCAACCCCCCCCCCTTCCGTCATGCGCCAGTGCAAAAAAAAGTTTGTGTTCCTAAAATGTGCCCCTAATTGTTGGCTCTCTGTTCAAGGTCCCCCAGATAACCCCCCTCCCCCCCGCCCCCCTGTGGATAAGCGCACCACCCCCACCATCCCCACCACTACATGCACTAACAGGCTGTCTTTAAGAGTCCCCATTTTTTTTGGTTAAGGATAGCGCCCAACCACCAACCACCAACCGCCACCAATCGCCAACCGCCACCACCCGCCAACCGCCGCCAACCGCCAACCGCCAACCATTGTTCAATACAGTTTCTGTGGCGTTGTGTCTTACCCATGTCTTGACCATGAAGCAGAGGGCACCCCCGTGAACGTCCGTTTCCGTTGGTGTTACGAACCCCTTTTTTCCCCTTAAGGACAGCCCTGGCACTACTACGCAGCCCACATGGTTTTCCGACGACTGCTACAGGGCCCGAGGGGCATGCCTACAGTCGGTTCCCGAGGGTACAGCACTGTAAACAGCTGAGCTAGAGGGCCCGCAACAGCCATCGCTCAGCATACCTGCCTTCGCATGTTTGGTGCTGTCCCCTGTCCTTGCGCCGGGGATCGCCACCGCAATCCGTGGGCACCGCCAGTGGCCTCTGGGGGGGGGGGGGGCACGCCCATGGGCCACACGGTCTTCACCCCGAGGTCTTGTCTGCACCCCAGCCACACCTTTTTGCTCGCACGACACACACCATGTACCTTCTCCCAAGCCCTTGCAAGTGGTGGCGGTGCATGGGGTTGCAACTCTTTTTCTGGTTAAGGGTGGCAGGCCATGGCTTAGTGGCAAATTGTACCTCTACCCGGGGGAGGGGTGGGTATGTGGGTCAGAGGTAAAAAAAAAGGTTTGTGTACCTAAAATCGACCTCCAATTTGGGCCCCTTTGATAAATGTGCGAGGAAACATTTTCTGATGTGGGTGGGCACGCCAAGGGCCGACAGAGGCACACAACGGAACAGAGGAGCACAACACACACGAGAGCAGTACAGGACCGCGCAACGCCCAGTCACACAGAGCTGACAAAGGCGCACGGATGATATCTGTATACAATTCTCATTGGTGGGCCCCGGATGCTTGGACCCCACCCCGCCTACGGGTGTGTGGCGGCATCCAAGTCTTCGGAGGCTACCGGGACTTGGCCCCCGTAGAAGAGTGTGGCCGTGGCCGTGGCTGCCATTCTTTGTTGATGCAGCACAGCACATAACGCAGTGCGGCACGCCAGAGCCGACAGAAGCGCACAACGGAACAGGGCTGCACAACACACACCAGAGCAGCACAAGACAGCGCAACGCCTAGGCACACAAAGTTGGCGGACGTGCACAGAGGAGCAGCGCTGCGTAGTACACACCAGAGGAGCACGCACGTACAAAGGCAACGTAGCGCAGCACACAGCGCAGCAGAGCAAAATGCTAACACCGCACCCACCACACAAGACAACCAAGGCCACACGAACACACACAACACAGAAGAGATGCTTCCCTGATGCACTGCCGGGAGCCAACACCATCCCGACCACACCGGGAAGTGGAGGCAGCCCAAACCTAAGTAGGGGGGTCGCCCCTGCGGGGGGTTGGCAGCCGGCTACGTGGTTGACCATTGGGCAGCGACCTATGTACTACCCACGAGTAGCTAAGTTTTGTCACCAGGGCCTAGTGCAGGGGCCTTGGCTTATGAGATACAACGTCCAAACCATTGGTGGTCACTGCACACGACCAAATAGGGGGTGGACTCACACGAGTCCCTAGCTCCGAGGCGTGGACAGCCCGGAGTGAAGTCCTCAAACAAGGAGCCCCTCAACAGCCCAGAATGCACAAGAGCAACAACGCATCACATTCACCACAGAACAACCCCAACAAATACCAGTGACAGGTCAGTTTGCAGATTTGGAGCTATGTGCAGAAGTGCCCGGTGCCCGGTGCCACCCAAATCAGAGTGGGACCAGCCGACAGCCACAACGCGAGGCAGGGAGCAACATGCAGCCCCCCCGCCAGCGCACACTAGCAGCGGTGAGTGCGCCAGCAGAAGAAAAAACGCACAGCAATACACAGAGAGACCATGAGATGCGAGCACCAACCACCACATGCGGCACATGCCGAGCGAGCCATCAGCAAACAAGCCCCGCCCTCCCTCTACGAGGTGCCCGCGTACTCCACAAGGGCGGGGGCTGTGCCCCGCGCGCCGGGAGGTGCCCGCCACGGGGGTGGCAACAGGGCCGTGACCAGCCAACCGCGCACGGGACAGTCAACATCATATGGAGACGTGAAATCCACGTACAGGCGGGCAGGCGGGTGGGACAGGAGTGGGTGCGCAAAGGGGGAACCTAGGAGCGCCAACAGACAGGGGGATGAGCAACACAGACACACAGGATGCGGGAGCCACACCAGGAGGGACGAGGGCGAGCACAGCAGACAAGGAAGAGGGGCGCAACAAGGCAGGAGAGGCAACCAGGACAGGGAACTGGAAGGGAGGGGATGGGAGAGCGTGCGCATGGGAGGCAGCGACAACAAAGGGGATGGCCTTGCCAGCCAGCCCCGTCGCTACCGGGTGCCAGGGCAACCCCTGCTCAACCGGCATCAGGTGGGGGGTGTCCCCCGCAGCCCAGATGGGCTGTTTGCGCAACAGGAGCGGGAGCCCACTAGGGGCAGACCAGCCGTGAGGGGGAAAGGGACGTATGGTGGACGGTTGGGGCAACGCGTGGAGGAGCAGGGCACCTGGGCCTCACGCACGCGGAAACACAGCGAGGCAGGTTATGGACGGCCTGTGGACAGAGGCACGTGGACGGCAAAAACATTCAAACGACCCCGGCAACAACTAGCACAACCTCAATACGCCAACTACTGGGCGCCACTGACGCGCAAACAGCACACCATGCCGCATCCAGCACAGCCCCGGCACACCAACTACTGGGCTCCGCGAACGTGGAAACGACACCAGCAAGAGCACCGGCCGCAGCCGCTGACAGAAAGCAGCAACCCGACGCAACATGCGAAGGGAAGAACGAGCGACTGTCCAGGGCCCCGTAAAGAAGCAACAACCAGACGGAATGTCACACAGGGGGGTTGGGTCAGGCGGAGGAGCCCAGGCTGCCATCCCCCCCCCCCCCCCCCGGTAACGGTAAGCTGTGGCCTGACCCAGGGTGTCTAGCAACCACCAGCAACCAGTGGCTAGCAAGGGATGGTGAACCCCAAGTTGCGGCTCGTATCCCCCCAACAATTCAATGGATGATTGGTGTCTGACCCATCGAAGATGGCGATCCTGCACAGGGGCCAACGTAGCCCCGTGGTACACAAACCGCAGTACGCTGCATTCCTGTGCCCTTCCTGTGCCGTGCCCTCTGCACCCGCGAGGGGCTCTGTACCTGCTGCGCTCTTTGCTGCAGGTGCAATGCCACTGTCGTATCAGCGGCGGTTGAGGAAGGTACGCTATGGATAGTACTGCCGGCCAAACAAGCGGCAGCAAGTGCGGCACGTGCGGTGGGAGGGGCCTCCACCGGAGCAGCAGCGCTTGGCCGGTGGGCCATCGGTGTCACCGATTCATGTGCGTAAGCACATGGTCGTGCATCGGTGGCACCGACCGCCACGTGGTTTGGACCCCCCCCCCCCCCCCGGCCGCACCAAGGATGTGTTGGAGAAGGGGGTGAAGGACCCCCTCCTCCCCTCCAGGACGCCCAGCCACTGTCTCCCTGGCGGCAAGTGCCAGGTTCAATGGCATTAGTAACCGATAGTAACCGCCCCCAACCGCTTTGGTCACCTCCTCCAACCACCTGTCTAAACGCTTGGGGCCACCTCCTGAGGTGCCTTCCCTTCTAATGCATTCCTGCCCCCAGCCCCCCAACCCCCCTCACCGCCAATGCCAGACGGGGCCTTTGGCAAGCGAACACTTCGTGCGGCCGGGTTAAGGGGCTGGGGGTTCGAGCCCCCAGAAAATGTGGGGATGGGAGGCACGGTTTGGCTCAGAAAGCCCGCTTCGGGTTGTGCACCAAAGCTGCCCCGGCGGAGTGACACGCCCCTGCAGTTCCTGGTGAGTTGTCTTCAACCACTTTTCTTGCTTTGTCTTATGGTTCTCAACGTGCGCGTGCGCGTGTGTGTGTGTGCTGCAGGATCTGAAGATTGCTCTGGCAAGTACTCCAAGTGTGCACCCACTGTTTGTATTGTACTGTATTGTATACTACAAGAGTGTGTGCGCCAGTGAGGGCATGTCAGGTGCTTGTGCGTGTGTTTGGCTTCACTGCGCCTGGGCCGTTCAGGGTCTGCGCTGGCTTTGTAGCCCTGGGTCCATTGCAGGTGAGCCCTGAGACGACCTGATAGGTCTGCCATAGTATTTTCGAGTCGAAGGCGCTTCAGGAACCGTCCAGACTGGTGTTGGGCACACTCCCTTCCATCCCATCCTGCACTGACTCTTTCTGTTGCCTTACACACCCAAAGGCCATTGGAACTCCTCGACGTTCGCCTCATTCGGCTTCGATATTGAAATTTGAAAATTAACCCCCCACACTTGCCTCACCCATTTTTCGCTGCTTGACCCCCCCCCCCCCCTCCCCGGGAAGGGACAGTTCTTTTTCAAAAAAAATTACTCCATCCTCAAAATGCGCTGATCATTTGAGGTATCGTGGTGTATAGAAGCACGGTTAAGGGCAGGCAGCCTGGTTCAGAAGCTGCCCCACAACCCCCACCCCCTCTGGACCCCCAAAAGTTCCCTTACCCAAATTTGAGCCATTTCAAATTTTGGCTGGGAACCTGGGTGCCAAAACAAATTGGGGGAGGGGGGGGGAGGGCAAGGGCCATACTGTTTCTACTCGATACATTGGCGCATACTCAATGTAGGGGTAAAAATTATCGTCCCAAGTGCCCCCATCCCCCCCCCCCCCCCAAAGGTGGACTTTTCCCCTCCTGCCCCCCTCCCCTCACCCAGACCCCTAAGAGGTAGGGACTTTTGCGTATCTAGGACAGGGGGGGGGGTGCATAATCTGTTTGATTTCTCTCTTTTGGGTTTGTGGCGCCGCACATTCCTTGTGATGTGTTGGTTAGTGGCTCTGTGCTGTTTGTACGGGATTTTTGCACGACGTTGCTCTCTGTGCCCACCATGCCCTTGTCCCATGAGCACTAGGGAAAATGTTTTTTTTTTAGCTTCGAAAATATTTTTTTAGACGCGCTAAAAAATAATAAAATCTAAAAAAAACTACAAAACATCTAAAATGTAATACAAAACATCTAAAAAAAATTTCCAAAGTGACTAAAAATTTAGATGGCTCCCTAAAAACAAATCTGCTGCAAATCTCCAAAAAAAAATAACGTTTCAGGAACAGACTTCGGGATCTAAAAAAAAATACAACCTGTAAAAAGAAATAGATTAAGGGATAACGTTACCCCCACCTCTTTGCACTGCCCCTGCAGGCAACATGCAATAGAAACCAGTGATTCACACTGTTCGTTGCATTTAGGGACAGCACGACACTTCTGCCATCAAGATTGCCCGATGCCATATTGCAGATGGCTGAGCATTTTCCGAGCGTGCTGCTGCAGTACATTTTACATTAGGTGAGGATGATGGATAATGCAACCCACTTGATGGCATAGGAACCTGCCACTGTGCAACTGATGCACAAGACGCTTTCTTTGTGGACAAGGGCTGGAGTGCTGTGGATTTTTCGACATGATGCAAACAAATACAGAACCAGCATCCCTCACTGTGTGCACCCTGGTTGGCCTGTGTTGACTCGCCATCTGACGACATTTAGAAACAGCAACACTTGAACATCAAATTATGGGCAAAATTGTGCACCCACTGAGTAGTGTTTGAAAACCTTTTCTCAGAGGCAAAACCACTCGTCTTTCTGCACCAAACAATGCCTCTGAGCAAGGAATCTTGAATTTGGGATTGACTGGGCAGTCTGCGAAAGCCGCAAAAAAATGAGCATTTAATGCAAGAACGGATGTGTTGGGATGCAGGGTTTTCAGGAGTTGATCACTATGGCTGTCAGACACCGCAGCACAGGCACGCGGGTGGCACATAGTAACGCGGAAAAATTGAGCAAAAAAAACCTGGCTGGATCATTCTCTGTGTCTGTGTATTCTCTTGAGCACCTGGGTGTAGGGACATTTTTGGGCCAGGAGGTTCGTGGTCAGACTCCGGTAAGGTATGCAACGGGTTGTCGAGGTACCCGCTAGTACCGGTATATAGGCGATAACCTGTTTAAAAACTGAAACAATCTCTACTCAACAGCTGCTTTGGCCGAGATCCGTGAAATCGCTGACTGTCGTGCCGTCGCCGGCTTGTCCGCATCGGCAAAGGTTTTTGTTCGGCCGATTTCCCAAAATTCTTTCCGAGTTGAAAGGTGGAACTTTGGATATCGTTTATTGATGATAAAAACCAACTCTCTATCAATTCAGTTTTTGGTCCGGTTTGATTTTTCAGTGCCGAGTTGGAGAAAAAAATTGGATCCAAACGGAAACTCAATTGATACAGAGTTGGTTTCTATCACAAATGAACTTAGCCCACGCAAACTGCACCCTGTTTTTCACCTCAAGGGCGGCATTTGTGTGCAAAAAAAAGATGCGCAGTTTCCGCGTGTTTCCACCTGAAAATTGAGAATTAAAAAACGGAGGAATCTCAAATATATTTTCTTAGGCTATCAGCGGAATGCAAGTAGTCAGAGGTATGAAAAAAACGTTTTTTTTGGCATGTTGAGTGCGCGAGGCCTCGCGCACTCAATTATGCAGAATGTGTATTTCCCAATGGTCCTGAATAAACAGTATTCCATGCCAAATGAGGCTCTGATGTCTTCATGGGTGCCTCATGGTGTACCGTTCGGGTCATGTCAGCAGCAAGAGTGGTCAATCAATGGACGTTTTGTACACGCCATGCACTATGTAAGGTGCAATAGATCTAAAAAGGCGGTTTGCCCTCAGTCCTTGCTAAACACACGATTTTCAGTTAGTTTACCTACAAATGAGGTGCCCAGCCTCCCATCTTTTGGGGCTGTACAACAGTTTGTCAGAAGCGCTAGGTCGCAGGACGTATGAAGCAAGTGCTCTAGAGGAGGATAGTCTAATCGCTACTCTTGAGCTCACTGTTTTCACAGGATTCCAAAAGGGAGGAATCTCAAAAAGCCTTTTGGAGGCAATCGGCAAAATGCAAGTAGTCAGGGGTATTCAAAAACCCATACTTCTAGCATGTTGAGTGCGCGAGCCCTCGCACACTGAGTGTTCCGCTGTTCAAGTCTTTAACCCATCTGGAATCTTGCAGTTTTGCATTTGCTCCATCCTTGCTTCATGCCACTTCTGATGTCAAAAAGTGATCTCAAAAAAGCCTGAAAATCTCACTCCACCTGGCTGAGTGCGCGAGGCCTCGAGCACTCAGCCTCCCATAATAAGTATTTTTTCATGTGGACATGTACAGGATGTGTGAACAGCGCCCATCTTTAATAGTTTTCCGGACGATCGAAAAATTGGTATTCTTCAAATTAGCCAACAAAATCTTTTTTCGGGGAAAATGACCGGTAAGCCCTCTAATTTTGGACTAAAGAATGGTTATTTGACCCCCCCAAAAACAGCAAAAAATGGGCAAAACTGATGGAAAATGCATTTTTTGGGAGGGTTTGAAAAACAGGATTTTCAAGATGGCAAAAAAAACTATTTTTTTCGGTGACAAAATCTAGGTGCTTAGGTGAAAAAAAGGGGGTGCAATTTGCGTGGGCTAAGATGAACGATGTCTAAGGTTTCAGCGTTAAACTATAAAAGAAATTTGAGAAATCGGCCGATCAAAACTCTGAAAATCGCCAATGCGGCAATGCCGGCGACGGCGGCCCCATAGGCCATGGTGTACTGGTACCAACCGATTGATAAAAAACTTACCACCTCCGCCTACCGGTAGTAATTTCAAAAATAAGCTATACCAACTGGTTGTTGTTAAAGCGATAAGGTTGCATATTTTAGACTCCGGATACAAAGGGGCCTCTGATGCACTATCCAAACTTGGAGTGCTATGAAAAGAAATAAAAAACACATCCGTAATCGATTGCGAACTGCATTTTTTATGTGTCTGCCACTTAATCGTGCACTCAAAGCCCGCAACTGCGAGCACTTTACCCCAATGCATAATAACCTTTGAAATTGTGCGGGCTCTAGCCAAAGTGGCTGAGTACCCTACTTCACAAAATTCAGGCATTATGTATGATCCGTTCAAATGACCTCCTTGCATAGGTCCCCAACGGAAAGATAACCTTTGTTGTCTGGGCAGATGAAACTGTACACATCGGCATTCCAAATAGTCAAAATCAAGAAGCTCAACAACTGAACAAGGTTGGCCGCTAATTTTGGGAGTTTGTGGAAACTTTCAGACCCGTACATTGATCATCAAAACCAAATCTTCTACGGCAAGCAGCAGGGTCCCATGCAAAACATTTTGATCCGCAAAATGGCCCAGCAGCACTGAGATAAACTAAAAATTGTTGCATCAATGCATTTTGGTGCAAAAAGAATTTTTTTGGTCAAATTTTCGGGCTTGTTCGGCCCTCTGTTTTAGACCGATTTTTAGCATCTTGGAAGGGCCGTGATATCAATGTAACTAGCATGATCCTAGATATCTCGGGTAGAACGGAGGGGTAGGGGGCGCTACACTTTCGCCCCCCAGGGCAAGAGGACGGGTAAAGCACCAATGTCTTCATTTATGGCAAAATTGATGTCCCCGAAGGATCATTGCATCAATGCACAAGTTGCAAGTGGGTAACCTAAGCATCTTGGTGATTGTATTTGCATGATCGTCTCTTTTTCTTTTGTGTCTGGAAAGTTTGGGCGTCCGTCGTGCACCCTCAGGAATGTGTCGGAGGTGTTGTTAGGGCAGTATGTATATTATTCATTGCTGAGTGCCTGAGCAAGCTAAGGTATAGAGTCCGTACGCACCATTGACATAAAGATGAATGCATCTCACATCTCCTTCACCAATGCATACTTTCCAGATTGTGGTGTGCTTGTTTGTCAAAATGCTGGAATTCCGGGACGCTCCACTAAGATAGCCGGGAGCCACAGTGCAAAAAAAAGGGAATGGCAGATGTGCAACACATGGCAAATACTATGGGGGGTGCCCGGGTGCAGTCCTTGACCCCAACATTCCTGAAACATTTTGGCCCCTTGAAAAAGATGGGGGGGATTTGGCACCCAATAAACCACCCTTTGCTTTGAACCACCGTTGCGTCCGCGCAATATTCTCACCCACACACCCCGTGCAGCCACCTGCCGTGAGCCGTTTTGACCGTTTCGTGTTTCGTATCACAACCTTCCGCAGTGTCTTGTCCCACGAGGCAGTCATTTTGCATCGGTTCGCATTTCGCACTTGCCTGTACGTCTAGTGCCCTTTTGAGCCTCCACTAATGGGCCGCCGCAACTCGGGAGTCCTTTATGGCTATGGCAGGGCAATGCTCCGTTTCCGCGCCATTGTGCGCGGCCAACTAGTCCTACCGCACATGCCACGAATAGAAAAAACACATACAACATACAATATCATGAATTCAAACACATCTCACCTTGAATCAGAAGAACTGTGGTAGGTTGGTGTAGGACGACCCTTTGTTGCAATCTTCGGCCGCTTTGGTGCTCGGGTATTCTCCAAAATTGCCTTTGGCGGGAGTTCTTAGCTACGAAGGGTGACCACTCGCAGCCCCGCTTGTGATGCACTCTCGGAAATGTAATGTTACAAATCACTAAGGCCACAGGTGTTGTTGTTGTTGCTGCTGCTGCAACTGCCGGATGCATTTCTTGAAACCCTTGCGCAACCCAATGGAGGAGGTATGGGTCGTCCTGCCTGGACCTGCAGATTGGAAACAACTCCATTCTTTGCCTAGGGTTCAAATTGTGCAATCGCTGCAGCACGTTTGGCGGCCGACAACACAAACACCACCTCCTCACTGTTGTAGTGGTGCTCCTGCATGTGACTCTCAATGACATACATGCACATACACTTACGGCACAGTACAACAAAGCACTTGTTGAGCCCTTTGCCGAACTGGTGACACACAAATTAATATACCCATATGGGCATGTAGTGTGCATCTTTCAGCCAGCCATGAGCATTGTGCACTTGGATGCGCACGGCCCACAAAACAAGCGAAAAATGTCTCGTTTTGATGTTTCCTAATTAGGCCACTTGTGGCCTAACAAAAAATGCCGAGCCACATGTTGACACATTACAAAAATGCCAACATGTTGCATGCCTCAAGTCAGAAATACCCGGACGAAGTGGATGGTAATATGCCCGGCAATATGCGCGTAATGTACCCAGTACCAAGGAAAATGGAGAAAATGGGGGCAAAAATTGACAAAAATTGTAGGGCTAGGGTGGACTGGTTTGATTCCCCCCCATTTTTCGTCAGAGGCTTCACCAATACACCCCCCCCCCCCACACACAGCCTTGTTGCCAATCAAAACCATTTTTTTTGACCTTTTCAGCCCCAAAATTCCCCATTTTTCCATCGAGCATCCAAAATTTCCCACACTTTTCCCCATTTTTCCTCGGGAGCCTTAACCAATGCAACCCACCCATAGCCTTGTTGCCAATCAAAACCTTTTTTTTTTGACCTTTTCAGCCCCCAAATTCCCGATTTTTCCGTCGAGCATCCAAAATTTCCCACACTTTTCCCCATTTTCCCTAAATCAGCCCATTTCAGGGATAAGTGCAAAGTAACATTCCGGAAACGGGTATTTCGAGGCCTCATGTTGATTACAGCCCTCAAAACAGCAAGACAATGCACTCTGCCCAATGTCGAGGTGACTAGGGAGACAAGATGGGGCCTCATATGGATGCCGGGAACGCTCTTTGGCAAGTCCGTGCCCAACAATCATTGTGCTAGAGCCTCTTCTTGGGGGTCCAGAGAAAATGGCAACAAAAAGTTGAGCATGTTGAGTAGAAACACATGGGGTGATCGGTTTTCCCGGCCCCTTTAAATGGGGCACCAAAATTTTCTGGCGCCTGTGGTGCCAGTGAATTTCTCCATATTCGCTTGTACAATGGTCGGGACCTCTCAAACATTTTGGCCCTCCAGAGCCGGGGGTGGTGGTGGTGGGGGGGGGGGGGGGGGGCTGCACCTGGGCACCCCACACGGCAAATACATTTCCAGTGAACTCACCTGACACAACACTTGGCGTGATACACAAAATCAAGAGAAAGAGCACACCTGGGATGTAGTGGGTTGTAGGCAGTTTCACTGGGGATCCCATTTGCAGAGACAGTATTGATGAAGCCATGCTACAAGAAGACTCCAGTGTTCATGAGTTTCTGGTTGTGGTAGCAAAACGGTGAAAGCTGAATGGGACGTGGTTGGAGCAGCCTAGTGTGAGCAGCCTGGCACTTCTCCCATGGATTCATGATTTCAAGTGAAAATCCGAAACAGAAGGCTGACACATCTGAATGATACAGGGGCAGTCAAATTATTGCTTGCTGGTGCAAGGCAAACCCCACCCCCCAACCAACACACACTGCGAGACGTGCCTAGGACAGTTGGAGGGGTCCCAGGGCGCGTAGAGCGCTTCCCTGCCATGGGACCAACCAGAGAAAGTTCCCGGGTTGTGGCAGTACAGCCCCTTTGGCCAAGGAAGCTGCGAGGGCACAGCACCTGGCTGGTCCCTCCTGTGCCATGCATGGGGGGTGAGGGCGTGCTTCCGCATGCCTTGCCATGCGTCGTCCGAAGGAGGCAAGGGGGCTCCAGCAGATTCACTGCCTGCTTCTTGCACACCGCTCTGCCAAAACATAGTTGCCGCAAAATTGAAGGGGGTGGCTGTGTGCATGCCTGTTGCAGAAAGAGGCAAACACGCAACAAAGGACGGACACACCTACATCTCCGGAATGTGCCAAGGCAGTCTTTGGTTGTGCCTAGGTGCACCCGGGCACACATGCCTGCGCCCAGGCATGGATGCCTATGCCAGGCTGTACTTGTGTTTCACTGGACCTCTGTGCTGTGTATGAGACTGGTTGCCACTGACTCTCTGCCCGGTGCTTGGATTCAGGCAGTTTGGATTCAAGAGCACTGGGTTAGGGTTGTATAAATATAAAAATAGTGTAGCCGGATGCATCCTGAGCCACTGATAGATATATTGGACAAGGTTGACAGGGAAGTGATGACACACACAACATTTGTAGTGCCAGTACTTTGCACCTTCTGTGCGCCTTACTGTGCCTTTGCCCATGAGCGCGCGTGTGCGTATGATGCCCAAATCTTTCAAATCAGCACAAACTGCGGGGTTCAACTCCTCAAGTCCTCCTGAGCAGCTGAAACAAAATGCTAAAAGGTACTAATGTTACAAGGATGTCCCTGGATACGTGGGCTTGCTCTGTTCCTCACGGACAGCGCACAGGTGCCCTGTGCAGATGCCTGCTTCTGTTGGTATGCCTTAGATCCCAATTGCCAATTGCCCACGACAGGGGTTGGTCGCTTTTCATCTCATTCAGTTTGTACTGTGCTCGTACGTGGCAGTCCTGTGTCCCGTTTGGCAGTCCATGGAATGCTGCCTTTATGCAACTCTCGCTCCTTGCCATGTTGCTAATGGTTTGGGGCTTCTTGTGTGCATTGTGTGCTGTAATTGAGTGGGACTCAGTCTTGACGTGACGTGGGACCTCAATCTGCCCGTTGTCCAGGCTCCTGTGTAACAGGACCTCATGTTGAGCATGAGACCCATGTCCATGATGTGCATATCCATCAACTCCAGAGGCAGAGGCTGGAAATGAATACGCGCCTTCTGGGGAGTCTTCCGCCTGCAGACTGGCTCAGGGAAAATTGAAAAGCCCCCGGGGGGGGGGGGTTGGAGCCCCTTTTCCAGACCCCCCCCCTCCCCCTTGGACGGGGGGCTCCAAGGGCAGGCGGCCAATGCAGCCCCTTTTTGTGTACCCCCCTGTGCGATGGATGTGCTTTCCATTTGGGGGGGGGGGTAATTTGGGACACCCAACCACCCAGATTATTGGCTAACTCACCCACTCAAAAAATGCCCATGCCCGTGGGGGGGGGGGGGCGGGGGGCAACATAACCCACCAACTCACCACAAGACATCTCGTGATGCACGCAATTCATGCTCGCAGGCCGAAGATGAATGCTGTAATTTCTTGGAGGGCTTTGTAGGTAACACATGTCTGCTGCCCTGGTCCCCTCCTCCTGCGATGTACAGCCGTTCTCACACCTCCCTGGCCCTTGGAGCCCTTCTGGGGCACACGTAGTGAGGAATTAACACTGCAGCCCTTGGAGCCCCTTTTCCCAACCGAATCCCCCCGAAATTTGTGGGGGCTCCAAGCCCCCCCCCCCCCCGGGCCTTTCAATTTTCCACCAGCCACTCCAACAAGCACCTCGCCCCAGAATATGCTTCACTTCTCCACTTCTGGTGATGCCTCATCCCATGCACAGAGTCGCGAAAACCTGGAACACTCCCACAATACCACAATCCCTGTCTATGGTTTGCCAATTGTTCCCGTCGACAAACATGATGTTGCCTCTGCTTTAGCTCAGACGAAGCAAACAAACTAACACCATGGCCTTGTGCCAAGCCCCCCCCCCCCATATACCGCATCAAAGGGGCCCGCCATTGGAGGCCAATTTTGGGTACAGAAACTGTTTTTTGGCCTCTGACCCAGCCCCCCTGGGGGCGGGTTTGCACTAAGCCAAGGGGCCTGCACAAGGCCATGTGCAGCAGCAAAGGCGGTCTGTGAGGGAAACGAGGAGAACACATTGCGTGTGTGGCTGCACACCTGTCGGACTTCTTGGTGTCTGTCACTTTGGGAACGGCAGGGGTCGGTAGTGCATGCGGGGTCCAGGCATGTGTCTGCATGTGTGGGCATGCAAGACCACTCAAAGCATGCACAAACTGCATTTGTACACGCGCGCGTGCCTGTGCTTAGAGGTGATGTGCGGCGGTGCTTCTGAGGCCTTTTCACAGCGGTTGCTTGTGGGGGACGGTGTGCACCTGCTCTGTCCAGCCTCACGACATGATGGTGCCCCCTGTTGCAGCCGTGTCGGATGCTTTGATTTGAGGGGCAGGCGATGCGTATCGCAGAGGCATGGCTGTAATCTGTGAGCGAGATAGTTTGGGTCATGGTGGGGCACTGTGCAGCAGGCAACGCCTCGTTCAGTAGCGGGACGGATTGCACCCCTCAGGATGTTGTCAGTGAGCCTTCGCTGCAACCAAATGAGAGCAGGCTGGTCGAACACCACATCTTTTGCTGTTTGTGGCCACACGGATGCCCTCGCGCCATTGTCAAGTATGGTGGAGGGAATGTATGGAGGACTGCTGTGAAGTGAAGATATGTGTGGATGTCAATGGATGGCAGGGAGTAGATCAGAGGGTGTGGCGCGGACAGTGCGTTTGCGGCTACATGGCCGCTGGATCCACATTGGAACCCCAGGTCATGTGCAGCGATGTCTTAGTATCAGCCATGCGGCACAGTACTTGTAGCTCGACCCACATCCTGAAGCCCAAAGCTATGATCCACCCCCTTCCCGACTTACAAGGACAACAGTAAAAGCATTCAAAACACAGATCAAAGACCTCCTGTCGTCCTGAGAAGAGCGGTCGTCATGAGAAGATACATGCAGTGACACACATGGGGACGGGCAGGCCCCAAAAGCGAAGGACGGAGCAGAACGGAATGCAGGTGAGGGGCAAAACGTGGCAGGTCAGCAATCAGTGTCCCCATCCCCATCCCCAAGCCCAAGTCAATGACAGGAAATAGTTGATCTTCATGGACCCCCCGAATATGGAAGCGCCAAGTTCCACAGTTCCAAAAGTTGCAGAAACAACGCCCCATGTTGGTCTGACGAGGGCGCTGTTCGCGCAGGTGGGGGGGTGTTCGGTCCATCGAGGGGGCGTGCATTGGGGTCCCAGGGGCACGATCGATTCCAGGCACTCAGCTCGTCTCGGTCCACTGCTGGTCTTCGCCGCGGGTGAAGTGCCGGACGACGTCGTTGATGTCGCACACGCGGCAGCGCATGATCTCGACGGTAATGATGGCGTTGTCCGGGCCGATGATGAACTGCGCGTATTCCGCATTCTGCCGCAGGTGCAGTTGGCGGTACTGCTCCGCGAGCGCGCCTTGCTCCTCCCGCACGACGCCGTTGAGGGTGATGGAGAAGCGCGCCCGCCCACCGGACTTCACGTTCTCGGCGTCGTGGTCCACGTCCGACGCAAAGTCGTGGATCAGCAGCGCGACGTTGCGGTTCGCGCACAGCGTCTCGTACTTCTTCGTCTGGCGCTGCGTCGACAGAATCATGACCTGAGGCGAGGCCATAGCAGTGTGATGGGGTGGGGCTGACCCCCTCCGGACGTGGGTCAGAAGCAGGGCTCCTTTTAAGGGGTCTAGGGGGATGGGAGGGTGGGTCCAGCCCCCCCCCCCCCCCCTGGTGGTGCTGAGGTTTTAGAGGCGTCAAAGACAATTTTTGGTCCAAACTGATTGGCACCAAAGGCACCAGAGAAAATTTTTGAGCTTCAGTGTTGTGGCTGTTGACACGTGCGACACGGCCGACCTCGGTGACTCGTGACCGAGGCTGTTTGCTCGCCCTCATCTATGGGCACCAGGTTTAAGGCTCATTGACACCCGCGGTGTCATCGGCAATTGTGTCTGTGGCGTGCTAAAGGTGTTCCTGACTGGTCCTACATGACATGGTGTCACCGCCCGTGACTAGCGTTGCTGCCTCCCCTGCCGGGCCTGGCATTCTGACCAAAGACAAGTGGACCAGTGTGTGCAGCTTGGGTCTCTTGGTTTGTGGGACCGGCGCACACACCTCAATGTCCCCTAGGGTTCATTATGGGGGGGCGTCACAAGGCCTTGGTGGTTGGCTCTGTTAGCCTGTGGCTGCACCTATTGCCCTATCGCCGCTCTGGACTCAGTCATGATTCCACTGCAACAGTTTGAAAGTCTTTGAGTCCTAGACTATAGTGTGTGTGTGATGTGTGTGCTCAAAACAGTAAAACATTGCGCCGGCAGAGGATGATGCTGTATAGTTGATAGAGTACAGTCGAAAGTTGTTGTGAGGGGGGGGGCGGGTGTAGGCCCAGCCTCTGAGTTGTAGAAATAGCGCCAGTGGGTACCTGGACTGCTTGCTTGTAAGTTCCGTGAAAATTGTTGCCTGTAGATTTAGTTTTGGCCTCCTTAGTGCAGCCGATGGCCA
Organism: Eutreptiella sp. 'Long Island Sound 2002'; assembly: GCA_964036045.1. NCBI lineage: Eukaryota > Euglenozoa > Euglenophyceae > Eutreptiales > Eutreptiaceae > Eutreptiella > Eutreptiella sp. 'Long Island Sound 2002'. The sequence continues at coordinate 49,127,737 of OZ038394.1, forward strand.
GCCTGGAGTCGCCGGTTCGACTCCTGCAAGCAGAAGAAGAATATGACGAGGAGATGCACCCCCCGACGGCCGGCGGTGCCAATGGCGGAGCGCGTTGCTGCAAGTGTGGTGGTGCCGTGGTGTTCAGTGGAATATGCCTTGCATGAGAAAATATGACGACGAGACACGCCACCCATCCATCGGCGGTACCGATGGTGGAGCGGGATGTTGAAGGGAGCGGTGGCGGGGACCTCGCCAACGGGCCCCTGGACAAGCAGGGGAACCAGGGTTTGAACCCCCGACGACGATAATTGCCCGTCCACGGCGCATACTACTAGACCGTCCATGTCTCTTACAGAATTATGGTGAAAACCGCAAACCTAGTCCGTCAATCTAGTGTTGTTGGAGTGCCGACCTGTTATTGCAAGTGCGCCTCACAGGAACACGTCGAGCAGCTGCAGCTGCTGCACCGCCGCTCTTGGGAGGGGGGGGGGCGGAGTGGCGCTGTGCCCACCATGCCACCGGGGGTAGGTCTCTGTGGCGTCCTTTGCATGACTGCTACTGAAAGGGGGAGGGGTCATTGTGATTCCTCCACCGCTTCCTCCGGTTCCCACCCCTGCCACCCTTTGATGGGGTCGTTCTCATCCCCCTCCTCCTATTGCCACCTCGGGTGTACAAAGATTTGACCGAACAACCAGGGAGATTTGCGGCGTCCCACGTCTGCCAAATGGTCCGCCCGTGTATTTCCTAGGATGTAAATGTGTGAGGTAGTGTGCAGCCATTTAATTTGCTCACCTAGCCTGTCCATTGCGTTGAGGATTTTTCCCCACGGGGGCCCTGTGTTGAATGGGGCAGTTGTGACTTTTACAATCAGTAGGTAGTCTAGGCAAATCAACAATCGCTCTCTCGGTCGGTGGCCCTCTGGTGCCCTCAGTGACGCGTGCAGTTCTCCCCTGATGTTGGTTTTGTTCTTCCTCTAGTGGGATATATGCTGCCGTCACGGGGGGGGGCGTCTCCTCGCTTTTGTACGCGACCCCCCCCCCCCAGTAGAAATGGGCCGAAGGCCCCTAGGGGGGGGGGGGGGGGGGGGGGGGGGCATTGGAGGGGGGGTTCAGGGAGGGGTTCAGGGAGGGGGGGGGGCAGTTGGGAGGGTTGGTTGGGGGGGGGTCCAGGTGGGGCAATTTGGGGCGATGGGCACAAGGTTGGGCTGAACATCATCCACCAGATTTCATTCATGGCTGCTTATGCCACATCATTGCTCTCCATTTTGGACCCCAATACTCACTCTAACCCTAGCCTAGGGTGAGAGCTAGGGCTAGGGGAAAATTTTTTCGGGCGCCTTTGGTGCCACCATATGTATGGCCGGCAAAAATAGACACTTTCTGAGTGTCTATTTTTTTTCGCCATGTTTGTTTGCTGAGGAGGCCCGTAGAGGCGAAACCGGTTCAAACTCAATATTTCACTGAGAGAGACCTTGGCTGTGCCCGTTGCTTGCTGGTTTGGAGGTCAGTTTTGGCGTCAATCACAATCAACGAGAGTGGGAAACATTTTCTTGGGCGTTTTACTTCTATCCCTTGGTAACTAAGTGGGCCCCGAGGGCAGGGGGGGGGGGGGTCGTGCACCCGAATTGAGGAGACGGCCCCCCTGTGGCTGCTGTATCTCAGTCATAACCAAAAAAGACACAAAATCCTCCCACTCTGCCAAACACCGGGTGTAAATCTGACAACCTGTCCAGGTAGATGATGTTCCACCCCTGTGATCCATACATCTCCGTTACCCTTGCATGCTCTGCCCATACCTCCGCCGCCTACTCAATTTTTTTTCCTTTTGCATGCGGGGAACCACAATTTGGGGGGGGACCGGGAGCTAGAAATAGTCACCCAAGGGTGCGGTAAGACCGTGGATTGTAGCATGGGTGTTAACGCCTCAATGAGCAAGGGGTGGCGGGTGACCACTGACCTGTGCGAAGTATGTTGGCACGCAGTATCACCATGCTCATTACGTCATCAACCGCAATCCGCAAGGATGTTGCTGGACCCGGGCGATGCCCGGGGACCTGATCGGGGACACGCCGTGCAACAATCACAGGCAAAGGACGTTGCTGACCGAGTAAAGTACTTGCCCCTAGACACGGCGATCGGGAAGCAAAGGATGCTAGAAAATCAGCATGAGAACGCAGAGGAAAAGATTTCGAGCACCCCGTCATCATCTAGCGGAAACCAGTCCGAGAAAGGACACCGTACGAATAAATCTGAAATCTTTTCGAAAGTGGTGAATCATGGGGTAGACACTGAGGTAGCCATTTGTAATGACTGGTCGGACAACAACCACATCTTGCCGGGAGAAAAGCCCGTGCGTAGTGGGAGACAAAAACAAGTCCTGGAGCAGGACAACCGAAGACTACTGATGGTGGAACTGTACGACAAGTGCGACTAGCACCAAACACGACCGCCATCTACGCGGTACAAAGATTGGAACTAGAGAGGCCGGAGAGAATGGTTGTGCCGTTCATGGAAACCACCAACAACGGAGTGGAGAACGTCGTCAATACGGAATTTTTGAAGGCACGAGACCAAGACCTGGCCGCAGAAACTTGGAAAGGTCGGACAGGAGAGGAAATATCGAAAATGGTGGGATGGATCTATGGGCTCTATCATTTCGCCACCCGTCGGTGGTATATTGGCCAGACAATAACATTCATGTGGGAGAGAGGAAGAGGCCAATGGTACGAGAGATTACGGGTGGAGGATCTGCTGCACAAGGAACTGGGAAATGAAAATTTCCCATTTGCCTACCTAATTGTACCACTCGAGTGGATGGCGCCGGAAAATTATCAATCCAAAAGCACAAGAAGAATGGATATGAGGAGTCGTTTCCGATGGTATGCCACAGACCGTGAGTTGTATTGGGCACGGAAGCAGAAGACAATATGGCCCAAAGGCTGGAATTCACAATGGCCAGGCCAACGAGCCACGAAGGAAGCCGCAAGGAAAGCCCGTTTTCTGGGACCGGAGGATGTACAAGAAGCAAAAATGGATCCAAAGGAATGGCTGCAACTATGAGCAGAATCCCACCACAACAATGAAGAGTTTGAAGACGAAGACAAAGACGCAAATCAAGGATTTGTTGCATGAGGTGCAACTGCAAATGCCGGAGGCCAGGGCACGAAAGGGACACAAGGGCCCGAAAGCAATGGGGCCAAGAGAGCAACTGATCGAGCTCACATGTCGCTAAATCGCTTTGCTTCGTATCTCCAAATCGCCGGGGATTTTTTTTTTGGAAAATGCCTAGGGCCATGCTCAGATATGCCAAGGGAAACCAACCATGCTTGGGGATTTCCCGAGCGGGCACCCGGTTAAATCCCGAGCGATTTTTGGAGCGCCCATGGCAAAATTCGCCGGCAAAGCGCACTACGTACGGTGCGCCCCAAAACATCCAAAAACCCCTAGAATGTGCAAAAAACGCATGTGTACGGCACCTCCGAAAAGTTGGGTATGCAGCCCAGGTGTTGAAGTCCGACATTTGCACCACCCCAGCCCAATTCAGGGTGGTATCATTGGTTTGGGTCTACTCCGGCTGCATTAGGGACCTGAGGGAGTGGGTTCCTGAGGTAGAGGTCATCAACATTAACGGTTCATGTAATCGGTTGGGTAATGGTCACTTTCGCGAAGCAAGGTTGCAGGGGGTGCACTTGAGGATGCGTAATCCACGTCAATGCACTCAACCTTCACAGGTGGCTTGCTTGGGGTGCCGTGGCGGCCAAACTTTTTCATAGGCGGTTCGACGGGAACGGGGGATTCACTACTACTGCTGCGTCCGCTGGTGGGGGTGGTTGTACTCGTAGAAGCATCGCTGTCGGTACGCGAGCTTGACTCACTGGCAGTAGAGGAGGAACTACAAGAACTATCGGAAATTGCTGTGTCAGGGTCTCGTGAATTACTCGCATCTACAAAATTGCGCCTGTGCAGCTTGGCGACACGCATTGGTTGCGTCCGAACCGTGCCCGGATCTGACACAAGACCGATATCAAAGGACGCGGCTGAGTCCTCGGCACAGCTTGACACAACTGTCACCTTGGTCTCCTCTTCCCGTCTCGTGCTACACGTCCCTCCCACTGCCTTACCTTTCCGACATTCTTTGGCCTTCCACTGCTTTTTGGTTAGGAAAAGGTTCGCACTGCCATAGTTGAATGTGGGCCACTGCCGTACTTGTGCCATGGTCGCAGGGGTCCATCGCCGCTGCCTACTCCGCTTAGCGCCACACCGGCCACATATGCATTACACATCCATTTGTGGCCGGCAGGCGTCTGTAGTGATATATATTGACTAGGTGGCCACCTACATGTAGCATTTGAATGTGTTGTCATGCAACACGTTTCCAAGGAACCGCTCAAACACTGCCCTCCACATCGGGGAGGCACTCACTACACACTGCTGCAAGACAACCCCGCGCCTCTCATGCTGCCACAAATGGACTTCAAAGCGCGAGGCACGGCGCCCAAGGAATTTTACATACATTTCATGGCCAAATGTCTCTTCAAAACTTTTGTCCGCAACGGTGGACGGTAGGCCGGCGAATCGCTTGCCAAGCCTAAGATCCCTCTCCCCTGCCTCATTTGTACATCCTATCGGTAACCGAGGAAGTTGGAAAACATGTTCCAACCCATGACAATACAGAGTCTGTGTGCTACCCTCTTCGCCGTATTCAAGGACCAGGTGCATGAGGAACACGTGAAGCATGCCCCGGATGCGCCATTCCTTGGTGGCTATTTGCACGGTACTATCGTAGATCAGAACGACAAGGTGATAGATCGACGAGAACAAAACGTGGTAAGGCGGCAGAACAGCAACGTCTTGGGCTAGCTGCGATACAAGGTGCGGTGCCTAACGGCCTGTCACCGACACACCGGTCCGGAAGCGGCGTCGCACCAACGAGCGATATTGCCAAGAGTCACCGGGCAACTTCGTGACATGGTACCGTTTGGATGCATGCCCCCCAGCCGTGGGAAGAAAGCGCCAAGCGGTGGCTGCGGGTGGAGAGCGTGCCTCCCACCCATACGGTGGGCGTGGCGGATCTGGGGCGGCTGGTGGTGTTGGAAGGGGCGGAGTATTGGGCCTGTGTTCGGGTGGAAACAGGGGGACTGGAGTGGGTTGTCGTCACCGCGTGCCGGCTCAGGAGGCAGCAGTCCAGGGGCCCAGCCTGCTACAGGGTGTTCCGGGAGTGCCTCAGGGAGCTGGGGCCGGTGCGCAGGGCACACAGGTGCACGGCCGAGGACATCCCGCCGGCGCCGGCGGTCTTCGTGGAGGTCACGCGACCGCCGGCGATCCAGGGGCAGGACGTCTGGCCCATAGCCCCGAGCAACATGTGGCAGGCTGAGCATGCAGCTGTCATGTGCAGGGCGCTGCAGGCCACGCTACTCAGATATTGAAACAGTACATTTGCATCTGCAGGGGGTAATACCCGCCCAGCGACGCTGCACGCACGGCTGATGGCACCTTTGATTTTATGCAACACCAGTTGCATTGCAAAAACGTGTTGCAACACGTTGGTGCCCGCAAACTTTGTGCGGGGGCGTTCATGAATGGGCACCGGCTCCCGCAGAAACATGTGCCGCACCCCGTGTTCTCTGGCCCAGGGGCACACCACACAAGTTCGCCCACCAACCGACCAACCTGGTTGTACCCTATTTAGAGTATTTAGTACCCGAGTGGAGGCTAGTACCTCATGCTGAATGCGAAGCAATTCGCTGGCTGAAGGTTCCGAGCGACTGGAGGTACAAGGGTTGGTCACAGCCTCCTGGCCCCGAACTCAAGCCCTGCGCACCACAACCCCCTCGGTCCTTGGACTCCGCCTCTGTTCCAGCTCCTGCAATGATAGTGTTTTGGCCTTCGGAAACTCCTTCATGTACGCCACGTCCCACCCCCGTGCTACGCCTTCTAGAAGAGCATGAAAAAATGCATCTTCCCGTTGAAGAGAAGGAGGGCCCCGAACGGAGTGCAGCCAACCGTTGACGATGCATTGGTGGAAGGACATGTCTAGAAAATCCTAAGAGACACGAAACACAAATGGGCACAAATGGGGTGTTGTGGGGTGTTTCATTGCCGGATAGTATGCACTTCTATGGGGTGTTTCATTGCTCGATAGTGTGCACTTCAATGGGGTGCTTCATTGCCGGAAAGTCTGCACTCATGTGGGGTGTTTCAGTGCTAGATGGTCTGCACTTTGTGTGGTGTTTCATTGCCCGACAGTCGGCACTCCTATGGAATATTTCATTGCCGGATAGTCTGCACTCCTATGGGGTGTTTCATTGCCGGATAGTCTGCACTTCAATGGGGTGTTTTGTTGCCGGATAGTCTGCACTTCTATGGGATGTCTCATTGCCGGATGATCGGCACTCCTGTGTGGGGTATCATTGCCGGTTAGTTTGCACTGTTGTGTGGTGTTTCATTGCCGGATAGTCTGCATCGTTGTGTGGTGTTAAATTGCCGGATAGTCTACACTCTTATGGGGTGTTTTATTGCCGGATAGTCTGCACTTCAATGGGGTGTTTCATTGCCGGATAGTCTGCACGCCTGTGGGGTGTTTCATTGCCGGATGGTTTGCACTTCAATGGGGTGTTTCATTGCCGGATAGTCTGCACTGCTGTGTGGTGTTTCACTGCCGGATAGTCTGTACTCCTCTAGGGTGTTTCATTGCCGGATAGTTTGCACTCCTATGGGGTGTTTCATTGCCGGGTAGGCTGCAGTTCAATGGGGTGTTTCATTGCCGCACAATGTGCACTATTGTGTGGTCCCACAAGAGTGCAGACTATCCGGCAATGAAACACCACACAACAGTGCAGACTATCCAGCAATGAAACACCCCATTGAAGTGCAAACCATCCGCCAATGAAACACCCCTTTGAAGTGCACACTATCCGGCAATGAAACACCCCATAGAAGCGCAGACTATCCGGCAATGAAACACCCCATAGGAGTGCAGACTATCCGGCAATGAAACAGCTTCATTGCCGGATAGTCTGCACTCCTATGGGGTGTTTCATTGCCGGATAGTTTGCACTTCTATGGGGTGTTTCATTGCCGGATAGTGTGCACTTCAAAGGGGTGTTTCATTGCCGCAAAATTAGCACTGTTGTGTGGTGTTTCATTGCCGGATAGTCTGCACTCCTATGGAGTGTTTCATTGCCGGATAGTCTGCACGGTGGGGGGGGGGTCTGCGCGCAACTCACTACTACCACATGCATACCTCTCGGAGAATGGGGATGTGTATGTGATAATAGCGCTTTCTCGTCGAAGCCGGGAAGAAAGTCTTAAGAGTTGCTGTGTTGCCCCCCTTACCCACTTCCCCAACCGCCCCCCCCCCCCCTTGTACCCGTCCCAAAACAAGCACCAAACACAAGTGGTGTTTCATTGCGGGATGGTATGCACTGTTGTGTGGTGTTTCATTGCAATCCAATCAAACACGGAAAATGGGGAAACCCCCAACCGCATTACCGATCTGTGGATGTTTGGCAGACAAAAAAAACAAAGCATCGTCGAATATGGAATGATAGTGCCAATAGTGCGAGGGCCCAAGGGCACAACCAGGTACAAGCTTTATAGGCTTAGACATTGTCTTTTGGGCATCAAGAAAACGTAGGGCGTGCACAACGTAACTAACATCCTACGCGTATTTGTTGCGCAACGCGTCGCACCACCCTTGGCGCGGTCGCACGGCGTGCATGTCTCAACAGCGGAATCATTGTTTGGCAATCTTGGCACGCTTGGGTGCCTTGCCTGGGGACGCCGAAGCACGACGGCTCCGCTCCAAAGCCTTGGCAACGGAGGCACGGCCAAGTTGCTTGCGGCGGACTTCCTGCTGCTGGGCACCCTCGGTTGTGGTGTGAAGGGAGTAAGGAGTGGAAAAATTAGCATCAGGCCTGCAAAAAACAACGGCAAGTTCCGCGGGTTCCTTGGAAGGATAACACATCCAGGACTTTGGCCGCTTCCCATGACCCAAAATGTAGTCGGTGACCGTCTGGGCCTCAATGTACAGCAGCGGAATCCGATTTGCCTCCCCATTCAGGCCCTTGGCGCTCCACCGCCTCCATAGGTTCCTTGCGTCGTCAGCAGGATCCTCAGCATCCGTGCTCACCCCCGCTTCCTGCAGCATCTAACCAAAAACAGGCACGCTCACGTGCCAGTTGAGGGGCTCGTACCCCTTCTCCCCTGCCCTCTCAACAGCCGCCTGCAGCTCCTGCAAACACTTCTGGTGCCAAGCCCCCTGCCTCCGTCCACCACCAGATGCCGTCTCCACCCCGTCCAATGCTGCCTTTGTGATATGTCTGCACTTCGCTGGCGTAAACTTCCAGTACGTGGCCAGCAGGGAATGACCTCATCCCAGCGCAGCGGCGGCCTCCGCAGGTATTCTTGTAGTGCTCTGCCAACGTAGTACGTGCAGTTGGCCGCGTACTGCTGCCCTTTTGCGGTCACACGCTGCACAGCCCAATCTTCAGGGATGAGAGTCTCCGCTAGAGTCTTCGAGGCATCTGTATCGGCCACATCAACGATGAAGACGTCAAGTTCACTGGGCGGCGGCTGACGGCGGCGACCAAATTCCTCTTGAAGGTACGACTTGCTTGGCGTAGTCCGGCTGTTCCTTAGAAGGCACGCAACCAGAAATGCCTGTGGGCGCCTGGGGCAGTGCCTGTCGCGGCGAAGGCCCGCTTGGGCAGAAAGGACTCCCGTTCCTTCCCCCGCCGCATCCGCTTCCCCGGCGATGTGAGCCTTCTGCTCGGAGATTTGAGTGGCTTGAATCGGCACAGTTGACTCATTGCTTTGCGGACGTCTCTTGGCTCTTTGGCGGCCTTTTGAATTTCTCTTGAAACTCCTTTGCTTTCTTACGGGCACTCTCTTCCGCCGTTTGTTGTGCTTGCCCGACCCGAATTTCGCCATAAATGAGCTCTCCCTATTTCCCCAAGCCTTTTCCGCCGGCGCCGCAGCCTCTTCTTTGCTTTTTATGATGGCCCTTCCTTTGGACGTCAGAGCTTCCGAGCAAAATTCCCTCGGCTTGCCTTGTGGGCCCATTGCAATCACGGCCATGATGTCCTTTCTACCGTCGCGTGTCATCAGGTCCGCAAAGGGTGGAGGTACTCGTCCATGTACAGCAGGCACTGTCCGTGGTGTCCGCAGATACCCCGGTGAGCTTTCCCACGGCTGCCTTTCCGGGCGGGGGGTCCAGCCCCGTTGCCGGCCAAGCCTGGCCTCATCCTCGGACGGCCGGCATACCGCCGGGTGGCTTCCGGGCGGGGGGTCCAGCCCTGTTGCCGGCCAAGCCTGGCCTCATCCTCGGACGGCCGGCATACCGCCGGGTGGCCATCACTGCAGATCTGACTGAAACAAAATAGAGAAAGATGGCCCAAAGCTCATGTGTTGTTCCATGCCCATGACCCCTTGTATGAGCTCATACCCCTATTGCCGGATAGCCCTTGTACCCTAGCACTACGCCCACTAGTACGTCCTCTTTGGTAGACCGCCCCCAATAGTAAGACCTCATGTCGCCGCTCCCATACGTCGTCCCACATTGCCCCAAGTGCTAGTACGTCTCTCCGTGTCCCCAGTCCCCTAATGAGCCTGCGAGGCCGACTGCCACAGTTGAAGCACTGACCGCTGCTTCTTCCTAGGGGGCTTAGGGGCTGCAGACGGTTTTGGTAGCAGGCGGAACTCCACTCCCCACAGGAAACCACTCTCATGTACTCGGGGTTGAAAATTCAGGTCAAAAAATTGTCCCTCGGGTGGTGTCACGCATCGCGTGTATGTCCCACACTCGACCTCGTCCTAGCACTTGCCTGCACCTTCCTCCCCCGGGTGGTCGGGCATGTGGAGGATGGTGACCCGTGCACGCGACACTGACAAACACTGGGGCTGGGGGTCTTACGCGAACACGTCGTTTACTACCACGCACAGTGTTTCGTACGGTTTGTGCACGAAGGATAGCGGCGGGAACGGCGGCACTTTTCGCAAGGTCGACGGCTTTTTCACAGCATAGGACGACTCCTCCAGCCAGCCCTTTAGCATCTCCGGTGTCAAGTTGAGTGTTGGCAGCTCCGGATTACAGTTCTCGTTGAGGAACTGCCATGCTTTGTACCCTTCAGTTGCCTCCGGTGATTGCTCCATCCGGTCGTCCGGAGGTGTCCGGTGCTCCACGGGGAAGGGGAGAATTTCCACGTGCCTGTATGATGTGGCGAGCGAAGTCTCTTGCTTTGATGGTGTGAGTTCGTTGAACCATCGACGTGCCGTCTTGAGCTCCAGCTTCAACCGTTTTGCCAACACACTCTAGAACACTAGTCCGGGGGGGGCGACCCCTCGGTTCTGGACGCCAACTACCCCCCAACTAACTGTTGGCCGGAGGCCCCTTGGGGGGGGGGCATGGGATGGGGGGTCAAGGAGGGGGGAAATGGGGGGGGGGGGGGGGGGGATCTACGAGGGGCTTGGGGGGGCGCTCCGGGAGGGTCGGTTGGGGGGGGGGGGGGTCCAGGTGGGGCAAATTGGGGTGGTGGGCGGGGATCCAAGGGGGGGCGATTTGGGGTGTTTGGAGGGGGGGGGGGGGGCAAGCTCCCCTTACCTCCTCTTGCCCTCCCTCTAACCATACCATCACCATAAACCGAACCCTAACCTTTGCAGCCAGCTAGTATGGCCATGCCAGCCATGTTGATTGGGCTAAACAAGATCCCCCAAATTTCGTTCATGGCTGCTTTTTGCCACATCATTGCTCTCCATTTTGGACCCCAACACTCACTTTGACCCTAGCCTAGGGTGAGAGCCAGAGCTAGGGTTAGGGCTAGGGTCACCGAGCTGGTAGAACAAGTCTGGGTTTTATAACCCTTTTTGGTGTCTAGGGTTTAGGGCGGACCTACCAGGTTGAGCAGCAACAAGCAGCAAGCAGCAAGCAGCAAGCAGCAAGCAAGCAGCACGCGCGTAATGGGGAAAAATCGGAAGTCCGTCGTGGTGCTTTGGATTTCGTTGAAATTTGGGTGGATGATACCTATGGGTGTGAAGTACAATCACACAGAGTTTGAGCGAGAAACTCAACGGTGGCGGCCGAGAACGGGATTCGCAAGTGGCGGACCTCAGTTTCTGAAACTGCACTCTAGGGCCAAAAACATCCATTTTTGGGCCAAAAAAGCCCTGGAACACATTCAAAACGGCCAAACGAAGGGAAAGGGTGGGTACACTCCACGTGCGGCTTGACCTCCCCGTGTCAACGAGCCCTTTGCGGCCCTCTAACTCCATGATATGTCCCGGAAACGGCCCAAAAAAGCCCCCAAAAGCTCCAACCTTTGTGTAGATTGGCTGCCGACAGCCACAAACCAAGAATAGGCCATATCTTTGGCTACATGGCTCAAAATGCAATTCCGAGGGCACCTAGTCCACCCGCAACCCCCCACTTTTTGTGGTTTGCACCCCTCAGAATTGCCCAAACGGACGCCTAGACCCCCATACCTAGGCCCACTAGGCTGCGGCAAGCTGCAAGCTCAAGCCCAAACAGGTCGGTGCCCAAATGGGTGAACAAGGTCCAGTAGGGGTAAAAAGATGACTTTTCTCAAAAATGATCCTAGACCATGTGCGAAGCTAAAACAAGTGTTTTTGGACCGTTTTGAGCTTGTGGTGGCCCATTTTGGTCCTCCGAAAATCCCAAAATGCCTTGAAAATGGGTTGTTTTGGGACCAAAAATGGGTCAAAAATGGGTCAAAAACGCGTTTTTCCAAACCTCATCCTAGACCATTTGGGGTACACAAACGGGTGAAATGAGCCCATTTTGAGCCCATTTTGGGGCATTTTGGCCCCTCAGAAGTCCAAAAAGCCTTGAAAGTGGGCCTCTTGCTGATGGGGTTCACTTGCAAGCTGATTTCACTTTGTCAAGAGCCATCAATGTGCGTCACTAGTCATAGCTGATGTTCCCTCCCCCACCAGCTCGGTCCCAATATTCAGTCTTGATTAGGGTTACGGTTAGGTACAGAGATAGGAGTAGGCTGAGGGTTGGGGGTGGGTGTTAGAGTCAAGGTTGGGTTTAAGGATAGTGTTGGGGTGCAAGTTGGACAAAATTTCCTTAGGGCACCTTTGGTGTTCATGGAGCATCGGGTGCCTTCGGCGCCCATGGACGCCTGAGGGCAACACCTTTGGCAACTAACCGTTGGCCGAAGGCCCCTAGAGGGGGGGGGGGGGGGTAGCTGGCCTCCTAGGACCCGCGGAGTCGCCCCCCCCCCCCCCCGGGAATACTGTGTTTCTGGATTTGGGTTGGTTGTCCGCCGGAAAAAGATGTCGGAGCAAGACGCGAAATTGATTGCAGTTAGTGGCTAGGGTGGTTTGCAGATTGGTGAGTACATGCATTTTTCCTAGCTTCTCCTGTGGGACCACATTTGCATCAATCTCACAGAGTACCACGGGTGCAATCGAGGGCACATTTGCAGGCCCATCGCGGATGCAATCGGAATAGGTGGCAATACACGAGCATATGAGTCACACATGATTCCACTACAAACACTACAGAAAAAGGGGGCACGGAGCTTACCCGAGGGGCGAGTCTGTAGCAACGGAAAAAGGTGCACCGGGGTGCAACGTGTTGCGGCCCACGTTGATAGGACTGGTCTCGTGGCCTGACGGCAGACTGGGGTTTGGGTTTGGGGCGGCCCTTCTGAGTCAAAGTGCGTGTATCCGGGCTCAAACGAAGGCGCCACCTCATGGGGGTATGGGCGGGTTGGGTTGGTGGTGGTGGATGGGGGTGCGATGGTAGCAGCGAAATCCGCAAAGGCAACAGCGAAGTCTGCTTGTGTGTGAGCACACCGGGCAGTCTGGCCTGACCCGGTGGCAGAGGGACTAGTGGGGCAAGAGAGGGTTGCACACGGATGGGGCGGGGGACCGAGGCGGCGAGCATAAGGTATGCCCTCTCTAGACTACGGTCCAGAAAGTGAGAGCGGGAAACCCGCTGCCCACCTTGCCAGAGCGCTACCTACCCCCTCCGGCGCATAGTGAATAGGCACCTTGCGCACCCCATGTCAAAGTATCCATTCACAAACTCCAAGGACTGGGTGAGCCACTGCTCTGTGTGGGGGGTGATGGGGTCGGTAGCCTTTGCCAGGGGGGGGGGGGGGGTGTTTCGGCATCTGCTGGTATGATCTTGGGTGGTGGGCTGGAGTAACATGGTGCAGAGACTTGAGGTGGCATGGATGTAGGTGTGGGTGGCGAGCTGGAGTACCGTGGTGGGGGAATTCGGCTGTGTGGGAGGGAATACCGTGGTCGAGACGGAGGTGTAGGAGGGGGGATCAGAGTGGGTGGCGGGGAGGCTATTTCCGAAAGGGGTTTCTCAGCGTTGCTGTCCCATGGAGAGGGAGGGGCATCACCCAAGAGCTGCGGCTGGGGTACCTCCCACTCTGGCACGCAGTTGGAGAGGACAGGATCGAAAACACAAGACATGGCGGAACTGATAAACAGGAGGGAGTGGGGGGAAAAAGAGAAGAACACGGGATGCACAAGGGAAAATCGCAAAGGGAGGTGCCAACCTTCAACTACTTGGTGCTGCCACAGGGGGTAGCCTCACGCGCGTCGGAGGAGCCGTGTGTTTGCGGGGCTTGCATGGCCCATTCCCATGGGGCCCCGCGGATGGGGAGGGGTGTTTCAGGGGTTCGCATGGACCACGTCCGGTGTACTCAAACCGGACCTCCTGCGGTGTGTGATCATGAGGACCTGTCATCTATTCAAAATGTGGCACCTTGGAACGCAACATGGGGCACAAAAAGAGGCAAAGGATTGAAAATGCACATGTATTGGGCAAACTACATTCCCGAAATGCCTTGCTTGCACCAACGCGCACAGCAAGACATGCACAAAGCCAAGCACAAAAAAAAGGGGCAGCCAATCAACTGAAGGTGGAGTACATCCAACGCCAGCACCCACCACAAATACGCACATTGTACACTCTCAGCCGGCCGGTTCGGGCGGACAGGGGACAAAGAGGTGCATGTAAGTGATCAATCGTACCAAATCTGTCCATGGTCCCCCATCCCTCCAGTGCCATACAAATAAGCACCTTCATCAAACGCGACCGGCACTAAAGGGGCTCTCCGGTCAACAGAAGCTCTGTGAAAAAAGAGAATGGTGGTGGGAGGGCACAGTGGGCAAGTCGTGTGGTGGGTTTTGGGGTGAGCCGAGAACGGGTAGATATGTAACTTCTGCCAAGAACTCTAGGGATTACGCGAGCGGTGCGGCCCAACATCCCTAGGGAGGATCCCGAGCGGGCACCGGATAAATCCCGAGTGTTTTTTTTCGAACAGAATTTGTCCTCCACGTGTCGGCAGCAACGGTTCCGAAACGCAACCGCTATCGCCGCAGATTTGAAAAAAACCCATGGGAAATCCCCAAGGATTTCGACATACGAAGAAAAGTGATTTGCGACATGTGTGCCGAGAACAAGGAGAGAGGAGCCACCACGCCGGCAATTCTGAAATTCACCTTTGTGAATCAACAAGCACAAAGCATGCTCCCAAGGAAAGTGCTGAAGATGCCTCAAGTGGTCATGCAACATCCACATCTAGCACAAAAATAATTCTCCATGAGAAAGTTCAACCACAAATACAGTCGTATCTGCTGAACTACACGAAGCTGGCGAAGACCTTCAACATCGAGGAAAGCTTGAACGATGATCTAAAAAATTGTGAGTGCAGAACATGCTTCAGGTACCTGACGCTAGAAGAGGTAATGGCATCAGGGATGTGGTGAGCGCGGACACACAGTGCCTAAAATGGACGTGGCTCGGCGAACTGCCCCGGAAAGGAAAGAAATTTTGATTGCCAGATAGCCCACAAGCAATGTTCGTCATCTTGCTAGATGGATTGGAGGAGTACGCACTGATGGTAACCAGAAGCGTAGGAGATGAAACAGTGCAGCAGAAACCGGAAATGTGGGCCAAGCAGAATTACGAGCCAAAAGGAGACAAAGAGGGCCCTAGAGACTTGGCGGGAACGAAACCGGGAATAGCGCAAGCACAACAGCACGTGGCATTCATCCAAGACATAGAGCACCGCACGGCTTTGTGATGCTATGCCAGTGGTGGTATCTGAAGACGTTGGCGTTGCGTTTAAGCTAGGATCAAGTCTTCCAGCCGCAACAAGTACGAGAGAAAGTGGCCAGGGACCTAGAACCACTGGGGTACACGGTCGGTAGGGGACTCCCGTACGAGATGTGGAGGCCCAAAAAGGCAACTTTGCATTACATAACGGGAGTTCGACCAAGTTCCAAGTACAAGCAGCACAGTAGTCACATGGATGCAGAGAGCAGAACTTGCAGTGGATCAAAGCGCCGACGGATCAATTGGGAAAGGAGATGGTCCAATTATTGCGAGTGGTATGCGCCACACTCAAAGAAATCGACATCCAACGCCAAGCCGACGGAGGCCCGTTATGTTATTGCATTTTGGAAAGCATCGAAGACTATACCGGGTGCGTGAGAGCCAATGAAATGTTTGTATCCCAGACACCAATGGAGTGTTTTGACTTTGTTGGCATGTATACACGTTTGGAACACTCCCGAATAAGGCAGCACATTGATGGAGCCCTGCAAGAGGTCTAGGAGTACCAAACAAAACAAGGAAGAGGATGCAGTCTCCTTCTGGGTACAAACGGATGGTCTTGGACTAATGGCTTTACCAAGGAGGACGCTTGGAAGAGAGTGCAGCTGCTACTGGATCACTTGTATAGCCCAACAAGTGAAAGGAATCCCAATGGGCAATAGGCCGCGACCGCACTTTGCCAATCTGTATTGTTATCCGGTGGAAAAGCACTACGCATTGGCCACATGATTGTCGGGGATCATCCGCAAATTTATTGATGATCTCTGGACCTGTGGAGCACGACCACCGTCTGCTAAGCAGTATAGGATGGATTACAAGACCACGTCGGCACAAGGAGGTGACGTTGTGTACTTTGATGTATACACATTTGTGCGAGAAGGACGCCTCCATACAACCCTGTACAAAAGGGACCTGTACAAAAGGGAGCACGGTTATCCATATCACATCCACCGGTTCCCCATGCACGATACAACATCACCACAAACACAGCTCAATGGAGTACTGATGAATGAATGGAGTACTGCCTGTGGTTCATGTAAAGACTTAACAAATGCCGTGGCGTGTTGCCACATGAGAAACACCTGGGGGTGGGGCAGGCGGTACCCCCCTTTAGACGGTGGCAGTGCCAAATGGAGAGGGTGAGTCCCCGGCCGTTGAGCCGCAGTGCCACCTTGTACACATTTGACACCTTCGCAATGACATAATCTGTTGGGAAATAGGCCCTCGCCGGGCATACGAAGAGCGGCAGGACCCATTCTTGGAAAAGGGCTATCCTCTCTTCGTGCGTGAGCTGTAGGGTGCGCATGAAATGGGCCCTGTGTAGGGCCCCGGCAATTACGGGGGCAGGCCTCTTCACTTGAGATGTGGCCCACCAGGATGCCCAAATACTTTACTTTCTGTTTCACCTCAATGCCGAAGGACTTCAGCACCTCCAAAAGTCGTGGCACCCACCCCCCTTTCACAAGAAAGGCTGACTTCCCGAGTTCAGTCTCAGCCCCACATATATCCCATACTTGCGCAGAGCTTCAAAAATTAGGGGCAACAGGGCACACCGAGCTCGGGGCTGCTGGGATGTACAGGAAAACATGGTCGGCATAAAAGAGCACATGTATGTGTGGGGATATGTGTTGTAGAGCTTTCACCAGCACCGTACAGGCCATTACAAATATAGCTGGCCATTACAAATATAGCTGGGGAGAGTGGATCCCCCTGCTTAATGCCCGATGCTGGCCGGGGGAGGGTGCAGGGCTGGATTGCCGCCTGCTCTCGCCTGCTTCCCCTGCCCCCTCTGCGTGACGGCCGGCCCCCGGCCCCGGGAGGTTCGAAGGGGCCGGCCTGCGCGCCTGAGGCCCCTGTTCCTCGCATTCCCGGGGGCCGGGGCCTGCGGGCTGGGCATGGACGGGCCTCCGAGGGCCCACGTGACCCCCGGCGGGGGTTGGGCGTGGGGGGGGGGGGGGGTCAGTGCACGCCTGAGGCCATCACCCCCTTCCCTGTTGCATTGCAGAGGGGGCCGCTGTGGCAGTCAGACAGGCTGGCGCTGGGGGGGGGGGTGCACTGCAGAAAGCTGCCGAAGGGACAGTGCTGGCTGCCCCCCCCCCCCTGTGTGACATTCCGTCAGGTTGCAGTTTCTTTACAGGGCCCTGGACAGTCACCCCTTCTTCCCTTTGCGTGCTGCATTGGGTCAATGCTTTCTGACGGCAGCTGCGGCCTGTATCCCTTGTGGTGTTGTTGCCATGTTAGCGGAGCCCAGCAGTTGGCGTACTGGGGGTTGTGCTGGTGGTGCCACCGCGAAAAGCCCCCCCCCCCCCCCAACGCAAACACCCGTGGGTTGGGTGGCACAGGTGGGGCATGGACACGCTTCAGAGGCCCCACGTGACCACGTAGGCATTGTCCTTTGGTCGTGCCGCGATACGCAAAGAGGGCGGCGGGGGGGAGGGGGGCGACAGGCCGGCCCAAAGCCCCTAATTCCCTCTCCCCTGCGGATGTGTGGGCGGCTGGAGATGGCAGGGGGATGAGGTTGGTCTCGGTTGGGTTTGGCGGATAAGAACACGCCGTGTCAGGCACAGTACCTCAGAGCCCGGCTTCGCCAGCGACATGGCATAGGTGAAGCGCATCAATGAGAGATGCGGCGAGTCCCCTGCTGATGTCGCCAGGTAGCAGAGGCACGTCCGGTTCAGCACGTCAGCGACCGGCTGTGGCAGGGGGGGGACGTACTCGCTGCCCACGAGGGGGGCCAGGCTGGACCTAGTGTCCGCCCCGGTGTGGCCTGCGGGGCGCTCGTGGGGCTGCGCACTGGGGCCGTGCTGGTGGCGCTGGCGGTAGTTCAGCCACAGGGCCACACACAGCGCAGCGTTGCTGACGGCGAGGAGCACGAGGAGGGGGTCGCGGCCCAGGGAGAGCTTCATGCGCAGCGGAGTGCGGCCGGGGCTATGTGACGGCGGAGGTGGGGGCTGTGGGAGCGACTGGGGATTGTGTGAGCACGAAGATGAGGGGAGGTCTGAGCTCTGGGCGCGCAGAACTTTGAAGGCAGTCAAGGCGTCACGGTGCCAAAGAAAAAGAGCCTGAGAAGCGAGGCAAGAACCACCACTTTCGGAATACAACCTCAAGCGGCAGCCTTGTACCCCGCCCCTTGCACACACAGCGGCAAAAGGGCCAACAAATGGTGGTCACAGCCCCTCATCCGCGCGTCCCGGGTGAGCAGCTGTCCCGGATGTCCATCCGTCCCAAGCGCCCCAAGTGGTCGAGGAGCACCGTTGGAAAAGCATGTCAGATGCCCTTTTCACCCGTTTTTGGTTCCAATTTTTTTTGCATTGACGCCGCATCAGAAAGCGACAAGAGCCACCGCTTTCACCCGGGTTTCGCAGATTAGGCACGGGGCTAAGACCACTCAGGGCAGCCCAGCCAATGGAGTGTGCCCTGTGTGGCTTTATTGCAGGAGTTCCCTGCCCTGCCCCCAGGTCCATGCTCAAGGCTTTTCAGGACTTTTTGTGGGTGGGGCGTGGGCCCCAATAGGTCACAATGGGCTCAAATTGGGCTAAAACAACACCCCCATGGGGGCTGGGGGACCCGTCACTTGGCTACTGCCCCCAGGGGACCGTCGCACGCAGGTGCAGGGAGGACAAACGGGGCCATGTACCATCCATCAAATCGGTCCAGTCCATCCCAAACGTTCAATTGGAAGTCTCACCTAGCTCATGCTGCACCAGTACCACCCCACACCGTGTCCAGCGAACAATAAAATCCTCAAAAAATACGGTCCGAACAGGATCGTTCGTTGGACACACTGGTCCGTACCGAATTTCCCTGAGTACCTAGAACCGGCACCCAATTAATCAGGTCCCCCCCCCCCCCAAAAGCGGTCTGATCGGAAGTGTTCGTTTGGAATAGGCATTCGTTGGACAAGGCATTCATTGGACACTGGGGGGCACAATCGTCATTTCCGCAACAGTGTTGGTGTGATTCGGGTGTGTACAGCGCATTGGTGTTGGTGTGGTACATCCGCTTGTGGCACAAGGCCAATGTAGACTGTTGAATGTCATGAAGATATGAGCGGCAGCAACTGCCGAATACTCACTGCCTGCATGCAACCACAAGGGGGGAAACAGCTCAGCTTGAGGGATTCAGGGCACTCATTCGGCCATACTGAAACTGTTTCTGTTGGGTAGTCGGAGTAGAAAATCGACCATAGTGTGCATTGAAGGAGGCGCTGTTTGAGAGGAGAGAAGATAAAGTAGCTGAAGACGTGATCAGGTGCGGTGCGTGTGTTCAGGAGAAAATTCAGTTTTGCGTCTCCAACCTCCTCCCTGCAAACCCAAAACTGCCAGCACTGCTGTCACTGATCTGTAATGTCTCCGGTCAGTCCATGTACAGCTCTACCCATGCAGGGTGGTAGCGGCCACACTGGGCTGAACTGCCGCAACGTCGGCGGCTCAAAGTAGACACGGTCCCGTGGGTGGGTGGGTGGGCAGGGGGGCCCGGTCCCGCGGGTGGGTGGGTGGGCCAAATAAATACAAACAGTCCTGAACCGGAATGCAAAACATATGTTTTTGGCAAAACATTGGTTTTGCGTCTCCAACCTCCTCCCTGCAAAGCCAAAACTGCCAGCACTGCTGTCACTGATCTGTAATGTCTCCGGTAAGTCCATGTACAGCTCTACCCATGCAACCTTCATACTGATACAAGCAGTACACTGGTTGTTGTAACAATAATCATAAACCATGTTCGAGTCATATATCACGTCCTGAGGCCTGTCTTGACTAGCTCTTATAGGATGTGGTGCCCATGTCCAAGCACGGCGCCCACTGCAGTGTGCGTAGCACCTGGCTGCAGGCGCGTGCTTCAATGACGGCTCGCAGGCCGCTGGACCACTTAAATATTCGGGACATGGAATCCGCTAGATTCCAGCGTGATGGCACATATGTAAGTCTCAGGGCCAGGCCGCTCCATCTCAGCGTCTGCTGGATCCTGCGCACTGTCGTGGCCCTGTCCCGGTGGTGTATCTTAGACCTCCGTCCCAGCACAGCCCAGACCGCCGCCGGATTGTCGACGCCCAAGTTTAGCCTCTTCATGCCTCTGTACGCCGCCATTTTGACCGCTTTCTCAACTCCCGACAACTCCGCCGCCTGTTGATTCCATACCGTCGCTAGCACTTCCCACAATCGTGCCCTGGCCTCGTCCGACCACACTCCCACCATGTAGGTTGACTTCCATTCCGCTGCGTCCACGTACATGTCGATCTCCTAGCTCACCGTGTGGCTGCTGGCCGTCCATGACCCGATCGTCATAGCAATGGCCCGTCCCAGTGCTTTCAGGACCTTGGGCGGTGTGTACTTGGCATTTTGCGGCCCCCACATCATCCCGGCCATCGGGCCACTGGTGTGTGGGCTCGTCTCGCGGGATGGTCGGTCTGCCCACGCCAGTTTGTCCAGTAGTCGTCTGAGCGTCTTCTAGCAGTACCCCACGGTCGCCAGCTTGATCCACATGTTCACCATGCCCGCCACATACCCTGCTGATGATTCCATGCTCCAAGCTTGTCCGTCTAGCTCCTTGCCCATCCAGTCTATAGTCGTCGTCGGCTCCAGTTGGGACTTCTGGCTGCACAGCCACCCGTCCTCCTCCAGCAGCGTCCAGAGCCGTCGTCCTGCCTCCTTGACGTGTCCCCCGTCAAATCCGTATACCATCCGTATACCAGGATGTCGTCGACGTACTGCACACGCCGGATGCCCGGCATGTTGAACTTTGCTAACGTCTTCGCTAGGAGCTCCGTTGCTATCACCGGGCTGTGTGTCCACCCGAACAGCACACTGTGGAATCCCCAGACCTCGTCCATCACTCCTATTCGGATCGTGCTCCTTTCCTCCTCCGGCATCCAGCATGACCAGAACATGTTGGCCACGTCCAGCTTGCAGAACCACATGGCCCTCGAGTCTCTTGCCGCCTCCCGGAAGGTGTCCCCCAGGTGCTCCAGCGTGGGCAGCTTGAGCCGCGCATCTGGCGTTGAGCGGTACCATGTTAATGATCATGGCCCCTTTGGTGGCTGATTTGCATTTGGTGAAGGCCTTCGCATTGGGCCGTCTGCCATCTTGTACACGATCAATGAGCCCGTCCGCATGCACCCGCTGGATCATGGCTGCCAGCTTGACGTCCCTGCTGGCCCTGTGCTCCGCTGCGCCCGCGTGCGCCTCTGCCCAGTGGCAGGGCCTGAGTCTATCCCACATCTCTTGCGGCACTTGCACCCTACCAGCTAGCCCAAGGCCTTTGCTCGCCGTCTCCACAGTGAGTCGGCCCCTATCGGGGTTGCCATCCTGGTCCCCTGTCGGGCTTATGTATCCCGTCGGCGATACGTCCCATGGCTCCATCTCATCGTTCTCCATGGCCTGTAGCACGTGGACGTAGTTTTCCTCGGCCGTGGTCTGTCTGTCCTCGCCTGCGCTCCGTTCCTGTACGAATACCGCCAAGTCCGCCAGGAGGCTGCGGATCGTCCCCGCTCTTCCCCTCTTGCTCGCCATCTTGTCGGCTACCGCCTGCATGAGGGCTGACACGTCCGTCTGTGGTCCCCGCTGCATCTTGATCGGGGCATTGCAGGTGCACAGGGCACCAGAGCTGGAACCGGTTCCCCCGCTGAGGCGCCGTGACCACGTACCCCCCAGTGTGGGGCCCCGTCCTCTTCAGGCCCTCCGGGTACATCCACATCGATGTACATCCGCTCGCCCATCTCGGGGGTCCCCCCTGTGCGTCTTCTCTTGGGGCTGCGTTCGTGTACCGGGTCTCACTGTCCACTGTCTCGCTTTCCCAGTGTCGCTCGCCCGGTTGGATGTACTCTCCGTCGGGGCTGAGAGCGATCAGTAGAGCATGACGCCTCACTCGCCGCATCCTCGTGCTCGGACTCGTCCTTCCCCCAGCTGGTCTCCACAGATTCGTTGTCTCGTCCGCTGTCCTCGTCCTCGATGTCCTCGTGGGCTCCTTCCTCTGCCCCTGTTGGGGCCACGACGTCGCTCTCCTCCATGGACTCGCCCTCTCGCCCCTGAGTGATTTCGCCTTCGTCCCGCTCGACTGGGGCCGCCCCTTTCGTTGGATCAGGTCGCTCCTTCTCGCTGTCATCCACGTCCCCTTCTCCTGTCCTGGGGCCTCTGCTCCTCGGGGTAGAACGTCTCCGTCGCCTGCCGCTCTCTGTTCAGCCCTGTCCGGAGGACTGGCTTCTGCGCCATCGCTTGCTGTCCCGTCGCTTCTGTTGCTTCCTCCCGCGGCACCCACTGGACCATGTTCCACGACGTGTTCTCTGGCCACCACACCGCCCTCGTCCCCGTGGCATGCCTCCTCCTTCTGGCACTGGGTGGTCGGACGTCCTGTCTCAGCTCCATCCACTGGCCGCTCTTCATCATCTTCCATGTTGTCGTCGTCGGATTCACTGTCCACTTCCTCTGGTGTGATGGGTCTCACGAAACTTTGCACCGTGGGCGGCTGTCTTGCCCGTTTACGTCCAGCATCCCATGCAAACGCGTCCACATGCCATAACTCTCCAGCCGGCATCCACTGCCATTCGCAATCTCTGGTGAAGTGCCCGGTATTTCCTGTGGGTCTCGGCAGGAGCACCCGGGGGGGCATTTTCCATGCTGGTGGGTGCGCCGCGTATCGTGCTGCCTGTCTCGGTGTCCGCCATCTGTCCCATATGGTGAGGGCCTACAGTGATCCACCCAGCGCTCGGAAGCATGCCGCCCCCGTCCGCTTCCACGGGTGCCAGCCTGTGAGGCTGCACTCTGTTCCCTTGAACATCTCCTGCTGTAGCTTCCGCAGTGTGTCGGTCCCCCTGGCAGTACCAGGGCGTCGTCGTGGTGGTGGGGCCTCCGGTGTTCGTACAGCCACTGCCGCCATCTCTCCCAGAAGGGCGGTATGGGCTGCACACACATCTCCTTGGCCGATTTGTAGTCGAAAAACACCATCCAGTTCTTGTGTGCCAGCCATCCCCAGCGCAGGCTTGCAACATCGGAGACCCTGAGGCACAGTGTGAACGCCATACCGACCGCAAAGAAAACCCCGGCCCATGCCCAGTGTACCGTGTGCTCCGCCAGGGTCTAGAAATCAGCCATTGTCGCCCATACCCGTGGCTTGTCCTCTGCCCTGGCCATCTTGCCGATTGCTTGAAGCTGCACTCGGTGTAAGTCGGTGATTGTCGCCGGTATGAGTTCCAAGCGTTCCAGGATTCGGACTCCCGCCACCAGGTTCTTGGCCGCTGGTATCCCTTGCTTGCGTAGTGCCAGTTCCCCGAACCGTCTCTCGATTGCCTTGGCCAGTGGCATGTCCGTGGGGCACCCCCGCATGGCTCCCCGGACTTCCTGCATGCAGGTCTCGGCAGAGGTGGCCTCCACTCCCCTAATGGCCATGCCTGTGCCCACGGTCCCCCACTCCTCCGTTCTGGCGTGCATGACTTTGTCATGCGCCTCCCATCCCATCCCGACAGTGGTGACCCCTGGGCCGGCGGCCCCGAGATCCCCGTGGTCACCGTGTCATTGCTGGAGGTCGGGGTTCATCGCCTTCGTCTGGAGCATGCCCTGGATCATGCGCACCACAGCGTCGTCCGTGCCCTCGGTTCACGCGACTCCCACCAGAGCCCCGGCCTGTGTGTCTGCCGTGTCCGCTGGCGCGACACTCTGCCTTGGGCCCCGCAGGGGAACATCTCCCAGTGTGGGTGTCCGTCCTTGCTGGCGTCACTGGCGCTGCCGTTCGCTGGCGGGGGGCCGTTTAGATCAAAGGTCCACCCCTTGTTACTGGTGAGGATCGTCTGGTCCCCCACCTGTGAGATTTTGGCCTGTACATGGGGCTGGTGCAAGGTACCTGTAACCGCTGCTTGTGGGCACTGTCTTGCCCAGTGCCCGAGCTGCCCACATGAGTAGCACTGTGCACCTGCCTGCGGGCCTCCCACCACTGCTTGGCCTTCCGGTGCCCTTACCACCCGTCCAAGTGGCGTACCCGACGTCGCCTGCGTTGTGGCTCACGTGTTTTGCGGAATGGGCAGATGTAATGCCCTGGCGCTTGTTGCGCAGTTCTTCATGCACCACTGTCCAGATAGCCTTGGCTAGTTCATGCGCATCCCAATTTGCGTCCGTCGCAGAGTATGCCTTCAGTGCCACCGCCAGAGTCTGCATCCATTGGTAAGGTAGGCTCTCCGCAATGAGCCGCTCCAGTTGCTGCTTGTTCAGCCTCGGAATCGCCGCCGCCCCGAGTCGCTCATTCTCAAGCTTGGTCGCAGCCAACATTTGCACCAGTTCTGCCACCTGCTGCGCTCAGGCCCTGCCTTGTTGGCGATGGTGGCCTCTTGTCCTCACCTTCCGCTGTGACCACCTCATAATCTGCAGTCCCTGCGGTCACGAACCTCTTTCGGGCATAATCCGCCAACAGCTCCTTGCGAATTGCGTAGCATCTCACTGCCGCCAAAAATGTGTCCTGATCCATGTGTCCCAGTCCCATGACGTTCGCGAACTCCGTGACCGTGTCGGCTCCCACTGCCATCTCCACAATCCTCTCTTGTTCCTGCAGCAGCCATTCGCCCTTGCTCTCCTGGAATTGCGGCTGTTTTTGTATAGTCTCAAACGGACCTAGGCACCACATCTTGAACTTCATTGACTCCTGCTCTACATCCTTAGGTTGTACGACAATTGACAAGTCGTGGTCCATGGTTTGTTTAGTCATTGACAGCACAGTGCCTCAGCCAAATAAATACAAACAGTCCTGAACCGGAATGCAAAACATATGTTTTTGGCAAAACATTGGCTTTGGCTGGCAGGTAATGCAGGGGAATGTGCCTCACAAAGGCAGTAGCAGCGGAGAGCAAAAATGGCGCATCCCCCGACCTGGTGCACAAAAAAAAAACAGTCTTGGTTTTATGACCCTTTTTAGTGTCTAGGGTGGACCCACAAGGTTTAGCAGCAGCAAGCAAGCAAGCAGCAGCACGCGCGAAATGGGGAAAAATCAGATTTCCGTCCTAGTGCTTCACATTTGACCAAAAATTTGGTGGATGATACCTATGGGTGGGAAGTACAATCACACAAAGTTTGAGCAACAAGCTCAACGGTGGCGGCCGGGAACAACTGTCGCAAGTGGCGGACCTCAGTTTCAAAAATTGCAGTTTAGGGCCAAAAACAGCCATTTTTGAGCCAAAAAAGCCCTGGAATACATTCAAAACGGCCAAACGAAGGGAAACGGTGGGTACACTCCACGTTCGGCTTGACTTCCCCGTGTCAACGAGCTCTTTGCGGCCCTCTAACTCCATGATATGTCCCGGAAACGGCCCAAAAAGGCCCCCAAAAGCTCCAAATTTTGTGTAGATTGGCTGCCGACAGCCACAAACCAAGAATAGGCCATATCTTTGGCTACATGGCTCAAAATGAGATTCCGAGGGCACGTACTCCACCCGCGACCCCCACCTTTTCTGGTTTCCACCCCGCAGAAGTGCCCAAACGGACGCCTAGACCCCAATACCTAGGCCCACTAGGCTGCGGCAAGCTGCAAGCTCAAGCCCAAACAGGTCGGTGCCCAAATGGGTCAACAGGGTCCAGTAGGGGCAAAAAGATGACTTTTCTCAAAAATGATCCTACACCATGTGCGAAGCTAAAACAAGTGTTTTTGGACCGTTTTGAGCTTGTGGTGGCCCATTTTGGTCCTCCGAAAATCCCAAAATGCCTTGAGAATGGGCTTTTTTGGGACCAAAAATGGGTCAAAAATGGGTCAAAAACGCATTTTTCCAAACCTCATCCTAGACCATTTGGGGTGCACAAACGGGTGAAATGAGCCCATTTTGAGCCCATTTTGAGCCCATTTTGGGGCATTCTGGCCCCCGAGAAGTCCAAATAGCCTTGAAAGTGGGCCTCGTGGTGATGGGGTTCACTTGCAAGCTGATTGCACTTTGTAAAGAGCCATCAATGTGTGAATCATTCTTGATGTCCCTCACCATTCATAGCTGATGTTGACTCCCCCACCAGCTCGGTTCCAATATTCAATCTTGATTTTGGTTTGGGGCTGTCGGCTGCCAATGTGCACCAATTCTGGGGCTTTTGGCCCAAGCACGGCTTTATCCGGATCCTGCAAAAATGGGCTAAAAATCCGGTGAAAGAAGAGGTCTGTTGCTGGCCAAGGTACCCCTAAGTGCATGAACACATTGCCGTCCCCAAGAATGGTGTGCTGGCCGGAATCCCAAAGCAGGGTTTTGTAGGACCAACTGTAGGGCTTCTTCACATTGTCCAATGGTAACAAAGAGAGGCAGGCCCAACCGGGCAACATAGGCGGAGAGGTAATGACGCTAGGACGCTACCCACAGCCCTAAGGGGACCATTTGCCAGCGTTGTAGGCATTTTTGATGACAAAATTGAATATGCCCGGGATGTTGCACACTGTTGGGGGTTCTAGGTCATCAATAACTCGGAGCCCCTCCTCAGCTGCTTACTGTGTCTCCATCTCGGCCGTTCCGTGGGGGATTCACCGGCCGGATGGCCATATGCTTTATGCGGCTTGTTCAACAGCAGGGGGTATGATGCTTCTGGCTCAACCCATTATCCATGCGCCCGGTGCTCTTGTTTGCGCTGGAGCTAGCAGGGTTGCCCTGTCCTGTTGCCCGTGCCGCCGTCGGTGAGCTCTGCGGGAAGTGTTATTCCCCAAGCCGGCAACTGAGTCCCTAACGAGGCACACGAGCAATGTGGGTAACCCGCTTGGTGAGAGATCGCTGCGCCAGTGTGGACATGCAGCAGGCGTGCTCCCTGCTGACATCTTCTGCGGGTTGGTGATTGCCCTTACCAATATCCGCGAGGCCGATCCCGCGTGTAATGAACCGGGACACGCCTTTGGTCGTTGGGCAGGAGGCACAATGTCCACCTAGATTTCCATGCCACGCGCCCTCTCTTGTACCGTCTTACCGTTTCCCATAGTTGCCCCCCAATACGCAACTCTCCTTTCACTTGTGCCTCTCACGGCAAGTCCTCAATTACCTTGCGAGGCACTTTGTCAGCGGTGAGGCTTTGTGAAAAGCTCGCCCTCGTACCACTCAGTGTGCAACCGGTCCACTGGGCCATGGCTAAGGGGGCCGACCGCATCTATAGACAATTGGGGCAGGGAACAAGTGATATGTTGCTCCACTTGGCGGGGTGTATGACCACGAGATTTCAATAGCCGTGCTTCTCCGTGTTAGTGAGGCAACTTGTATTGCCAACAAAGACGGCATTTGTTGG
Organism: Eutreptiella sp. 'Long Island Sound 2002'; assembly: GCA_964036045.1. Taxonomy (NCBI): domain Eukaryota; phylum Euglenozoa; class Euglenophyceae; order Eutreptiales; family Eutreptiaceae; genus Eutreptiella; species Eutreptiella sp. 'Long Island Sound 2002'. Next base: position 49,155,033 of record OZ038394.1, read on the forward strand.
GGCATCTGCTGGGGAGTTGGCACAATCCCGCACCTAGTGACCAAACAAGCCACACCCAAAACGTGCTCTGGGCATAACAATGCCGAGGGGGGCCGGCGGACTACTAAGGTGCAAGTCATTGGGGAACAGCTTGAGGCGCACGATCAATAGAGTGATTGAGAAAATTGCCAGCAGTCCTCGGCTAGCACCCTACCCGATAGAGGCAAGTCATGGGCATCACTTTTGACATAACGAAGGATCACGTATAGGGCATCTTGTTGCCAAACCCGGGGGAATGACTTCTAAGCCACATTATGTACAGCATCAACCGAGGGCGGGGGGAGTTTTTTGACACCACAACTAGGACAACCGGCGCTTAATTTGGTTAATTTCTTTCTGGATATCTTCATAGGCGGGCCAGTCTTGGCCATTGTCCACAAAACCGTCGGTGTTGCGTGGCTTCCACTCCGCCGTGTGGACGTTCAACTGCAAATGATAAGTACGCTCACCGGTTTGAGCAGCACTTCATGATGCTCCAATTGAGGAGCTGGCCACACCAGGAGGGTGTCCGCTTCTGCCATCCTCGGGCCCTTTACGAGAAGTTGAGAGTGATGCTGTGCATTACTCTTCGGGAGTCATGAACGTGTAGAAAAAATCACATTGTACGCCAGAAAGCCCATGGTTTGGGACATGTCATTTTCAGCCATGTGGATCGCAAAACTCGACAACGGTGCCCGCGGCAGGGGTGTTTGCTTTCGTTCTAGGGTAGTGCCCTTGGTGAGCAATCGGACTGTGTGATGATGTGGTTTCAACTTTTGTGTGATGGACTCTGGTGTGCAAGTTAATATCCAAAAATCTGCCGAGCCTCCTGCCTCCATTTGGACCTGTCGTGTTAGCCTGGAAAAGGAAACTGGTGTGGCTAACAGTTTTTTTTTTTTAAATGTCCGGCCACACCACACAGGTTGAAAGGTGTTTGCGTAGTGACTTCCACGAGACAATCCAACCTGTTGGGTGGCATATCGTTATTCAAGCGATGTTGTAGGGCAATTGCCTGTGGTAGCTCAGTGTCCTTTAGGATGAGTACCACATTTGAGTGCACTTTAGGAAAATAGCAGTGAGTTCATCAGTCGACCACGACCGTGCCGGACCTTGAGTGGAAAAATATTTGAGTGACTGCAGGGCAATGAAATCTTGTTCCTAGTGGATCTGCATTAATGGTTGCTGCTGCGCATTGAGTAATAGTCTGTCTGACTCTGGTACTGGCAGCTCTTTTAATTTGTCATGCATGGCAAGGACAGCTTCAATGTTGGCTTGGCTGAGGCCTGCGGTGAGAGGTGGTGGGGGGGCGGGGGGGGGGGGTGAGGGGGTTTCAGGAGCTCTATCAGTATAGAAGGATCGTTGCTTCTTTTTGGCCGGGGAGACCCCAATTGCTATGGCCAACCGGCGGTCCATCGCTGCCCTTTGGTCAACAAGCACTTGTTGTTGGCGCAGGACTTCTTTCATGGTCCCACTGATAGTTGCTGAGTGGCCGTAGCAGCACTTCCACCACTTCCAGTGGGGTGCTCTCATGAAGGAGTCGTTGTAGTGAAATAGTAGCTTCTTCTAGATCATCGTGTTTTTGGGCCTCTAGTAGCGAGTTTGCAACGGTCAAGTCCACAAGGGGAACGAACTCGATTAAGCTTGTAGCCATTTTATAGCAGCGGGTGCACGGGGGGGCACAGACCCCGATTCAAAGAGGTTCAAGAGGGTGCCTGGAGCAAAATCCACCTTAAAGTGTTCCATGCTAGTGCCCAGCTTGAGCAGCCTGGTCAGTTAAATGTGTGCGCGTAAGCTACGAGATGTTGCAGTCACTTCTCGGCCCCAATTTAGATGTAATTCAGTGTGTCGGTAAGGATGTCTTGCAAGAGATGGAAAATGGTGTCTTGCTACCCAGCAGGACCCAAGTATTCATAAGCGACGATAGTCGGTAGCAGGCGGTGCCAAATCGACAGACGTTGTGGTGTCAACGAAGTCTCTTGGTTTTCAGTTCGCAGGGGCATGTTCGCCGGTTAGCTCATGGATGAATAGCATCGAAAAAAAAGTAGACACAAAAAAGGTAGACACCCACAAAGTCCCGGGTAGGGGGGGGGGGTAAGAGGGGGGGGGGGGTGAAAATCGAAAATTCATTGGGAGATCATTTTCTGTGCCAAAATGATGATTTTACATGGGGTCAGACGTCTGATCCCATATCTTGGGGTATGCTCCGCAAACGACCCCAAAAAGGTGGGGTATATCACGCCCGCACCTATGCTTGATCTAACAACCTCTCTTTGGGGTTATTTCAAAGTGTTGAGCAGGGTACGACCTTTAGAACCACAATCCCAATCTAACTCGGGCGCTACACTGCAGCATTGTTATGCAAGGCAGTCTCATCCTTATGACTGGACTACGCCCTTCATGGGTCTGTCACCACCCTTGTGGGACAGTCAGATAGAGGAAAACAACCAACAGGCACACGATGGAGATGAGCATGGAGATGGCAAGGACAAAAGCATTCACCTTGTTTCCTGACCCCCCCGACATTCCCAAACACAACGGTCTAAGTGTGCATAACAATTTCAAGGCCCATGATGGCGTTTGGGTTGCTGCACGTCATGCAGCAACACACCAATCTGGAACAGTCCCCGCTGTTACCAACATTGCTCCGTTGCAGATTCCGGCACTGGGGGAGCAAAGGCCCCAAACTTCATAAAGTGTCGCAGACAAAATGAGGGGGCGGGCATTTGACAGGGCAGAGTGCGATGGGTTTCTAATTCGATGGGTAAAGACAACTCAGGGAACAAGGGTCTGGAGATGGAGATTGGAGCTCTCAATTCTGTGGACTCTTCCCTGCAAAAGCGACTTGCAGAGGACGACGACAGCACAACCAAAGGCAAGCATCTTCAGTGCTGACAGGCACTGGGTTGAGACCCTTTTTTCCAGGGCCTCCTGGCCCGCCTTCAGAGGGCGTGTCCCCTGAAACAGTCACCTGATGACTGGCTGGAGTTTTGTCTGCTCCAGTCGTGGAGTCATCGGTGAAATATGGCAAATGGAAGGGGTCTGGTGAACGTCAGAAGCGGCATGCTCCAAAGCAAAGTGCTGTGTGCCTGAGGGCTAAGGGAAAGCGGCTGCGCACGCAGCGTGCTCAAGCAATAATGACAGCTTTCCACGACCATGGGCCAACAGACTCAGCATTGTGAATGCGAGCCCCGCGAATTTATGTGAACTCCTGACTTGTAGCTGGACAGTGATCACTAGAGCTGTCGTGTGCACCGTGTGCGCTAAATGATTTGGAATGTTGTTGCCGTTCGAGTGACACCATACTGAACAGCCAAAAAGGTAAATAGAAATGCAGGGCACACGAGAGGTCATAACGTCTCAATGCACAACGACACAGGGAACACCCCAGTGCAAAAGCAAGAGCGGGAATATGGATGCTGGGCCGTGGGCCAGTGGATCAAACAAGACCACCAATTCATGGGGTCGTCATCCATGGAAAGGAAAAGGTGATGGTGGGGCAGTGCTCAACAAGCAGGCACTCGATTCTAAAATCTATGAGGATTACATGTCACAAGGGGGGGTACCGATACGAGTGCTCCTCTGGTTAGGTGCTGCCATGGTGATCCAGTGCCAAGAACTCCCGGCAAACTCCCCCCAAAATCAACGGTGGCTAAACGCAGAAGACCGCAGAAGCACAACTGGTGTTGTAAAACTGGGGCGCACGCCCCATGGCTCAGCTGTTGACGAACGATGTCAGTCTGCAGTTTGGTTAGCTGACTGTAATGCCCCGCATCATCTCGGTATTTGTGTGTGGTGCTGCTGGTTCTGGCGGTGGGCGGGGCTAGCAAAAAGAGGACATGATGCACAGGTTAGTGGCCCACCATCACCGCAGACAATAGTGGGTATGTGTATGCGCACGTGCAGGTGCACGGGCAACTGCATGCACAAATGTATGTGGATGCAGATGCGAATGTGGACGCGCATGTGGTGGGCAAGCATGTGTGCCTGCATTTGGATGTGCAGTGCATATGCATGTGCAGGGGGGGGGGGGGGGAAGAAAAAAATTCCTGGTACCGGCGTACAGCTTTTTTTTCGGGGGGTACCCCCAGAGGAGGGGGGGGTACGGAAAAAAATTCGCGCGAAAATTTTTTCCAGGCCCCCAAAACTGAAATTTCCTCAACTCTACCCCACCTCTTTGGGTTTGGAAGGTGCAAGGAGGATATTTTTCAAGGTAACCATTGATGTTTCAGCGGATATGGGTGGTATTTGTGTTTCAAGGCACAAAGACCCCCGGTCTGTTCCGGCTGCAGTGCAGCGCCCACCCTGGCCTCTTATCGGTAGGCCCAAAAGTGGGCGGAAATGCTACATAACCCCTGCATTCTGGGGGTTCCCCAACAAAGGGGACAAAATCAAAGCACAAAAAAGCAACAAAAAGCAAAAGTAAAAAATTTCCAGTGTGTCCCACATCCTACCTGCAAACATGGAGATTGCCAGTCCCAAGAGATGAACCAAAGACCTTCCCATCACAGAGGCACTGTTTACCCACTAGGGTACAGGCCATCTCTGACAGATGTGTGCACAGAGATGGTATTGATATTTGGTCCAATATGGTTTTCATCCATTATTGAGTTCTCCTGAAAAATCTGAGTATTTTGAGTATAGACACATGGGGTGAAAACCCAATTTTTCACCCTGTGCCAGATAAAGCAAATTCTCCTTATGGCGCACAATGTGGCAAAGTGAAGGTTACACGCAAATCCTCCTTGCGAAAAAAAATTCCTACAGGGGGTGCTAGTTTTTTTTCCAGGGGGTACCCCCGGAGGAGGGGGGGGGGGTACGAAAAAAAATTCGCGGATTTTTTTTCCACCCCCCCCCTGTGCATGTGTCGCTATGCATGTGCATGTGCATGTGCATGTGCATGTACAAGGACGAGAATGTAGGTGCACAAATGTACATGCCGGCGTGCATGTGCACGTGTGCAGCTGCAAAGAAGTGTGTGCAATTGTATACATGAAAGGCCAAGGTTTGGCTACATGTGGCTGAAGGCGTAAAAGTGCAATGCGGATGTGCGCAAGTCAGTGCATGTGAGCATGTGGATGCAGTGGCATGCATATATGGCCCAGCAGAGCGGCATGTGCGTCTGTGCAAGGGCAATGCGAGTGCTTTGCAGGTGAGCGCAGGTGCATGTGGCATGCATCCCCTGGAGCGGTGGATGCAACTGGAAGGAATAGCGTTGCAACAGCGCAGCCACAGCGGCAAACACACTGGTCAATACCAAATTTGCATGCCGGGGACTGGGGCTGTGGCCCTTTCGACCGGCGTCAAGGATCCAAAAATTGTGGGGGCCATCGAACACACGAAAAGCATTCAGAACTCAGCCGTAGCCCCCACCATGCCCCAGAGTCAGCACCGGCCCTGCGGATACTCAAGAAGGCCATCCCCATCCCTGCCCACCAAAACCAATGGCCAGCGACACAGCAACATGTGGACAGTGAGAGGGACCCCCAAAGGGCGTGAATTCAGAGGTGGTTCTAGACCCGACAGACTGACGTACCCAGCTCCCGCCAGGGGCTGGAGTGAAGTGAAGTGAAGTGAAGTGAAGTGCGATGCGCCCTGGAAATGGAGCCAGTCACGGGGGCCCTTTTGGGGGCGTGTTGGGAAATAGACAGCCCCTGCAGTTGGTTGGTGGTTCACTTGCGGAGGTGTTCACGGTTTCAGAGGATTGTTTGCAACTCAGGGCAGCTCCCGATGTCTGAGTGCTGAGGTTGGGGAGCAGCCCCTCTCACTCTTTGCTCCCCTGCAGACACACACTGAGACGTTGTCCAGGCATTCAAATGTGGAGCTGTCCACAATCAGCCATTTTCCAAAAGGTGTGTTGGTGTAATGCTCCCTCCCGCACCACCTCAAAGCCACGACACATCCATGAGCGAAAGGGCCTCGTCTTTATAAGCTCTGGCCTCACGACGCAGGCTGATGCCCTCGCTGTCTCTAGCGCTGCCAGGGTCACCAGTTCATAAAGAAACCCCTCTCGCGATCCATTATGGAATGAAGTGATTGTGGGGGTGGTGTATACTAGGTAATTGACATGCATTGGCTTTCCCTGTAGTGGCACCCTGGCCCTGTGCTCGGCACGAACCGGAGAAAGATTCCTGATGCTGCTGCTGTTGCTGCTGCTGCTACTGCTGATGCTCCTGTTCTTGTTGTTGTTGCTGTTGTCGCTGCTCATGTTGTTGTTGTTGTTGTTGTTGTTGTTGTTGTTGTTGTTGTTGTTGTTGTTGTTGTTGTTGTTGTTGTTGTTGTTGTTGTTGTTGTTGTTGTTGTTGCTGCTGCTGCTGCTGCTGCTGCTGCTGCTGCTGCTGCTGCTGCTGCTGCTGTTGCTGTTGTTGTTGTTGTTGTTGTTGTTGTTGTTGTTGTTGTTGTTGTTGTTGTTGTTGTTGTTGTTGTTGTTGGTGTAGCGGTGTAGCGGTGTAGCAGTGATCGGCCTGTTCTGCGCGCGGTAGCGCGTCCCCCCCTAGGATCACACAGCAGGGCACATTGGATGGCATATTGCGCCTCCAGCGCACAGGTGCACACGGCACAGCATAGCTACACCGTGACACCCCATCTGTGGTACTCAGTCCCACAGAATAAAACAGGGTCCCAGCCCCACTGAATAAAAGGGGGCCAGCCCCACATAGTAAAAGGGGACCCAGTCCCATGGATTGAAAGGGGACCCGGCCCCATGGAGTAGAAGGGGACCCAACCCCATAGAGGAGAAGGGGACCCAGCCCCACACTGTAAAAGGGGACCCAGCCCCTGAGATCTGGATGAGCAGTGGGACAGAACCACACATGCTGTGCGCCGTAGAAGGCGGACAGGTGCTCCAGGGAGCCAGGTATCTGCAATAGATCCTCCCGCCAATCGATTGCAAGGGGACCCAGCCCCACACAGTATAAGGGGATCCAGCCCCACTGATTGAGAGGGGACCCAGCCCCATAGGGGAGAAGGGGACCCAGCCTCATTGCTTAAAAGGGGACCCAGCCCCTGAGATTGAAAGGGGACCCAGCCCCTGAGATCTGGATGAGCAGTGGGACAGAACCACACATGCTGTGCGCCGTAGAAAGCGGACGGGTGCTCCAGGGAGCCAGGTATCTGCAATAGATCCTCGCGCCAGTCAATTGCAAGGGGACCCAGCCCCACACAGTAAAAGGGGATCCTGCCCCGCAGAATAGAAGGGGGATCCAGCCCTGTATAATGAAAGGGGACCCAGTCCCATTGCTTGAAAGGGGACCCAGCCCCTGAGATTGAAAGGGGACCCAGCCCCATATAATGAATGGGGACCCAGGCCCATTGCTTGAAAGGGGAGCCAGCCCCCCACACTGAAAGGGGACCCGGCCCCGCAGAATAGAAGGGGGATCTAGCCCCGTAGAATGAAAAGGGACCCAGCCCCTGAGATTGAAAGGGGACCCAACCCCTGAGATTGAAGGGGGACCCAGCCCCGTATAATAAAAGGGGACCCAGCCCCATTGCTTGGAAGGGGACCCAGCCCCGAGATTGAAAGGGGACGCAGCCCCGCATAATGAAAGGGGAACCAGCCCCTGAGATTGAAAGGGGACCCAGCCCCTGAGATTGAAAGGGGACCCAGCCCCTGAGATCTGGATCAGCAATGGGACAGAACCACACATGCTGTGCGCCGTAGAAAGCGGACGGGTGCTCCAGGGAGCCAGGTATCTGCAATAGATCCTCGCGCCAGTCAATTGCAAGGGGACCCAGCCCCACACAGTAAAAGGGGATCCTGCCCCGCAGAATAGAAGGGGGATCCAGCCCTGCATAATGAAAGGGGACCTAGTCCCATTGCTTGAAAGGGGACCCAGCCCCTGAGATTGAAAGGGGACCCAGCCCCATATAATGAATGGGGACCCAGCCCCATTGCTTGAAATGGGACGCAGGCCCCCACACTGAAAGGGGACCCGGCCCCGCAGAATAGAAGGGGGATCTAGCCCCGTAGAATGAAAAGGGACCCAGCCCCTGAGATTGAAAGGGGACCCAACCCCTGAGATTGAAGGGGGACCCAGCCCCGTATAATAAAAGGGGACCCAGCCCCATTGCTTGGAAGGGGACCCGGCCCCCGAGATTGAAAGGGGACGCAGCCCCGCATAATGAAAGGGGACCCAGCCCCTGAGATTGAAAGGGGACCCAGCCCCTGAGATTGAAGGGGAACCCAGCCCCGTATAATAAAAGGGGACCCCGCCCCATGCTTGAAAGGGTACCCAGCCCCTGAGATTCAAGGGGGACCCAGCCCCGAATAATGCAAGGGGACCTAGCCCCATATGATGAAACGGGACCCAGCCCCTGAGATTGAAAGGGGACCAAACCCCTGAGATTGAAGGGGGACCCAGCGCCGTATAATAAAAGGGGACCCAGCCCCATTGCTTGGAAGGGGACCCAGCCCCGGAGATTGAAAGGGGACGCAGCCCCGTATAATGAAAGGGGACCCAGCCCCTGAGATTGAAATGGGACGCAGCCCCATATAATGAAAGGGGACCTAGCCCCATATGATGAAACGGGACCCAGCCCCTGAGATTGAAAGGGGACCCAACCCCTGAGATTGAAGGGGGACCCAGCGCCGTATAATAAAAGGGGACCCAGCCCCATTGCTTGGAAGGGGACCCAGCCCCCGAGATTGAAAGGGGACGCAGCCCCGTATAATGAAAGGGGACCCAGCCCCTGAGATTGAAATGGGACGCAGCCCCATATAATGAAAGGGGACCTAGCCCCATATGATGAAACGGGACCCAGCCCGTGAGATTGAAAGGGGACCCAACCCCTGAGATTGAAGGGGGACCCAGCGCCGTATAATAAAAGGGGACCCAGCCCCATTGCTTGGAAGGGGACCCAGCCCCCGAGATTGAAAGGGGACGCAGCCCCGTATAATGAAAGGGGACCCAGCCCCTGAGATTGAAATGGGACGCAGCCCCATATAATGAAAGGGGACCGAGCCCCATATGATGAAACGGGACCCAGCCCCTGAGATTGAAAGGGGACCCAACCCCTGAGATTGAAGGGGGACCCAGCCCCGCATAATAAAAGGGGAGCCAGCCCCATTGCTTGGAAGGGGACCCAGCCCCTGAGATTGAAAGGGGACCCAGCCCTGTATAATGAAAGGGGAACCAGCCCCATTGCTTGAAAGGGGACCCAGCCCCTGAGATTGAAGGGGAACCCAGCCCCGTATAATGAAAGGGGACCCAGTCCCATTGCTTGAAAGGGGACCCAGCCCCTGAGATTGAAAGGGGACCCAGCCCCAAACGATGAAAGGGGACCCAGCCCCGTATAATGCAAGGGGACCCAGCCCCGTATAATAAAAGGGGACCAGGCCCCATATAATGAAAGGGGACCCGGCCCCATATGATGAAACGGGACCCAGCCCCTGAGATTGAAAGGGGACCCAACCCCTGAGATTGAAGGGGGACCCAGCCCCGTATAATAAAAGGGGACCCCGACCCATTGCTTGGAAGGGGACCCAGCCCCTAGGATTGAAAGGGGACCCAGCCCCTAGGATTGAAAGGGGACCCAGCCCCGTATAATGAAAGGGGACCCAGCCCCTGAGATTGAAAGGGGACCTAGCCCCTGAGATTGAAAGGGGACCCAGCCCCATATGATGAAAGGGGACCCAGCCCCTGAGATTGAAAGGGGACACAGCCCCATACAATGAAACGACTGTGGATTGCCCTACCAGCAGGCAGGGCCTGATGTGTGCCTAGGCGAGGAGGGTTGTTGTTGTTGTTGTTGTTGTTGTTGTTGTTGTTGTTGTTGTTGTTGTTGTTGTTGTTGTTGTTGTTGTTGTTGTTGTTGTGGTGGTGGTGGTGGTGGTGTAGCGGTGATTGGCCTGTTCTGCGCGCGGCAGCCCGTCCCCCCCTAGGATCACACCGCAGGGCACGATGGATGGCATATGCCGGCTCCAGCACATAGGTGCGCATGGCACAGCATAGCTACACCGTGACACCACCATCTGTGGTACTCTGTCCCACAGAATGAAAGGGGTCCCAACCCCACTGAATAAAAGGGGACCCAGCCCCACTGAATAAAAGGGGGGGCAGCCCCACAGATTGAAAGGGGACCCGGCCCCATGGAGTAGAAGGGGACCCAGCCCCATAGAGCAGAAGGGGACCCAGCCCGATTGATTGAAAGGGGACCCAACCCCGGTGATTGAAAGGGGACCCAGCCCCGCATAATAAAAGGAGGATCCAGCTCCACATAGTAAAAGGGGACCCAGCCCCTGAGATTTGGATCAACAGTGGAACAGAACCACACATGCTTTGCGTTGTACGAGGCGGACGGGTGCTCCAAGGAGCTAGGTATCTGCAAGATATCTTCCCGCCAGTCGATTGCAAGGGGATTCAACCCCACACAGTAAAAGGGGACGCAGCCCCATTGCTTGAAAGGGGACCCAGCCCCTTTGATTGAAAGGGGTCCCAACCTAGCAAAATAGAAAGGGGATCCAGCTCCATATAATGAAAGGGGAGTCAGCCCCACTGATTGAAAGGGGACTCAGCCTCATAGAGTAGAAGGGGACCCAGCCCCATTGCTTGAAAGGTGACCTAGCCCCGCAAAATAGAAGGGGGATCCAGCCCTAGATAGTAGAAGGGGACCACGCTACAATCTATGAATGGGGACCTAGCCCCTAAGATGTGGATCGGCAGTAAGACAGAACCACACATGCTTTGCGCCTTAGAAGGCGGACGGGTGCGGCAGGGAGCTAGGTATTTGCAATAGATCCTCCCACTAGTCGATTGCAAGGGGACCCAGTCCCGTAGAGCGGAAGGAGACCCAGCCCCACTAATTGAA